>CAJNDT010000058.1:340000-702500 GCA_905221615.1 Symbiodinium sp. CCMP2592
CCACAGGGTTCAACGGTCTAGGTTTGATGCTGTTGGGCCTAGGTTCCAAAACTCAATCCCAGTCTTAAAAGCCCCAAACTCCATGCCCAGAGACGCCAGTATCCCTTAATTAGGGAATAATCCTGAAATGATATCAAGGATCCTACTATAATTTAAGGTATATTCCTTAATTGAGGCATGTTGGAGTCTCTGGGTGCCATGAACCACTAAACCCTAAACCCGAGTCCCTAAACTCTGAAGCCTCAGATCTGGGATCTCTGGGTAATGGCAGAGGTGAGGGTACCCTAAACCTCCCAGAGACTCCAATATCCCTTAATTAAGGAATATACCGTAAATTGTTGTAGGATCCCTAATACTTTCTAAGGTATATTCCTTCAGTAAGGGATATTGGAGTCTCTGGGCTCAGCCCCCGATCCCCAAAAGTGCGCCCAGGCAGCCCAAACCCCCAACTCCAATGCCTAAGCCCTAAACCAGGACCCCCCCCCAAGGGTCCTTAAATGGAGCCCTAATGGCCCATAATAGTAGGTCTTGGGGATAGGTTAGAGGGTAGTTGGGTGGGTCTAGGAACCACTGAACCTCAGCCCAAAATCCCAAAAGCTGCACCCATAAGCTAAGCACAGCGAGGATCGTTGATCAAGGGAGTTGGAGGCCGGCATCACCGGGTTTCGATATGCGGTCTTTTCACGCTTGTTGTAAGGTTACTTTAAGAGTTCTAAATGGTCCCAAGGGTTCAGGGTTTGGGGGTTCCGGGTTTAGGTAGGGTCCTTAAAACACATAGAGAAGCGTATGCTAGCATTACAGCTGCACAGAAAGGAGTCATAGATAGATGTCTGATTGCAATAGTGAGTTTGGGGTTGAGAGTTAATAGGGTTTAGCGTAATAGAGAATAGAAGGACATGATAAGAAATGCAATCATCAAATATGCATACTATAGAACTTAAAACAATTGCTGATACCACTATCACACAGCTTTATTTTCATTATTGATCCCGCAACATTATGAAACCCCTGTAGATCCTTTCTAGAAATCTGTCAGACGACCCGTACACGACAACGGTGTCTGTTCCCATCAACCCTAAACCATGAACCGTCAGGCCCGAAGACAATCTGAACAATCTCCCGCAGTGGGCCGCGTCCTTGGCGCGGCAACTTCCAGGGCTTCGGGTGAAGGCGTAGGGTTCTGGGGTTTTCGAGCTACTTTTAAGTTAAAAGGATCTTTGGGGGCTTCCTTGAAAAGGGTGTTTTTTTTCTAAGGCAGCTTTGAGGGTTCAGGGTTTAGAAAAAGGGCCAGTTCGCGCTAGGATAAATGCAGGTTTGTAATAATATGTGCCCTGACCATTCGAAAAGGGGTTTGGGGTATATAATATTTAGTACCCGGCCAAGTTGAATGCCTTCGGTTTAACGCCTAGGAGGTCGCATTCCACTTGGGTGCTTTCAGCACCAGAGGCCTACCTTCTTCGAGTTTTCCCTAAATGGTCTAGGTTAATACCGGGGCCTGACCAACTATCAATACCATACGCTGGGGTCCTTCATATACTTCAACTATATAGTAGAACCCAAAACCTATAGTTCTATTCTTTTATACGGCCCGTATGTTACACAACCCGACGCGCTGAACCCAATGTGGCTTTCTGACACGAAGTGTTGAGGTTGCTGCTTCGCGCAGTCGTGCCGAGAAGGATGTGGCAGACAACAGCTGGCACACAGGTTTAATGAATATAGAACCAGTATAGATCCCTGTAAAGGAAAATTTTGTGGATCCCTTTATAGTAGAAGCCAGAAAGTTGGAATATCATTATCGTAACCCCTTTAAGGTAAAATACAGCGGATCCTACCAGTAATCCATATTCCAACTTTCTGGAGTTCCCTTTAAAACGCTTGAGTGTCGGTCTGTTGTAGTGTCTTTCACGAAGCGCAGAGTCGGGTGCATCGTTCGTCGCGGCCGTGGTCTTGGCGGAACTCAAAGGGTCCAAAGTACCGATATAATAGAATGTAGGTTTTCTTAATTAGGAATTGCTATTATGATTTGGGGAAGTATTCCCCACAACAGTACATAGGACCCTTTGGGAAAGTATTTTCAGCAGCACTTAGCAGCGGGAAAGGATATTTTGACGATGGCTTGAGCTGCGTGCAGAGACTGCTCTTGTTTCAACTCTTCTTTCTCGTACGGAGCATGCCAAGGACAACCAAGCTACAAACCCAAACTCCAGATTTTAAACCCTAAGGCCAAAGCCTTCAACCAACTGCATAGCCCCATGTTGTTGGGCCCTAAACATACACTGTTGAAACCTAGCAACTTGTACGGCTTTGCCACGTCATTTTCATGTATATAGAATCTAGAAAAATTATGCCCGGAACGAGGACCCCTCCTGCGGCTGCCGCACTGCCCCACAGTGGCTTGGCTCAACGGGAGACAATCCAATACTTGTAGGGTTTTGCGTTTGGCACTTTTGTCTTTGGCCGTCGTATTTTGAGGCAGGATTTAGGGAGTTGCGCATGGCTTGGTTTTACGGCATTGCATGTTGCTTTCTTAGGTGTGTACAACCCCGCCGCCTTATCCGTGATCAGACCCTATAAAGCTGCTTAATTGGAACCTCACTGCTATACTGTAACTTGGACCCTTTGGGAGACCTTGTAAAGCAGTATCTGGAGGTTTGCAAATGACCTGTACGTCTGGTCTTCGAGACACCCGCGTTAGTTCTCCCTAAGGCGCCTGAATGTTGACAAATTCCCAGAGACTCCAAAATCCCTTAATTAAGGAATATACCGTAACTTATATTAAGGCTACTACTGTATTTTAAGGTATATTCCTTATTTAAGGGATATTGGAGTCTCTGGGTTCCATTCTCTGTAGGGTCCTGATCAATATATATATATATATATATATATATATATATATAGACAAGCCCCCCTTATCCTTCAAGGCTTCAAAACTACATAAGGGGATCGTATATCCTACCCATAGGCTCCATAGTAGCTCCTTTTCGGGGATACGTTATAGGGTTCTAAGAATGAACCTCAACAAGGAACTAATCGCTATGGAGCCTCTAGATAAGCACTAAACCCCAAACCCCCCAACCTCTTTGGTGTTGTTTCGGAGGTTGAGGAGGTCTTGTTGCGAAAAATGCCATCACATGTCTGAAACCTCCGAAGCCCGACAACCCTGAACCCCCAAAGCCCCAAATTCCCTTTTGGATTCCACACCCTGTAAAAATCCTAAACCCCAACTTGGAGGTTCTTGGGTAGTTATAAGTGCGGTTATAAGTCCCCTAGTATGGGTTATAAGTATAGTTACCCTACATATAATCCTTGTTATAACTACCCATGAATCTCCAAGAAACACTAAGCGCTCCGAGCTCTAACACCTCCCCAGCATTCCCTCAGGGCTCCAGTTACGGCTACTCACCAAACATTATGGGTTTAGGGGTTTAGGGTTTTGGGTACCATCCCTTAGAAACCCTTAAGCCTTTATAAAAGCCCTAAACCACCCCAAACCCTTCACCCTAGAACCCCAAACCCTAAACCCTGAGCGCCCCAAGCTCCCTAAACCCCAGCGGAGTCCTACGAAGCATTACCGACGACGCAGGTCGGCAAGCTACCTTCGTAGTAGAAAATTAAATAGGGCTTCTGTCATCGGAATTAGGGTTTAGGGCATGGCTCTGGGTTTAGAGTTAGGGTTTAGGGCAAGTATCCCCCATAGCTACCCCAAGAGGAACCCTATCAAGGAGACCTTAAAGGACCCCTTACAGGAGCCCTTCTGCCTAGACCCCCCAATTACAGTACATTCCAAATACCCGGTATTAAAGGCCACAAGGACTCTATAGACTCTATTAAAGGGCCCTTAGGGGTCGTTATAGGTACTTAAGCAGTGTAAAAGGGAGTTTCCCAAAATGGGGTACCCCTTATTTTCGGAACATCTAAACCCTAAACCCTTAATAGAACCCTTATAGATCCCTGTACGGAACCCTTGGGAACCTTTCACTTCTCGCAGGTCGGTGAGCTACCTTCTGCCAGCAAATTGCGCCGGAGAGCCTGGAGGGTCCGTATGTGGGAGGAACCTAGGACTACAAAAAGGGAATAAGTAATTGTACTACTGGGCATCCTAGGAGCTGTGTTTTGAGGTTCCCTGGTAATGTGGGAGTTTCCGAAAATTGGGTGTGCCTTATTTTGGGGCCCTTAGAATGAGGATCCTACTATTTAGGGTACCATATTAGGGTCCCCTACTTTCGGTAGCCGCCATGTGCTGCTTTTATGGAATTCGGGCCATGCAACCATAATAGATGGTCTTTTTGGACCTAGTTCCATAATGGTAGTGTATGTGGACCCTCCGGGAGTGCGGTATAACAGGGTCTTATACGGTTTTATAGAGCTTTGCGGGGGTGAGGTCCTGGGGTTCCTCAGTGCGACTTGGGTCGTGGTATAGGTTTCTTTTGGACTTTGGGAGTCAGTGGGGTGCTACATGTAGTGAATTGATCAAGGGTTCAGAGATTTCTTCCAGGTTTGGGGCTCTACCAGGGTTGCCTCAACTATATGGAGCGCATGCTGGCACGATCCACTCGGTGACCTCCTTCGCCGCCGTAGCCCTTGTTGTCTACGCATCGACCAAGGTCGCTTCGCCTCGGGACCTGTTTGTCCGCTCCATCGCGGTCACAGCAACCGGTGGTCTCCGGGGCAAGACCTCGTTGATGTTCGCAGAAGCCCCCGGCTGGAGCAGCCGCTTTCTCGACAGAGTGGTCCTGCAAGACCCAGGCGAACCATTCTTACTTCTCTGCAAGCGTCTAAATGTCCCTCTCACCTCAAGGCCATACCACCAACCCATGGGCATGAAACTCTAGACCTGAATCCCTCCACGCTGATATCGCTCCAAGCCCACATAGGGTGGTTGTCATAATTAGGGTCCCTTTTTGGGTACCCTAAATAATAGGTGCCGTATTATGATAGGGACCCAAAAAGGGGCCCTGATTTTGACAACCACCCGACATAGCTTCTCAAACGCTAGTGACCCTATTGGTGGAGCCCCGACACCCTAAACCCACCAACATCCCAACTCCATGGTCGCGGCCCTGAGCATCCTCTCTCTGCTCACTTCGAGATGAATGAGTTGGCGATCCAGTTGCTCGTAGGACGTGCGGGCGTACGCCAGCACAACATCCGCAAGTGGGTTGTTTGTAGGGGTTGAGATGTTTTTGAAACTTTTTCGAATTTAAACCGCATTTTCGGGTGCCACTTATGGTTTTCATGTTCAGAGCTTAGGCTGAGGGTTTAGGTTTTGTCTTGAGGGTTTAGGTCCTCTGCGTTTTAGACATGCTGGAGAAGATCCTTCAAAGTATAGTGACCAAAGGGCCCATTTACACAGTTATGGCATATATCTCCCAAAAGACCATCTTTATCCTATAGTACCCCTATAATAGACCCTTGTGGTAACCCTTTTAAATTTTAAAGGAATAAGGGTTCCGATAACGGGGAAGTTCAGGTGACCCCTACGACCTGCAGCGCAGCCCTGAACGGTGGAGACTTCGAAGATGAGAAGCGCCTTGGTTTGGGGTTTAGGGTTTGGGGGTTTAGGGTTTGGGGGTTTAGGGTTTGGGGATTTAGGGTTTGGGGTTTGGGGTTTAGGGGTTAGGGTTAGGGGTTTTAGGGGTTAGGGTTTGGGGATTTAGGGTTTGGGGGTTTAGGGTTTGGGGGTTTAGGGTTTGGGGTTTAGGGGTTAGGGTTTGGGGGTTTAGGGGTTAGGGTTTGGGGATTTAGGGTTTGGGGTTTGGGGTTTAGGGGCTAGGGTTTGGGGCTTTAGGTGTTAGGGTTTGGGGTTTAGGGTTTGGGGTTTAGGGTTTTAGGGTTTTGGGATTTCCTTGAGTTCGTTCCCCGAATGGTTTTGTAGGTTTTTTTGGTTTAGGGCTATGGGCTGAATACTTGGACGGCCAGAAGAGACAGCGAAAAGTAAGTCTACAGAGTTGGAAGCATCATAATCCCAAATAGGACCCTTACTGGGGTACTTTTACTTCTACTTTTTAATTCACAGTAGAAGCCCAAAGGTTGGAAAACCAATAGCCTCGATCCTGAAGAGTAATGTATAGGGAATCCCAACTTTTTAGGCTACAAACCCAAAAACCCTGAACCCCTAAACCCGATACCACAATGTTTATCCTGACAAGATCTCTGCTTGGTCCCACAGTTGCGGTACTGATTACGATCGTACTTATGTTTATCACAACGAAGCTTCAGCTGGTCATTCCTCCCTGAATCCCGAAGCCTCTTTCTGACAGGCATCGACTCCGAAGGCTTTTGGTCCGAGTGCGCAAAAGGCCGACGTCATGCAGGCGGGCCCGCGTTTGTAGTGTTCTCTCTTAGCGTCTGAAACTGGTAGCGGAGCCTGTGTGCTCCTGTAGGACCGTAGTTACTGCGCAATGTCGAGCGGCGCTACTGGGCCGCCTCCGGGTTTCGAAGATGTACGTCATGTCTCTGGTGGGCAAGCTGCCTCCCCAGAGCCTCCTGATGTTCCGCCTGCGCCGAATCTCGGCACAGGGCGTTCGACGACCGAAGAGTGTGGTGATGCCGCCGCCCCGGACCTAGAGAAGCAGGGCGGCCACAAAGAAGCGAGCCAAGGGAGTGATCCCCCGGCTCATGTTCGAGGGGAAGCCACTCGTGCTGAGTGGCATGGGAGCGAAGGCGCTACTACCGCGGGGCCTGAGGGTGGTGAGCGCCGCCAGTCTACGAAGGGAGATCACGGCGATGATGACAACCGCCGTGGCAGTTGGAGTGCGACGACGAGCCAGACAGCGGGGGGACGAGGACGAGATCCATGGAGTGACCACGATCCATGGCAACAAGCACAACCGACCCGCTGGAACGAAGATGGGCCGCACCCTAATCGATGGAGCGAGGATCCCCACCCCAACCGGTGGAATGACGACTGCTCGTGGGATCGAGGACGCCCAGGGCGCCATGGATTACATGATTCGGGCGGCCATCACAGTGATCCCTGGGCAGATGGTCGAGACGGACTCTTTAGAGGGAACGATCATCCGGATCACCATCGAGCCTGGACCGATGACTGGCACCAAGGACCAGCTCCCCCATGGGCCCGTCGGTTACATGATCCGGACGGCCATCGCAGTGATCCCGGGGCAGATGGTCGAGATTACGGGCATCGTGGGCGCGATTATGGAGATCATCGAGGACTGTGGGAAGACGCGGCTAAGAGCTATGATTTCCACTCCTCCAAGTCGTGGGAGACGAGCTCGGGCACTTCGTGGCACGCCTGGCAGCCGTGGGATGGAGCCGGTCAGGACTATGGCCGCTACAAGCAGGGCTATTCAGGCAGACCCTCAGAGAAACTCTCTGTGCCTACCTTCTCTGCCGAGGACACAGAGGACTTGGGATCGTCAGCCCGTTCGTACTTGAGACAGGTGTCGGCCTGGCGTCAGATGACACTTCTTCCTCAGAGTCAGCAAGGGCTAGTGCTGTACCAAGGGCTGACAGGGAAGGCTTGGATTGCTGCTGAGGAGCTTTCAGTGTCCAGGCTTGGGGATGATAGTGGCATTGACTATTTCATCTCCTGGGTGAGCGCTCGCTTTTTGGATCTAGAGGTGGCTCGCATCGGCAAGGCGTTCTCTGACTACTTTCGCCGTATGCGTAGGAACCCCCCCAGACGATCCGCGAGTTCAACACCGAGTACGACAGGCTCTTCGGCCGATTGCGGGAGGTCGGATGCAACTTGCCCCAAGAAGCAGCCGCTTGGATGTATCTGGATCGTCTTCAGCTTGAGGAGGCCCAGGAGTTGAACCTTTTGGCTTCAGTGGGCAACAGGTATGACTTGTTGCGGTTGCAGCAGGCAGCCATACTCCACGATAGAGGACAGCGGAAGCCATGGGAGTCCGCTAACAAGGGACGCAAGCCGAACTACGCCCACGTCACCTTCAACGAGCAGGACGACTCCGACGGGCCGGGCGACGAGTTCGAAGGCGAAGGGATTCCTGAAGAGGTGGCGGAGGCCTGCAGGGTCACCTACCAGAGCGCAAAGGAGCGATACCGCACGCAGCAAAAGGCGCGCGGGTACAGTGGCGAGACTGGTGAGAACGGCACGAAGGCCAACGGTGGAGACGGCGACCGGGACAAGGGCGATGCTAAGGACGGTGGGCGCGAGGCAAAGTTGAAGATGATGAAATCTAAGAGCTTCTGCAGCGGCTGCGGGAGAAGAGGCCATTGGCACCGAGACGGGTGCTGTCCATTGAACCAGAATGGAAATGGTGGAGCCAAGCCTGAAGGTGGACTTAGTGATGTGGCTATGACTACGGTGCTACCTTCTGATGTGTTTGCGCTCCGCCACGTGGCGGATTTGGTCGGAGTCACCGACACTGCTTGTGCCAGGACGGTGGCGGGATCCCAATGGTTGCAGGCCTACACTGACAAGCTCAGCGAGCAGGGACAAAGGCCGGTGCTTCGGAAAGAGACCGAGGCCTATCGCTTCGGCACCGGAAAGATCCACTACTCCTCCTTCTACGTGGTGGTCAACTTCGAGCTCGGCGACTGTGTGCTCCAGGTTCGTACTTCTATCATCACCGGTGACATCCCGCTCCTCCTTTCAAAGACGGTGCTCGGGAAGATGGGTATGGTTTTCAACGTTGAAGAGGGGACCGCAGACTTCACGAAGATTGGTTTGCGCAACTACAAGCTTTTGACTACCTCTTCAGGCCACCCTGCGATTCCGATTGTCCCGGCAAAGGCCGACAGCACGTCTCCAGTGCTTCAGGTAGAGGACGTGCGACTGCAGCCCAAGGAGCAATACATGTCCGTTTGTGCGGTAGCCTGCAAGTCTAGTGTCACGCCACAATACACCGGAATCTACCATGAGAAGAAGTTGGCCCCAGGTGTGAGAGATTTGCTCAGTCAGGACCGTTTGCAACGTGACATGTTCATGGCATGGTGGAGCAAAACCCCACACGACAGGGACTTTTGGTTAGAGACCCCAGCAGCTTGGAAATTCATGTTGTACCGAGAAGGGCAATGTTCAATCCTACTACCTGGCGTACAAGTTCATCAGTCCTCAAAGAAATGTTGATTGCCACCCTCGGTCACACCCGCATGACAGAGAGTGTCTGCTGCAGTTCTGAAAGATGGCTAGAAGCTACTGTAGACCACTGGGAAAGCGATCAAGGTGATGAGCAAGCCTTCCCGCTGTTGTGGATCGGAAGGGCTGTCTTGTACAAGACGCAGCCCATAGCAGTTAGCACTCCGAGCGCCGCCGGTGATGCGCCATGCGACTCTCCGAAGCAGCAGAAGACTCTGAGCCGCATGACGAAGGCAGAGCTGCTGGAGGAAGCGATGAGACTCGGGATGGTCGTTCACCCATCCTGGACCGTGATCGAGCTGCGAGCGGTGATCAGGGAGTTCCTCGCCGAGACGACCGACGGCGATGTGGCGAAGCAAATGAAGAAGATCAACTCCCTCAACCTGGACGAGCTGAAGGAGAAGGCTCGAGAGCTTTCGGTGGACCTCCCCACCAAGGCCACCAAAGGCCAGATCCTCAAGTTGATTCGGGAAAGCCTGAACACTCCGGACAACACCCTGATGACCATCGGCCGTTGGCGTGGCAGCGAGTACCAGGAGATCCCGCCAAGCTACGGTCGCTGGGCCGTGGAGGAAATCCGGAGGTCGAGCAACGCACACCCCGACTTGGTCCGCTTCGGGCGATGGAGGGAGAATGCATCCAAAGCGAAGATCCCCGACGAGGACGTGGACGCGTCCTATGTGACACCCCGGAACCGGAGCTCAGGCTCGGCAAAGGACTCCTGGGAAGCGGTGTCGGCGACTACCTCACTGGTGACGGAGAACACCAAGGGCAAAGGGAATGTCAAGGCCGCGAAGAGGACCACCAGCGACGCCAAGGACCGAAGCGGCTACATGGACTCCCAACCGGACGAGACGGTTCAGGCAGAGATTGCGGCTCTGGAACTCAAGCTCGCAGTCCTGAAAGACAAGGCGAGGGGGAGCCGCGAGTGAGCAGCGAGAAGGGTGAGAAGATCTACGGGGTGAAGTGTTGTGGATGGGTAGCCGAACACGACTTGATTACGGAAGACGACTTCACCCGAGGACAGCGCGGCTACGCGGAGATCTACGTCAACGAGCACCACGAGCACTACGACCACGTGAGTGGAACACGCGCCGAGGCCGATGACTACAAGTACGGCCACGGTAAATTTAATTCGATTGGCAGGACCATTCCTTTGAGAACTGCCAGAGGCTGCTGAGTGACGTCATTGGCAGCAAGCCTGGTCCACTCAGGGCCATCCATACCGACCCGACCTTCGAAGACCATGCCTACGTGACCCTCGGCATGTTCACCCACGGCGGAGTACATGGTGTGACCCGGGCCACGCAGGAGCTTGATGGGCTGGTTCGCTATCTGAATCACTTCGGAAAGGCCCACCTACCGAGCGAAGCCTCCTGGACTTCGATCTCGGTTACCCAAGATGTCGGAACAGAGGTACATCGTGACAGCAATAACCTTCGGGGCTCTTCGAACTTTTGCGTCACTTTCGGCCAGGGAAGTGGAGGAAACTTGTGGCTTGAGACCAAGGACCTCGACGAGGCCCAGGCCAACGGGCTTGGAATCATTTGGAAGCGCGACAAGGTCGGGGCCTGGATCCCAGGTCGCACCTACGACAACGTCGAGAAGTTCGTTGAGTTTGACCCTCACTTGAAGCATTGCTCCAATCCTTGGACGGGACAGAGATGGTGTGTTACCTACCACTCCGTTCGAGGAGCCGGTGAGTGTGGGCAGGAGACAAAGAAGTTCCTCAGGAACTGTGGGTTCCCGCTTCCTCGAGATGGTCATGGACCAGGAGGAAGACCTATCATGCGGAAGAAGACGCCCAAGAGGGTGCGGAGCACAGTCATGAACAACGCCGCAAAGGTCAGTGTACTTATGGCAACACTCCTCTCCACGACTATGTCGTTTCTCGGAGAATTTCGAGGTCCTGAGCCGGAGACCGACCCCATCGTGATGTTCGAGATCGGCGGCTACGAAGGGACACTCGAAGCCGTGGAATTGGGCAAGGCGGTGATCGAGCCCATCACCTGGGAGGACTATGTCGATCCGAACGTGCAGAGCAACGCCCACCACGTGATCACCGGAGCCAGTCCTAAAGAACTCCGCATACACCTCGCCGGGATGCCCGACAGAGTTGGAGATTCCGTACGTGATCTCATCAAGGACCAGATTGACGGCGGAGATGAGGTCGTACTACGAGGCGGCGATCCCAACTCCTACCTCAAGACCTTTGAGGAGTTTGTGCAGTATAAGTCCTTGGAGGAGGACGACAAATGGGTTGTGTTCGGGAAGAACAAGAAAGATACGAAGCTCCTTGGAGATGGAGTCCGACCCCACTGTAATGGCGGATTGGTTATAAGTGAACATATAAGCTGTATAAATTTGGTAATATTTGGGGCAATATGAATTATAACTCTTGTAAGTCCCACCTTCACTTGTAAGAATTATAACCTACTTACCATTTTTTGTCGGGCACACTTGTGCAACTTATGTTATACTTATGTCCAACTTAATGTTCCTATGTTTTTCGATGAAAGCATGTCCACACTTTCCAATATTGGTTTCGCAACCATGATTTTTTGGCGTGCGCAGCAAAACACGATCTTCGACATATATCTGGAAGCCGCTGTTGCTTATATAGAGGAGTTTTGCGGTATATTAGGCCATGGAAGGCGATGCAGGTGCAGGTGGTGGTCCTATTCGCCGTGCGGCGAATCAGGACTACAACGTGCTGTACACTTATCTGACTCAGTCACTCTGGGTGATGCTTCGCAGCGCCGAAAATTTCGCCGTTCGTAGCGATGCTCTTTTTCGGCATATGTTTGCCCTGGGACTGCGTCATCCCAGCGAGAGCAGCATGGGAGCGATGACGGCGCTGTTGTCTTTGAGCGGCGAAGGCCTGAACACCTTCCAGTCACACATGCTGTTGCAATCGGTGAAAACAGCTTGGAAAGTCTCGCGAGCCCGAGTCTTTCTTGGAATCTTTGGATTGAGCTTTAGGGCTGTTCTCTTTGGAAAAAACATCGGTTTTTCTTGCAGACCGACGTAGTCTGAACGTAGTCCGGACGTAGTCCATGCCATGGCCCTGAAAAATCGGACGTAACCTGAACGTAGTCTGGACGTAAAAAAAGCATGCTTTTCTATGAAAACCGACGTAGTCTGGACGTAGTCCAGCCCCAAAACCACCCTGCAGCTAAGGAAACAGACGTAGTCTGGACGTAGTCCAACACTTTTCATAGGAAAACAGACGTAGGCGGGACGTAGTCGGAACGTAGTCCAACAATTTCCTGCATTCTGTGCGACGTAGTCTGAACGTAGTCCAGACGTAGTCGGACTCTTTGTTGTCCTGGCGATTTCCAAGCATGTGCCGCTGTCATATATGGCTCGAGATTCCTTTAGGCGCTTGCAGTTTTTTGCTTGCAACCTCTGCTGCAGGGATGGCAGGCAGCTTGGAAAACGGTCTCTGCAGCCTGCGGCCGGCCAGGTGGTTCCCCAGTCAGAGCCCGAAGCGGCCGTTGCGGCGAGCAGCCTGCAGTGCAGTGAGTGCAAGAAGAACCTTCTGCCTGAGGAGCTTGCCAGCCGATGATCAGGCTTTATGGCTTCTCCTGCAGAGCTTTCAGCATCTCTTTGACCATGCATGGGGATGCAGATGGCAGCTCACACAAAAGCAGAAACTCTGGAAAGTGAGAGCCGATGAACCGTACTGGCTGCCACAGTGGTGGCATCGAGCTAACGATGACATCATCACACTTGCTTGAGCAGAAAAGCTGGTCTTTGTTTGTGTGTGTGCTTTATTTTGGCAATGATTTCTGCGATTTTTAAGCTTTCTCGCTTCTGAGTCGGTTTCTTTAAAATCCGTGGAGTTGCGCAACGCAGTAAGACTTACGATACTTATAGCTGACTTATAACCTGACTTGTAGTCAGCCCCCCGTAAGTTAAATATAACCCCAACAAGTCAACTTATAACCAAACCGCCCTTACAGCACCAGGTGTGTGTTGTGAATGTAAGTGGTGAAAAGGAGATCAAGTACGACGGCAGCGGGATCACTTTTCAGGATGGCGTCCCCGGCGTGGTCCAATCGTCATTGAGGCGACTGCACCAGAACCTCGGACACCCCCGCGCCGAGGATCTATGTCGACACTTACGACTAGCCGGTTGTGAGCCACACATCATCAAAGCTGTGAAAGGGATGAAGTGCGAGACGTGCGAGGCTACCAAAGGAGCTCAGGTCGCAAGACCAACTACACTCCCACGGCTATTGGACTTCAATTCCTGCGTCGGGATCGATCTGATGTATGTCCACGACGCCAACGACGTCCGGCACACCTTCCTGACAATGGTGGACTGGGCCACAACCTACCAGGTTGTTGCTAAGCTGGACAGGGAGACCGGCCCAGATGTGGAGAAGGCGTTCAACAATATGTGGATCACGCCGTTCGGCCCTCCTACAGCGGTGTCCATAGATCTAGATGGCAAAGTACAAGCTGGAGTTGCTAGGCTTTGTGACTGGCACAACATCAAGACGAGGGACGTCGCCGCCCAGGCAAAGTGGCAGGGAGGAGTCACAGAGCGACAGATCGGGTGGTTCAAAGGGATATGGGACCGCGTGAACTACGAGCTCAACCTTCAGGAGGACGACATCGAGATTGCCGGGACCCTGGTTTGTGCCGCAAAGAATGAGCTCCAGGGGCGCTGTGGACACTCACCAGTCCAGTGGGTGTTCGGGCGATCACCAAGACTGCCTAGCGAGCTGCAGGACCCTGATGGTGATGAGGGCGTGACTTGGGACCTCACTCAGGATTCCAAGTTCCAGAGAATTGCTGCGATCCGTGCCAGTGCCAGGGTGGCTTTCCACAAAGCTCAAGGAGACGACAGGCTACGCCGAGGACTTATGCAAAGAGCTCGCACGCGGAAGCAGGACTTCGACATCGGCGACCCCGTCCACTTCTGGAACCAACCAAAAGACCGCCGGAGGCCACACTGGGCAGGACCGGCAGTTGTGGTCGGCAAGCAGGGCAACAACTACTGGATTTCCCGCTCTGGGAGATGTCGCCTCACGGCTCCCGAACACCTCAGGAGCTCTGGTCCTGAAGAGCTTGGTGAGTTCTTGACTATGAAAGGTGTCCGGCAAGAAGTGAATAGACTTCTTGAAGAGGACGTTGATGATATGGACATCTTTGAAGGCGAAGCTGAAAAGAATCACGAGAGCTATGAAGACCACCTCAGCGACTACGAGCCCAGCCTCCCGGACGAGATCGAGCTTGACGGGGAAGGCGACCACGTGATGGCCGAGGAGAAACCTACTGCAGAACTTCCTGCGCCAGTCCAGCCTCCACCCTTTCGGGTGAAGAGGAAGTCCAGACCTGTCAATGAAGACGGTGGTGCAGATGAGCAGATGGCCCCAGCCAACGCCGAGATCATGATGGTTAAGAAGGCGCTCACCACGAGAGGGCAGGCTAAGCGCCAGGAGAAAGAGCTCAAGTGGGGCGAGATCCCGCCCCATGCCAAGGAGAAGTTCAAGGCGGCAGAGAAAGTCCAGTGGGATGAACACTTGTCCTACGACGCCCTCGAGCCCTTGAGTGTCGAGGCCTCTCGGGAGATCCGGAACACTGTCGACAAGTCCCGGATCTTGACTTGCCGCTGGGCCTACCGCGACAAGAACTGGTCCGCAAGGCAAGCTTGGCTCGCGAACAAAGACGATAAGGAGGCCGAGCCGGACTGGAAGTGCAAGAGCCGCTTGGTGATCGGAGGACACCGAGATCCAGACCTCGGTGTCGAGAACCTCAGCACCGATGCCCCTACGTTGTCGAGGCCCGGGTTCTTGTGTATGATGCAGAGGTTAGCAGATGGACAGCTCGAGACAGATCCTTGGAGGGCATCAGCAGGAGATATCCAGTGTGCCTTCTTGACAGGAGGGTACTTGAGCCGAGAAGAGCCACTCTATCTGAGCCAACCCTCTACGGGGTTCCCTGGCTTGTTGCCAGAGCAACTGGTCCACATCAAGAAAAATATCTTTGGGTTGGCTACCTCTCCGCTGGAGTGGTGGGAAGACCTCCAGAATGGCATCTTCAAGATCATGATCCACCACGGCAACGAGGACTATGCTTTCGAGGCCTGTCCTTTGGACCCCTGTATCTTCATGCTGAGGCGAATGACAAGCACTGGTTTCGCGGGACCACCCATCGGCTACTTGGGCACGCACGTGGATGATCTACTGGTGATCGCCAGTGGCAAGGTTGGACAGCTGATAAGGGATGCGCTCTCCGCTAGCTTCCCGGTCGACCGATGGGAACACGATTGCTTCGAGTATGTGGGGTCAGAAATCAGATGCGAGAATGGGGCGGTAACCGTTACTCAGCGCAAGTACGCTGAGAACCGCCTCTTCCTTCTTGATGTTCCCACCGGATGCTCTGATGAAGATCGTGTTGATGCTGAACTACGTGCAGACAACCAAAGCCTTATAGGGGCCTTGAGCTGGCTTGCAGCTCAAACCCGCCCAGATTTGACGTGCAGTGTCAGCTTGGCTCAGCAACTGCAAAAGGACCCCACCATTGGAGACGTCAAGTTCACCAACCAAGTGTCAGTCAGGGCTGTGATGCACAAGGACCGGGGGCTCAAGTTTCAGCCCATTCCCAAGGAGTACTTCGGGGTCATCGTCTACCATGATGCTGCCTGGGCCAACGCGTTAGAGGCGGAGCATGAGATGAAGACGGGTTCCAGCTGACCCCGGAGGATCAACTAGCCGGTCTTCAGCGAGAAGGGCCCTTCGCGGAGAAGTCCCGTAAGGCCAAGAAGGCAAACTCCAAGGTCGCATCCCAGATTGGCAACCTCACTTTGTTTGCCGACATGCGATGCCTACTGGGACGACCGAGCTGCACCTCCATTGGTGATTGCAGGAGGTCCAAGGCCGGACAGCGTGTCTGCCGCAGCACTTTCGGGGCAGAGACGCAAGCTTGCGTCGAGGGCATCGAAGGAGGACAATTTCTGAGGTCCTTCTACGAGACCGTGATGTCCGGCAACTTGGTGCCGGTCGAAAGTGCTACTACGCCTCTGCTCTGTTTGAGCGACTGTCGCTCCCTCTACGACCACATCCACAAGGAAGGCATCCCTCGTGTACCCACCGACCGCCGGCTTGCCATCGATTTGGCTGCTCTGAGACAGGCCCTGAGGGCCGAACGTTGGAGTTCTCGACTCCCTTTGGGTTGGGTTCCCAGTGGACTCCAACTCGGAGACATTTTGACAAAGCCAACCGATCCAAAGGATTGGTGGGATATGGTCAGCTCGAACCTGGTGATTCCGATTGATGTCGGAGAAGGAGCTAAGACCAACATTCCTTTTTGGGAGAAGAAGACCAGTGTGAAGCACAATGTTTATCCTGACAAGATCTCTGCTTGGTCCCACAGTTGCGGTACTGATTACGATCGTACTTATGTTTATCACAATGAAGCTTCAGCTGGTCATTCCTCCCTGAATCCCGAAGCCTCTTTCTGACAGGCATCGACTCCGAAGGCTTTTGGTCCGAGTGCGCAAAAGGCCGACGTCATGCAGGCGGGCCCGCGTTTGTAGTGTTCTCTCTTAGCGTCTGAAACTAAACCCCGAAACACGAAGCTCGTACGGCTGCCGAAAAGGGGTTCTGACACCACCCTTCAAGAGCCGCACTATGGAGATCGAGCACGCCGAGCGGCTCAAATCATGGATATGGGAGTTTTCGAAAATTACACTAGAAGCCGAAAAGTTGGAAACCCAATAGCCTAAGTCCTTAAGAGTAATGTATAGGGAATCCCAGCACTATTTGGCCTTAATCCGGCTTCCAACTTTATGGGGTTTATTGTAAGGGTACCGTATTTTTGGGTCCCGGGGTTCCTTTGAGGGCTCGTTTAAGGGCAGTTTTTGGGGATCTATGAGGGCTTTCTCGGTTTTAGGGTACTTTAGTTTGGGGTCCTTTTAGGAAGGAGCCTACCTATAGTCTCCATTGTAGTTCCTTTTTTTGGTTGACCTGTTTTATGGTTAGGATCCTATAATAGAGTTTTTGGTTAACCAAAAAAGGGACACAATGGAGACTATAGGTACTATTTAGGTTACTAGATGAGGGTCCCCTATTCTCGGAAACGGCCAAATCTCTCAACCGTCGGGCTGCTGTTCAGAGCCTCGCCACGGGTTGTGCCACGACAGAGGATTTGAGGAGATCCAAGTTCCATCAATTTACGGAGGGATGTAAACACCAGTGAGGATTGGTCCTCTCGGTTGACGGTGGGTATGAGCTCCGCATTGAGGCGCGGTGGGTATGAGCTCCGCATTGAGGCGCCGAATGGATTCATAATAGGAAAATGAAGACGATAAGCGCAATCATGGATGCTGGAAGCGGAAGCGAGAGGAATCAGGGCCAGTCCGACGTTTCTCAGGTTAGTTCCCTAGGGTTCTATGCTATAAGGTAACTTATGATTCCCGGGTTTGGGGATTTAGGTGTCTCGGGTTTGCGGTGTACCCAGATAGATTATATACTTAGGCTCCCAAGTAGCTATATAGGGTAAGTATGTACGAAATGGGCACATGAAGCCTTAGAAAAAAACACCTGAACTCCTAAACAACACCATACAGGCTTAGGGTCTAGAGTTTAGCGACTGGGCTGGGATATCCCACAGTTCCCCGTTTAAGGAAAGCCAAGACAGTAGGGACAAACATAAGTTTGAGTTTGGGCGCTTGTTGGCTCTTCTAGCTTAGGTGTGTATGTTTTCTGTCATGGGTTCGGGGTGATAGTTTAGACATATCTAGAGGGGTCTCCTTATGTGTTCCAGCCTGGCTGTGGTTCAGGGTTAGGTATGCGGTTTAGCGTTTAGTTCGATATTCAGTCGGGTTTTGGGCTTCGCTTCAGGATTTACGGCATCTGTTGGTTTTGTGTTCGATGTGCAGTTTGCTTAGGATTGCTTGCTCGGTTTGCGGTTTGCCTCGGATTGCTGGAGTCCCTCTACGGTGTGGAGCGGGACTCTTATTCTAAGCCCCTAAGCCTGAACCCAAAACCGCAAACTCCCAACCTTAGAGCCGACACTCGACCTCCTAAAGTGTCAAAACAACAGAAAGGTATTTCCACGAGCTGAAGATGGACAACGAGATTGTCCCCACCTTGGCTTTTTGCTGGAACACAAGAAGGGCTCTTGAGGTTTTGGGGTTCAGGTTTTGATCATTTGACGGTTCAGGGTGTTCTATGGTTTATCTTTCTGGGGCTTTTGGGTACAGCGCCCAGGCTGGCCCCTATATTGATTACATGACAGTGTCTTTGCTGCTCCCGGAATGGAGTGCAACCCACCCCGCAAGAGGCTTCTAGCATCTCTTCTGTAGAAACGTATCCCATCGCTGTGGTCCCATAGAACGAAAACTGAGAGTAATATAGATACAGGGTCCTTAATACTTACCTACATCATTCCTAGGGTTCCTTGTTCTAGCTATAGTATAATGTGCCCCGAAACCTGATTCTAATTGTTAAGGCCCCCATATTAGCCCAGGCCACACATCGCCAGCCCCCCTTTCCTTCTCAAAGAAAAGCACACAGACAACTTGCATCGGATGATCCGTCACTAGCCTGTCCGGCCGGTATAGACATTGAATAAGCGATTCTCATGGGATCCCATCCCAGACATTGAGCTTGAATCCCAGGGTTACGGCACAAGGAAGTTCGAGGAGATTCCTGCGTAGAATCACAGTTCTTAAAGGATTATGGGACGTAGTCACTAAGGCTATCATTTGGGTAACCATACTTATAACCACTTATAGTGATCCTATCGAAAGATTTTGAACCCCGGGTTGCTCCACAAGGAAGGTTAAGGAGTCAAGGGTAAGTGGCCGTACTTCGAGCCTTGTGGTACCGGCACAGCCTCAGCCAACCTTCTCTGTAGCATCACATCTTCCAATATCCCTTCAGGAAAGAATACACCTTACACTTTATTGTGATCCTAGATATAACTTAACCAAGGCATGTGTCAAGATCTGGCCATGTAACCCAACCTCTCGGACAGAACTCCAGCAAAGGTCCATGAGCTCTCTGCTACGCGCACTTTCGACGTTTGCTACTGCGATGGTGCATGCCAGACGGCGTCGAGTTGGCTCAAGGCCTCATGCACCGAGCGTTAGAAATGGGGCAAGAGTTCAGTGGTTTTGTAGTGCACTCATGTTCCGAACCTCCAAGGTTTTATGTACGACATGACGTTGAAGAATAATGCGAGATGTTTGAATATGCCGGCTTAGCACATTCATGTCAGCTCACCATTGGCAGCCGGTTTTGGCCAACACCCTAAACCTTAAACCCTAATCGAGGTGTCGGATCGAGAGAGTGGCACACCAAGGTTCCATAACCGTATAGTACACCGACCCTAGAAGCCTTAAGAACATGATAAGTGTTATAGGCTACTAAGACCCTCATTTTTAGCCGTCACACCTGAAAGACCCTCGTTCGGTTCCGAAGAGGTGGGCACCATCACGGTCTCCCGTGCAGTGACTGCTGACGGGCCCGTACCGGCACAGGAGAAACCCGCATACTGAAGTAGGCTTAGGATTTAGGGTTCAGGAATTTTGGTTTAGGGTTGGTTGAATTGAAAAATGTTGAAGGATTCCTTGCAGGATTTCCTCTAATTGGTTTGCAACGGCTTATAGGGAGGGTGATTCGGAGGCTTGACAATCGTTTTGTTTGTAGGCGTTTCTCGTGGTTCCATGTCAAAGCTGTTGACATAGAAGGCTAATATTTGGGACTTATATATACTTAATCTCAGTACACGGGGTTCGGGGTTCTGGGTAAGCCTTCGCATTGCTTGGAGTTCTACTGCCATACGTACAGACTCGTGGAGGTAGAGGGTGCGCGAACTCGGGGTTTGAGTCCAAGGAAGACCCGAAACTTCAAGCCCTAAACCTCTAAATCCTAAACCCCTGAACCCTAAATCTTAAACCCTAAACCCTTAAATCCTCAACCCCTAAACCCCTAAACCCCTAAATCTTAAGCCCTAAACCCCAAACCCTGACCGCGTTTGGAGTGCTGGGCCTGGGGGTTGTGGGAACCTGAGTTCGCCAGTTCTGAACCAGGACCTCCAATCAGGAGGGTCCCATACTTGGAGGGTCGGGGGACTTAGTAACTGGTTATTTTAGGGACTTATAAGTACCGTAACCCCACTTAGGGTCCCTTTTAGGGTCCAGGTAGTCCATTCCATAGTCCATTTGGGGGTTTCCGAAACTTCGGGAACCCTAATATAGTAGCCTAAAGAGTAGGACCCTTATTATAAGGACCCCTAAATAAGGTACCCCCTCTTTTCGGAAACTCCCATTTTGGTTCAAGGGTTCAGAAACCTTAAACCCAAAACCCTAAACCGGGTTTAGGGTTCAAGGGCTCAAGGCGAAGCAGCCCGTAATCGCAATCTTGTACTACGCAACACCTAGTAAACTAGGTGAAAGAGCGAGCCAGACAGCGAAACCCTAAACCATAAATTGTGTTCGGAGCTTGCAGTTTCGAGGCTCTGAACAAGTAAAAGTACAGGAAGTGCTCTTCGAAAACCAGATCGCCCCTTACATCCTTAACCCCCAAACCATTAGTAGTCATCATAGAAACTCTACGCCCTAAGTCCTAACATCGTAGCCTCACTGGCAGACTCCTCTACCGCGCACCCGTAAGACTAGGATTCACACCGATGTAATATCACGGCCTTCATCATTTTTTGGATTTTTGAGTATATTACTGTAGTCAGATGATCTGGGTAGTTATCCAAGTATTTTGAGAGTATATTCAAGTAAGGTTATATCATAGTGGTATGTATTCGGCTTCTCTTCGTGGGCGATGCCATGATCGAGCCACTCTTCGGAGACCTGGACGCAGGCGGGATGTTAGCTGTCTTTAAGTAGCAAGAACATTCATTACATATATACATATATATATATAGATATATATATATATATATGTAATTACATATATTTATATACATAAAATGTATTTACTTATGTATATAGACATACACTATCCTTGTTAATTTCTGTGATGGGGACTTAATTCCATGGTACTGGTCTGCACTAGTATGTGTTGACACTCTTGGCAAGCAACGGGTATGAAGTCTGGGGTTTGGGTCGTAAGGATCTGCGTTTTCGTGCTCCTGGTGTCCTGGAGTTGTGGGCTTAGGCTTGAACTCGAAAGTCGCTGATTCTCCCGGTATCTCCTGGCTAAGATCCTAAGCGCTATAACCCCCTACACCTTAAGCCCTAAACCCTAAAGCCCACAAACCCTAAACCCCTAAACCCTAAACGCCATGACAGGGGGCCTTTCGGGGTCCTTGGATGTAGAAAGCTCCTTTCAGGCAGTTCCGTGGGCTCTAGGCAACTGTGAACTCTAGTAAGGAGTGCAGGGTTTTCGGGACTTGTGGTTTAGGGTTGGGATGATTATGAAGGCTGCTGTGAGGGTTCTAATCGTGAACTTTAGATGCTGAAATGAGCGAAGAGAAACTGCGGAATCCTCTGATAGCAGCGGCCCAGAGAAGATGTGTAAGACCGCCCCCTCCCCACAGAAAGGGAACCCACAGTGTAAGAATCCTACTAAACCCTCCTCATCAGATTGAACTACCGCCTTGGCTAGTAGAATACCGTTGCAGGTTCGGCTCCCTCCAAAGTCTCAGACAGTGCGTCTGAGCCACTGCCTCGGGTGGTGCTGCAAGGCATCTCCGTTGAAGATGTCAAAGCACGGGACAAAGTGCACTACAACATGAGCCCGGTCTTGTGCCAGTACGTGTTCAGCTTTCGATGTTTTTTTTTTTTTGTTTTATCGTGCCTTCGGACGGGTTGTATTTGCTGTCAGAAACAGGAGCTTTGAGACAAAGGAATAACCAATGGATGTACAAAGTGGATCCTACTGACTCGACCCGCCTCATCTTGCGCGAAGACGCGCCGGAGCCGCCAGAAGACTACCCAGAGGCCCTGGAAAAATGCTCCACGCGGCACTGGGTTGATCGATTTCGTGGGCACTATCGTATCTTGGTCGAGCCTTAGGGTTTAGGGTTCAGAGTTTGCGGTTCAGGGTTTAGGGTTTAGGGACGTGGTTTGGGTTGAGCCGCCCACAGGGGCCCACTGTTTGTTTGCCTCCGAGGTATCGTCAATGTTCCGCGCGAGCATACGACATGGATGAAAGAAGCATCGCGACTGGCAGTGCAGCAGGCTCGCCGTCGGAACCAAACCTTAACCTACCAGGACCTACTATTTGGCAGGGTCCCTAGGATTTCAATTGTTGAATGTGGATAATCAGAACCTGCAAAGCAGTAGGTTTCGGTAGGTTAAGGAAGTACCCTGAAAGTAGACGCCTGGTACAGTCCAGGATTCCTTGCTATATTTATGCTGTACTTGGAGGTCCATGTGTTGTTATAAAAGGGGTTATAAGTTCCCTAATCTTGGTTATAAGTATAGTTACCCTACATATAACCCTACCTATAAGTTCCCATGAACCTCCAAGTACTATTAGACCATAGTGCCCTTGTATTATGTTGCAGGTTCTTGGGGGAATTAGTGTGTCATTTAGCGTCGAGTTTTATTTCTTTGGGGCTCCCAGCGCCTATATCGTAAGTACTTCAGCCTTATAAGGTACTTATATAAGGACCCACTGTAAGGCCTACCTTGACCTGAACCTACCTTTTTAGGGTTCCCCACTATGATTTCCTTATATAAGTCCTTAAAGGGTAGGTTATTCAGGGTTAAGGTAGGTATATACTATATAGATACATGGAGCCTTGGCAAGTACGGGAGCCACTGGGCTTCTAGGCCAAAGGGTCCAAGTATCATTATAGTATATACTATAAGTATGTCCCATAGTGACTTGGATCCTTTGGGTAGGCTGGCTTCTCGCCCCTTTTCCGGGACGATCTGGAGGCTGCCGTCGCCGACACGTCCTGCGGTGATACTTTTCAGCTCCTTGGGCAAATCTGTCGGCCCGGTTTTCTTCGAAACACTGTAAAAGCTACACTAAACCCCGAAGAATCCAAAGACCCTCCTCGCCCCAAAAGCTGCTTGCTTTCTGCGAACACTAAACTCTAAATCCGAAAGCCCTAGAAGCGCTCGCTCTGTGATTCTTTTATAGATCCCTTTAAGAAGCCCTTTGAAGAACCCGTAGGTATATTCCTTAAGCTTAGGATTTAGGGTTTAGGGATATCGGAGTCTCTTTCTTTGGTGCTTCAGGCACTGCGATCCGTCGAAGCCGAGCAGCTGCTACTTCGTTCGTACGGAGCGAGTCAGCCTCAAGGATACTGGGGAGTCCATGTTTAAAGGACCTATATAGGATCTATAAAGGGGTCTGTAGGTCTAGAAGGGTCCTGGGTAGTCTGTTTCCAAAGTATCTATGCAGAATGAAAAATCTAAGGGTACATGTACCCAAATGTATCGAGGGTGTATAGTATAAGGGATGTATATTGGGTCTAGAAGGGATCGATAAGGGGCCTATAGGGCTTCTAGAAGGAAGCTGGGGAGTCAGTTTTTTGAAGTTATGTGTGGGCAAGAGATTTTGCTCATGGTTACTGTAGACCTCCGCGTAAATCACCGCCGCTCTGATTGGTAGGGATTGTCGCAGGGATCGGAATATTGTGGACCTTCAAGAAATTCTTCTGTATGATTCAGAGGTGTGCAGTACCCTGAAGTACCGCTACTAGAGAAGATCTTGTGACGTGGTTCATAGGAGGCCTATGGGGGTTTAGTAGGGATGAGGGTTCCCATAATGGGGTCCAGAGTAAGGAATCCCTACCCCAAGAATCCTAAACCCCCCTTTTGGCCTCCCATCAGTGATGTGCTGAGAGCAGGGCCCAGTCAGGATGGACTCCACGGTGTGGGGCCCTACAGCTCTTTGAAGTCGATCATCGAGTCTGCCGTGACAGCACGTGGTGGGCACCAGGGTGTCTGGGTTCTTAGTCTTGTTAAGGAACTTAACTTAAGTTACCAAAATGGGGATCTATGCTAAATAACATGGTTTCCCTGTTGTGGTAATTTAATTTGAGCCCCTTGACAAGAACCCAGGTGTGGACAGTGGCACCGAACAGCTGAAGCTCTACCTGTTCCCGTGGAGAACCGACCTGGATGACTTTCGTGAGTTTCGGGTCTTTGTCTCCAACGGTCGAGTCACGGCCTTCTCGCAGCAGAAGCTCTATGCAATCAACCCGATTCTGGCGCCACTGTCTGAAGCGGATCGCACTCGAGTCGTAGAGAACTGGCTTCGGAGGCTCTTGCCTTACATTACATCCACGGTGATCCCTCGTCTGGAAGACCTCTTGCCCAGCTTCGTCCTAGATATCGTCCTCCTCGGACCACCTGCTTCTTACAAACATCCCAGCGACGCGGCCTTGAACGTGGATCTGAATTCCCCGGAGTTGCTGGAGCCCTACTTCATCGAAGTGAACACCTTCGGATTTGCTTATGCCTCCGGCTCCTCCCTCTTTTCCTGGGTCGAGGACTACGCACTGCTGTATCTTTGTCACAGTTAGGTAACATTTTACATGTTTATGAGTACTTAAACCCAATAAGGAATAGAAATGTACATGTTTAATCCTACCCCAACAATGAACTAGGTATGGGATCGACCCTGGAATGGCCGATGGTGCCGTTGCTGTGAGATACACGACATCATGAGGCCATCAGGGAAAAAGGCGTTATCCAGAGGGATCTCCGCTGTGGAGCTGCGGGCGCTGCAGGGGCCCCGAATGTGAAGCCACAACTTCGCAGAGACTCCAATATCCTTTAATTAAGGAATATA
The DNA here is from genome assembly GCA_905221615.1 of Symbiodinium sp. CCMP2592. Classification (NCBI taxonomy): domain Eukaryota; class Dinophyceae; order Suessiales; family Symbiodiniaceae; genus Symbiodinium; species Symbiodinium sp. CCMP2592. The sequence goes on from CAJNDT010000058.1 coordinate 364,796, forward strand.
CCTATTTAAGGAGTATATTCCTTGATTTCTGGGTTCAGCCCAAAACCCCAAAGCTGTGGTTCCCGGGACCAGGAATCCAACTATCCGGCTTTAGAGACGGTGAACGTGCCAGAGACCAAGGTTTGGAGTACTGTATCCCAGTTAGAGCTGCTGCGAGGGGTTATGATTACCCACAGGCCCCAAAGTAGTTCCTTTTTCGGATTACCTTATAGGATTCTATATATGAACCCCAAAAAGGAACTACTTTGGGGCCTCTGGGTAGGAGAACTTTGCGAGCCTGATCTGCGACTTTCTGCTTTTTATTCAAAATTCGGCCCTAACCCCTAAACCCCTAAACCCTACACCCTAAACCCTAAACCAACGAGTTGGTGTCGTGTATTCAATTACGTTATAGTCTAGCGCACTACTGGAAGTTCAGGTCGCAGGAGCTCTTTAGGTCTTAGGCATTCTGTATGGAGTAAGTCAACAAGGTCACTGTTTAGGGTTATGGGTTTTTATGACTATGGGTTTATAGGTATCACTGTTTAGGGTTATGGGTTTTTATGACTATGGCTATGGGTTTATAGGGCTGTGGGTCGATAAGGTTATGGAGTAGCTCAACAAGGTTAGGAGGACTATTTACTCTTCCCACGGACAAGGGTGCAGACCACATCGGCCAGTCGCTATATTTTTTTGTTTGTGGGCTCCGGTGGGCTCGACGTGGTTTATCCTTGGTGGCCACGTGTGACGACTGTGGGGGATGCTAAGATCGATAGGAACCCGTTGTTGTGTGGCTGGGCGCTGCTACTGGTGCCACAGACAACCCAAGCCCCAATCGCCGAAGCTGAAACCTAAGGACGTTGCTAAAAGGTTTACTATTAGATTTCTTGCGGGTTTGGGTGGTTAACGGTCCCAAGACGCATAGGCTTCCTTCAAGGTTCACAAGGATTACTAAAGGTTTTCCACAAGGGTTCTAGACTAGAGGGTCGAATTAGGGCTTAAGGGTCGGTGTACCCAAGCAAAGTATCAGGACCCTCCTTGTACCCTCAAATAGGGGTATATGGTCCCAAATAAGGGGCATTTAGGGTCTAATAGAGGGTAGATGGAGGGTCTAGGTATATAGTTTGACCTCGAAGTCGTCCCTATATGGGCACTTCGAGCCAATGTTTATACTGTCTACGCACATGGACCCTTAAACCCTAAACCCTTCAAGGAAACCTTAGACGTACTCTGAAACGTGGACCTTTAGGGTCGCATCCACAACCCCAAGCTCATAAGGCCAGAAACTCTCAGCCTGAAGAGGAAGAAACCTGGAATCCGAAACCCCGTAAACCTAGGACCCAGAGTAGGCCCTTATTCCCTTTTTTAAGGTTTCGGTTCTTTTATAACCCCCTTTAACTCAAAAAGGGCACCCTTTTTATTCCTAGGTTACTCTTGGGTCTAGAAACTGTCAATATAGAAGGCTCTACAAGCGTTATATGCGCTACAAGCATCTATAAACCCATCAGGCTCTAGACACTACGTGGACCGCAGAAGAGCTAGTTTTCCAGGGTTCCTTATGATTTCTATATATAAGTCATTACAAAAGGTAGGGTATTTGGGGCTAAGGTAGATCCAAGAAGACCCGAGCCGCAGTAGTTTTGTTAGCTTGTCCCGAAGAAGCTTGAACACCCTATAAACCTTAAACCCTAAATTCTAAATCCCTAAACCCTAAGCTTTAAGAAACCTTAAACACTAAACCCCAAAAGCCCTAAACCCTAAAAGCCCTAAGCCCCCAAAATCCTAAACCCTAAACCCTAAATGACCCTAAGCCCAAAACCCTACTATGCATGTAGCGCACACATATCTCACTGTAACTCAAAAATTTCACAAGCATGTTGTGGGGTCTTTGCTGCTCAGGCTGGCAGGTGAAAATGTCGAAAGAGATGACCTATCAGCTGCGGCACCGACGGTCGATGGACGGGTGGCAGGTTCCTCCAGTACCGCACGGACAGTATGCCCTCGCGCTGTGGGGCAGTCCGCATGGTAATGCTGGATACCCGGAGTCCTCGCAACGTCTTTCTGCGCCCTCTCTGCTTGCATCAAGGTCTGTGACGGTTCGAATGGCGAAGGTGGTCGGTGCTCCAACGAAGAGTACAAAACGCGAGCTTTTTCTTCCATCTCTTGGAAGTGTGCAGCTCGGTCTACCCTCTTGTCTCCTAGCCCTTCCCGGGACGGCTGCTACTTGTGAACGCGTGCTTAGGAGCCAGGGATCAGCTATCATGCTGTATCCCTTCTACTATGCGTGGGTGGCACCTAGCACTCTCAACCCTAAATCCTAAACTCCACAAACCCTAAGCCCCACAAATCCTGAACCTTAAGCCCCTAAAGACCCTAGGCCCTGAACCCTGCAAGCCTTAAATCCTAAACGCAAGAAACCCTAAACCCTAAAAGCCCTAAGCTCCCAAAATCCTAAACCCTAAACCCTAAAGACGCGAAGCCCTAAACCCTAAAAGCCCTAAGCCCCACAAATCCTGAACCCTAAACCCTAAAGACCAGAAGCCCGAAACCCTACAAGCCCTAAACCCAAAATCCTAAAAAAAAACAGAACCCCAAGGACCTTACGCCCTAAACCCTAAAAACCTTAAACCTCTAAACTCTAACCCCGAGGCCCTAAAGACCTGAAGCCCTAAACCCTACAAGCCCCAAATCCAAAACCTTAAAAACCCCAAACCCAAACCCTGAAAAATCCAAAACCCCAAAGACCCTAAGCCCTCATCCCTAAAAGCCTTAAGCTCGAACCCCGAGGCCGGGGGTGTTGCGGCTGGGTTCGATCCCCAATGACTACCCGGACGATCGAGGCTGCAGCTCTGGGAACGGGGTGATCGAAGTACCTTTTTGAAAAAGGGCCCCTTTAAAGGGATCTTTTGGGATTCTATAAGGGGTATAGGATTTAGGGCCTTTTTGGGTTCATATATAGAGCCCCCATACCCAGACTCCCGAGAGGATCTAGAAAGTAGATCCCCTAATTTGAGGCCCAAAACTACTAAGGGTTACTTTGTAGGAACCCACATTAAGGGATCTACATTTTGGATCCTCCCGGGGTCTGGGTCACCCTATGCGTTCAGGGAACTTATTGTTGGATCCATAAGGGGTCTGGGGCCTTAACCATAAAGTCCGTGGAAGCATAGGATAAGGGCTCCTCAAAAGGGTACCTTCGGGGTGTTAAAAGGCGGTTGGTTATGTGGGCTCTATAAAGGGTACCATGATGTGGGAACTTCGAGTGTGTGTGGTCAACTTAGACATATGGCTGATAATAGTAAGGATTTGTCTGATTATCAGCGTTTTGATTTCGTGAAGTAGAGTAGGACACCGTTAGCCTTTTTGGGCTACTATATGCCCCAACGGCTAACTCTAGTAAGGCAAGAAGAGCACCAGAAGAACGAGGACAAAAACACAGGAGCAGATTCCTCGGCGACTCTTACGCTCTTCTGGGTTTTGGAGCGCCTTTAGGAAACAAATTGCATCTACCCCAAAGGGTCCTATGTACTGTTATGGGAAATACTTCCCCAAATCATAATATTAATTCCTAATAGAGAGACCCTGCATTCTACCATATCTGTACTTCGGACCCTTTGGGTACAGATCCTGCTTCTTCTATTGTCATGGCAAATCCTGTAATCCGCAAGCCCTCACCGCTCCGTAGCCAGCACGCTCGTACAATTTCATAGCCTCTAACCCTCAGGGTTTTAGGTGAGGGTTTTGGATGAACAGAAACAGTTTCCCTGTGCTAATACGGTGGTACTAGCGAATCCGCAACCCAAGCCCAGTGAAATCACATGGGTGGTTGTCAATAGTAGGGCCCGGCTCTGGGTCCTTATCATATATTACGGCACCTAACTTTTAGGGTACCCAAAGACGGGCCACAATTTCGACTTTCCACCCACACATCCTTTGTCCTCGCACCCTCAACCCAACCCTAACGCAAAAGGCGAAGTCGCTTCAATGAATCAGTTTGCCCGCGGCATGACCTACTACCCAGAAAATCTCAGAGACTCCAATATATCCCTTAATTATGGAATACATATACCTTAAATTAAAGTAGGATCCCTGATATGATTTAAGGTATACTCCTTGAGGGATATTGGAGTCCCTAGGATTTTGGGCAACACAGCGCCGCAGGCGGTGTAACCAACTCCCTGCGCACTGGCGCACAGCTGAAACTGCTGCGGGACGACAGCAGCCAAACAGCACTTCGATTCTTTGTGCTTATCTTAATTCCTACCCCTAAAACCCTCGAACCCTGAAACCCTTAACCCTAAAACCCTTAATTAACCCTAAACCATTACGGGAGGAGTCTTGGTTTTGCCGCTTTGCCGGTCCTGGAGCGAAGGGTTTATTCGGGTTTAGTGCTTATCCTAAAGCCTAACCCTCAACCCTACACCCTAAACCCTTGGAGGAGTCTTAGTTTGGCGTTTTGAAGGTCTACTTGGAGGTTCATGCGTAGCTATAACTGGGCCCTTATGTGGGTTATAAGTATAGTTACCCCACTTATAACCCTATTTATAGCTACCCATGAGCCTCCAAGTAGACCCTAAACCCTATACCCTTCTAGAATCCATGTAGATCCCTTTAAAGGGACCCGTGAAGGAGCCCGTATAACTACCCATGAACCTCCAAGTAGTTTTAGGGTTTCGGGCTGTTTTACCCTTGTGGTACCCATATATAGAACCCTTTGGAGGAAGCTTTATAGTACCTAAACCCTTGAAGAAACCCCATGAAGGGCCTCGGTTTTTTTTGTTTTTGGAGGTTAGTAGGAACCCTTATAGTATCCTTTAAAGGAACCCTTGTAATACCTCCATCATATCCCTTATAGTAACCCTTATAGGCCCGGCTTTTTTTGGTTTTGGAGGTTGGGGCTTTCGCCCGAGGCCCTAAAGTCCCAATCTCTGCATTCGTACACCTGCAGCTTGGGGTTTGGGGGCTTAGGGGTTTAGGGGTGTAGGGCTGTAGGGAGTAGGGTTTAGGGGTGTAGGGGTTGGGGTTTAGGGGTTAGGGTTTAGGGGATTAAAGTTTAGGGTTTAGGTGTGTTGGGGTTTAGGTGTTAGGGTTTAGGGGTTTAGGGGTTGGGGGGTAAGTTGACAGCTTCGGTCTGTGGATTGGCACTTTCTGAGCGAGGCGTTGGGTTCTAAGGGGATTTTGGCGTTAGGGTTACGGTGAGTAAGTTTAGCAGTTTAGGGTTGTTTCAGGTTTGAAGCTTGCTGGAGGGTCCTCTTCATTACCGTTCCTTAGCCTGCAGGATGTCCTGACCCTAGGCATCTAAGGACTCTAAAGGCTTTTGAGCCCAAAGACCATACTATGCAAGGCTTTTGGTCTATGCTGATGCCGAGGGTGATGACGAACAGGCCCAGGGACGATTGGCAAGGTTCCCCCGTGAGGCTTCCTGTTAAGGGCTGCTTTTTGGGGTGTGAGAAAGGGGTTTAGGGTTTCGGATTTAGGGGTTTAGGGGTTTACAGGGTTTAGGGTTTGGGTGTAGGGTTCGGGGTTGGGCGTAAGCCCCCCAGAATCATTTTCTTTAAAGTAAAAGCCAGAAAGTTGGAATATGATTCTCCCAAGCCCTCCATGGTAAATTATAAGGTATCCTACCCTGAAACCATATTCCAACTTTCTGGAGTTCCCTTTAGTGTCATGGATTAGTCTATCCATGACATCCGCCAAGGCAAGGTGGTGGGAAGCCCGGCTTCTTCATGGAGGGGAGCCCTTTGTACCAGATTGACTGGGGCCACGGATTAAGGGTGGGCATCCAAAGCGAATTGCAAGGTCCCGGTAGTGCCCTTCTTGGTACCCCTTAAAAGGTACTACAATAGAGTCCTCCGGGCCGTAGGGTCCCGATAAAGGGCTCTATAGGATTCCTGGAGGGAGAGGCGGTAGAGACTCGACCTTGTACCCGGCACTACAGTAAAGAAGGAAGCAGTGCCTCGATCAAGTGGCCCTTCCTAGAATTTAGTGTTTCGGGTTAGGGTTTTCGGACACCCATCTTCTGCCTTTTGTAGTTCTTCGTGACAGTCATGCCCCTCAGAAGAATCGGAAACGGAGTCTCAGCAATTTGGGAGCGGTAGACTTGCAAGACCCGGTGATTTTTCGAAGGCTCTCTGCCAGAGTAAACTTGGAGGTTCATGGGTAGTTATAAGTAGGGTAACTAGACTTGTAATCCATGTTCGGAGACGTATAACCCCACCTATAAGTACCCATGGGCCTCCGAGTAGGCTTCTGAGCTTATGGATCATGCCATCGGGGGGAGGCCTTCAGTGAACGGTCCTGCACAGAATCCCCGCTGAAGTTCAGACAGACCGAAGGGCCCCTTCACTGACAGAAAATATATACAGTAAACCCCACAAAGGATACCGGATTAAGGCCAAATAGTGCTGGGATTCCCTTTACATTACTCTTAAGGATTGAGGCTATTGGGTTTCCAACTTTTGGCCTTCTACTGTAATTTCCGAATATACTGATATACTTCAACCCAGAAGTAGCTATACAGTCCCTTCGAGCCCAAACAAAACCATCAAGTGCCCAATCTAACCTCCCACACCGTACAAGCCCTCCCAAAGGGTCCAAAGTACCGATATAGTAGAATGCAAGGGTTTCTATATTAGGAATTACTATTATGATTTGGGGAAGTATTTCCCATAACAGTGCATAGGACCCTTAGGGCCTAGCAAAACCGATGGGTTGCTCAGGTGAGAGATGCAGACTGTGGAGTCCAAACACCGCCGAGCTACATACAGGGCCATGGATGAGACTCGGCTTTCCGAATTCCTTGGGCTGGCTTCGGGTTTAGGGTTTAATGTACCAGCCCCAATAATTTTAATGGGTTGGGGGGGGGGTTCCGCTTTAAGTGTCGTACAGTATGTCCCAAAGCCTATTCTGATTATTAAGGCCCCTACGGTAGGGTGAGCTGTGGGACTTCCAGAAGAAGGGAAACTCCAGGACTAGGACTGCTTAACCTGAACCCGAAACCCTAAACCCCTAAACCCCTAAACCCTAAACCCCTAAAGCCCTAAACCTTGAACCTTAGTCTGTGATCGTTACATGGCAGTCCTTGTAATTGCAGGCTGCAGGACTAGAGATCCGGAGCCTCAGCAGCGAGTCCGAAAAAGTCTAGGGCTTTAGGGTTTAGGGTGCCTTTTGTAACTGCAGCCTATCAGGTGTTTTAGGGTTTTAGGGTTTAGGGTTTCGGGGTTTAGGGGTTTAGGTTTTAGGGCTTTATGGGTTTATAGGGGTTTAGGGTTTTGGGGTTTAGGGTTTTAGGGTTAAGGGTTTAGATCAGACCTACCTATAGTCTCCATTGTAGTTCCTTTTTGGGGCTACCCTTGAGGATCCTTAATCTAAAGTTGGTTAAACCAAAAAAAGGAACTACAATGGAGACTATAGGTAGGGTTTAGGGTTCCTTTTTGTAACTTCAGCCTATCAGGTGTTTTAGGGTTTCAGGGTTTAGGGTTTGGGGTTTAGGGTTTAGGGGTTTTGGGGTTTAGGGTTTAGGGCTTTATGGGTTTATGGGGGTTTAGGGTTTTGGGTTTTGGGGTTTAGGGTTTTAGGGTCTAGGGTTTAGATCAGATCTACCTATAGTCTCCATTGCAGTTCCTTTTTGGGGTTACCCTTTAGGATCCTTACCCTTAAGTTGGTTAAGCCGAAAAAAGGAACTACAATGGAGACTATAGGTAGGGTTTAGGGTACCTTTTGTAACTTCAGCCTATCAGGTTTCAAATCCTTTTTCAATCACTCACCTTCCTGTGTTGATGAAGGGGTTCCTCCATTAAGGCCCCTTGTTTAGGATCCCTGATGTGTCTCGGTTAACGGACCCTCAAAGCCCTTTTCCAACTGTTTAGGCCCGTGCAGAGTGCGCAGAAGTGTTTGTTGTGGGTCTAGGGCTTGGGGCCTTAGGCAGCTTAGGTGCCAAAGCATACAGTCTCGCCGTAGGCATGGCTTTCGGCGTGCTCACTTCATCTTCCTACGAGGTCATGCTCAGGATGTATAGACACACAAACCTGCCCGAATTTCAATTACGCTGTTCGTCCCAAAACTGTAATTGGAATACACAGGCTGTTCCGTTCTACTCTTGTTCATCTTACCCAGAGGCCCCAAAATAGTTCCTTTTGGGGGTTCATATATAGAATCCTATAAGGTAATCCCAAAAAGGAACTACTTTGGGGCCTATGGGTACAGATCACACCCTAAGGGTCCATGTACTCATATAGTATATACATTGGCCTTAATGTAGTCCCTATGTAGGTACTTTGGGGCTCATGTATCTCTATATGGGTACATGGACCCTTAGGGAAATGCATGCAGTGCTCTCGAAATGTCTGAAGTTGGCCCCGAGCTGCGATCGATATCATGGCCCCGAAGGCAAAGAGAAGAGCGGAGCCGAGGCCAAGGCCGCCAATAAGATTCCCCAAAGGGTCCTTTGTACTGTTATGGGGGATACTTCCCTAAATCATATTAGTAATTCCTAATATGAAAACCCTACATTCTACTATATCGGTACATAGGACCCTTAGGGTCCAGAAGACGGCGGCGAAGACGGCCGCCGCCAAGAATAAATGGATTGGTGGCGGCAACAGGGTCAAAGCAGAGAAGTCGACGCCACCGAAGGCGAACCGGGAGGCGTCAACGGGGGCGGCACCGGACCCAGCAACGACCGCGACTTCGGGGGGCACCCTAGGTTTCGCCCGAGGAACGATATCTGCTTTGCTCACCAGCTTGAAGTACCAGGCAAGAGCATCTCAGAGTGCGACTGCGGAGCAGAAGCAGGATGCCCAGAAGACATTGGAGGAGATCAGATGTGTTTGCCATCAAGATCCATTTTGGGTGAGTCGTTCAGACTTGCGTGTGTAGATGCGTTTATCAGACGCATCCGCATCTGCCTGACCGTAAACCCTCGGTTCCATGGACTTGAATGTAGCCCATAAACGCACCGTTCCGGGCATCATATGTACACATATATATATATATATGTATATACATATAGTACCATGTTTACACTAATTTTCAGAAGCCATCGCGAGAAGCCCTCATAAAGGTCGGTTTTTGGGCTATTGGTAACTAACTTATGGCCCAACTCTAACGTTCAGGGTCGGATGGTGCAATCATCCGAGGCATTCTACCTTCACAGCTGCTGCCTCAGACGCTCACTGCTCACATGTGCGGTGCAAAGTGGTCTAAGCGCCCTAAAAGCAGCAAGAAGCCCAGCAAATCAAATACTCAACCCTGTCCTCCAAAATCCTACCCTAAACCCCGAATCAAAAACTCTAAACTTTAAGTCCGGAAAACCTTGAACTCCAAACTCGAAACCTTGAGCCCTATACCCTACGCCCCTAAGCTCCGATCCCTTGTGGCTTTCCGCCTCCTCGCGCCGGCAAGCTGCGATAGCCAAGAGCTCCGGAAGATGATGAGTCTATGATCTTTAACGGAACTACAAGGGTCCCTTTAGGGGATCCTTAAGGGTCCTTTTAAGGGACCTATAAGGGTCCCTTGCAACAGTCTATACGGGTTCCTTAGGGTTCTTTCCATAGTAGTAGAGTAGGTAACCTTTAACCTTTTTGGGTGGTATAGTCCCTATATAATCCCTATATAACCAAAAAGTTAACCTTTAGTTCCCCATGATACCCGACAAGTAGGATGAACGCTTTGTCGGGGTAGAGTTGGTAGCCTTTTACCTTTCAGGGGTAGTTTAGGGGTTGAGGGGGTTAGAGCATTCGTGGTGTCTACTTTAGCAGAGTCGGTGATCATAGCCACTTTTTTTTGGGGGGGGTACTGTATAACCCCCATCAAATGCCCAAGGATAACTTCGAGATCCGTCAGTGTACTGGGCAAGTAGTAGTAGGTTATGCACAATATCTTCTTGGATCTTATGGGAGTATCCTGAAAGCCCCCAAAGTTGCCTTCAACAGAGCCCTGATGGTCTTTAATGGTGGGTAGTTAGCGCATAACGGAGGGTAGTTGGGGTGTCTGCGAGTTACAGGGAGTATTCCGGTTTGTTGAGTTCAGGAATCTATGAGACTTTGAGGGCTTTCGTTGCAAGGGTTTAGGGTTTACGGCTCAGGGCTTTGCTTTTAAGCTTTAGGGTTTAGGGATTAGGGTTTAAGCTTAGGGTTTGGGTTTTAGGGGTTCGGGTTTAGGATTCAACGGGCTTGCGCGTAGCGGCACCAAAGCCTCAGCCAAGCAACGAAGGTGCTTCCCATTCAGCTGGCACAACGACAGCCTGCCTCTCAGAATGCCATCGAAATACTTGATGTTGAGGGGTGAGGAGTGTGTCACCTTCCCGTGGCATAGGCTGCTGAAATGCATGTTCTGACCTGATTATGCAGTAGGTTGCTGTACCTATATGAAGTGGGCCGTATGTTAGCACTTGGGTGAGTGTACAGAAGGCAGCTTGGGAATTTTGGTGGAAGTAGAGCTTTGGGTCTTATGATGGGGAGTCTGATAATAATATGAAAGCCCTACCTCAAACCCAAGCCCCGAAACTCTATTCCCAGCCGTAAACCTTAAGCCCTATAAACCCTAAACCTTAACCCCGAAACCCTTGACCCCTATTGTAGATCCCTTTTGGCCCTCTAAAGAACCCTTAAAGGAACCCACCCGTACTACCCTTTAAAGGAACCCCGAAACCCCTTTTGAAAGGACCTTGCCAGTGCCAGGCGCCCAGACGGTGGCCTTCAATGCCCGATGGTCCCTCGGGGGCTTCTTCGGTGGGCACCTCGGAGACTACCCGGCCCAGTAGAATGGGTGGTTGTCAAGATCATGGTCCCTTCTTGGGTCCCTGTTATAATACGGCACCACATATTTAGGACGGGGCCTTAATTTTGACAATTGCCCATATAGGGGCCTAAATAATTACCTATATACTATTTTGAGGGGTTCCTTATTGTGCTTGTAGTACACTGGGCCCCAAAACCTTATTCGAATCATTAAGGCCCCTATGTTGAGCATACCGAGATGGTCAAAGGAGCTGTAGAGGGTTTCCTTTTGGATCTGATGACTAGTGTAAACCGGGGCACTAAAGATTTTGCGAGTATTCCTGCCGCCAGCGTCAGCATGAGTAGTATCTTGGCTAGTTCAGAAGCAGTCGTGTCCTCCCCACACGAGTTCGCGGCTTTTCTGGTAGATTGGTAGATACTCAGGAGGTACCTATAGTCTCCATTGTAGCTCTTTTTTTTGGTTTAACCAATTTTTGGATTAAGGATCCTAAAAGGTAACCCCAAAAAGGAACTGCAATGGAGACTATGGGTAGTGTTGCTCGTTCCAGAGTGCCGGCTCTCGGAACTGCTGTTTATGTTTATCAGTGTACATCAACTGCATCTAGCCACTACAGTAGAAGCCAGAAAGTTGGAATAATCATTTTCGTAACCCCTTTAAGGTAAATTATAGGGGATCCTACCATCAGTCCATATTCCAACTTTCTGGAGTTCCCTGTAGTCATGTACATAGTGTTAGTGTAAGCGTATCTATGTTTCGGCATGTCTCGATTATGTGCATGTCTGATCATGTAGGTGTATCCTGCAGAAAAGAACCACGCACACGATAATCCATGAAGCCCTACACGCCCAGTATCGGATGAGCCGGTTCCTCGTGGGTTGTTCAGGGCCAGACCGGTGGCTACACCTTAAGGACGAAATGATGCCTAAAAGGGTTTGAGGTTCATATACCATATAGGGATTCATAGTATATGGGTATAGGGCCCCTACTTTTAAGGGTCATCTGGTCCTTCAGGCAGTTCCTCCGCGATGAGCAATTCACGGCGCAGCTTGACGGAGAATTGGTGGCCTACGTGAGCTCCGAACTGCCCGGGTTCGATCAGGTCAGCGAGATTTGCGTGTTAGTGACATGGAAAAATGGCGCACCCTTGCATGAGCCGGCTAGCCCGAGCAGGAGCAGCGAGGGGCAGGGCAGTGCGGCATTGCGTGAGGCGCCTCGGGGTGGGTCAGCCTCGGGACCGCCAGCAACGGTATTCTCGACTTCGTCGGTTGACGGGGAGATGGCGACTGCGCCCCCAGCTGAACCCAAACGCCGACGACGAGAATTGCTAAAGCCACATGGGAGTTTCCGGAAATTAGAGGATGCCTCATTTTGGGGTCCGTATAAAATAAGGATCCTACTATTATCTAGGGTATTGTATTAGGGTCCCCTATTTTCGAAACTCAAACATCAATCTAAACCCTGCGTCGAACCACCGCAAACCGCATGAAACCCCGAGGATGGTCTGTAATGGGCCTCTGCAACGCCCCGTGGAACGCCATGAGCCCCGAGTCTCAAGCCCAAACCGCACACTCAACTCAGGTATGCCGGGGTCTACTTGGAGGTTCATGAGTTGTTACAAGTAGGGTTATAAGTAGGGTAACTATACAGGGGACTTATAACCCGACGTATAACTACCCATCAACCTCCAAGTAGGGTTTAGAGTTTAGGGGCCCTAGGGGCTCCTTATTCTAATTCTGGTATAATATACCCTGCAAGCCCATTCTAATTATTGAGGCCCCTACATCCCTACATTAAAGTACCGTTATAGATCCCTTATAATAGTAACCGCTATAGACCCCTTTAGGAAGTAGGGTGGCAGAGTATGGCAAAACAAAGAGTCACCTTCAGGACTCGAAACTATACCCTAAGGTTTCATGTACCCACATAGAGATACATGAGCCCCAAAGTACCTATATAGGGACTACATTCAGGCCAATGTATATACTATATGGGTGCATGGACCCTTAGGGACAGGAACTAACCCTATAACTTTACGGTACCCATATATAGAAGCCTTTTAAAGGAACCCTTGTAGCAAAGCAAAGAGACGGGACTGGGAGGCGCTCTCAGCAGCGACGATTTCCTGGTGCAGGAGAGGTTTCCCAAAGGGTCCTATGTACTGTTATGGGGGATACTTCCCCAAATCATAACAGTAATTCCTAATATAGAAACCCTGCATTCTACTATATCTGTACTTCGGACCCTTTGGGTTGTTGAGACCCTGTGGAGCGAAGGGTGGTAGGGCGTAGGTCTTTTTTGGGGGGGTTCCTTTAAATTAAGGGTATTGTAGGGGTTCCTTTGAGGGTTCTTTAAAAAGGTTATAATGGGGTTTAGGGCTTAGGTCGATAAGGGTTGCTTTAAAGGGTATTACAGGGGTTCGTGCTTTAAAGGGTATTATAGGGGTTCGTGTAAAAGGGTTCTTTAAACAGGCTATCAGGGATCTATAATAGGGTTTAGGGTCTTAGGGCCTAGGTCTACAGGGTTTCGGTTTTGGGGTTGTTTGTTTTCGGAGTTGGGGCTTATAGGTTTAGGGTTTCGCAGTTTCGTGTTTGGGGTTTATGGTTTCGTGTTTGGTGTTTGATGGTTTCGTGTTTGTTTTTTCATGGCTTAGTGTTGAGGGTTTTGGGCTTTACGGGTTCGTGTTCGGGGTTTTATGGTTTATAGGGCTTAGAGTGTTATGGTTTAGGGTTCAGGGTTTTTATGGTCTAGGGCTTCGGGTTTTCGGGCTTGGGGTTGAGGCTGTCTCAATAGGCCCCAGCCCAAGCTGTTTTCAACGAGGACCTCGAGGCATCGATCACTGTGGCGCAGTCTGGACTCTATGCCGCCGCCTCAGCATCCGGGAAGTTTTATGACCGTAGTTCTCTAAACTAGTGTTCCTTTTGGGGGGTCCCCCCCAAAAAAAGTATGGCACCCTGGTGTAGAGAACTGTCCATGATGCTCGGCCCCTTCCGTGAAGGTTCTGACGGCCCAAGGTTGACGTTTTCGGGTGTCGGGGATCCCCGGTGTGCATCTCAACGTTTGTAGCCATCCCCTTGGAGTCCATGTTCACATGTCACATATAGTTGTACTTTGGCCGCAAAGTACCTAAATAGGGTTCAAGGCCACTTCTCTGTCGAATCCGTACAGACGCTGCGTTGTTGGAGTTCGAGGCTCAGTAGGACGGCCCTTTCGAACCTTCCTTCACACAAAGTATATACTATTTGGGACCTTTGGCGATCAACAGCGTACTACTTAGAAGCCATCAGAAAATAGCGCGACCCAAATGTAGACCTGGTAGGATCCTTGTTATAAGGATCCCGATTCAGGCACTCTTACCTCTAACTATTAAACAAACCCCTCCCCCCTTATGGGAAATAACATAAGCAGGTCAGTAGGATGACTGTCGCGTCCTGTATACTCTGAAAGGTGGAATCTTGTAGATCTTGGGAGCTCCTTCAACACTTCCAAACACCCTCCTTGATTTTGAACCTTAAGCACGATGTTTCTCCCTGACTCGCAAAGCCCGGAAGTATCAACCTGAGCAGCACGTGCTGCGATCCATTACGGCGGAATACCTAGTACTGGAACCCCCAAACGTATGTAGAACAACGGCCGTTTATGGGTGTTGGGCAATTATTTACCTACATTTGGGGATACATATGGGAGTTTCCGAAAATAGGGGACCCTAATGTAGTACCCTAAATCGTAGGATCCTTACTATTAGGACCCCGAAATAAGGGACGCCTAATTATCGGAAACTCCCATACAGGTAAGCGGCTTCTGAGGTTCAGGTTTCGTTCTGTTGATATTCTCAAAGGGATGGCAGGGGAGGAGCTGCAAATATTACTTGGAATCGAAGGTCCTAGACATGACCTGAACCCGCCGGAGCTTTTTGGAGCCGTCGTGAGAATGGTGTGTGTGTGTATGTGTATCTAAGTGTGTCGGCATGTACATGTTTCCGGTGGATAGGGTACCCTAAACCCCTAAACCCCTAAACCCTAAAGCCCTAACCCCTAAACCCCTAAACCCTAACCTAAACCCCTAAACCCCTAAAGCGTATGTTCATGTCTCTGCGCACCTTTCGAGAGCAGCCTGAGTAATTAGCAAATTATTATCTACCTTGTGGCTCGTGATTACAAGTGTACTATACGGTAACCCAAAAAAGCCCGGAGTCTCTACTTGGAGGTGCATGGGTAGTTATAAGTATGGTTATAAGTAGGGTAACCATACTTATAGCACATAACCCGGGGACTTATAATCCCACTTATAACTACCCTAAAACCTAATCCCTAAATCCCTACAGAGCCCTTTAAAGGGACCCTTAAAGGAGCCCCACTTATTACTACCCATGAACCTCCAAGTACCCCTAATTAAGACCCCGACGATTTTTTGCAAGCGCCTGGAACTCCGGTCCAGGGCCTTGACTCCGATTCTCTTTCCTTTTCCGTCTCTCTCGCTCTCTCCCTCTCTCTCTCCCTGTGCCGCTCCCTCTCCCTCTCTCCCTCTTGCTCTCCCTCTCTCCCTCTCCTTACCTTTGGTTAGTAGGGAATGGAAGAATGATAGTAATAGTAGTTATAACTGTACCCCATTCGTCCATTCCCTACTAACCCAAGGTAAGTCTCTCCAGCTATCTCTCCCTTTCTCCGTCGTTTTGGAATTATGGTCTGCTCGGCCAAGGCGGTTTGCTACTGCCAGGCCTGCAGATGTCTTAGGGCAGGGACTCTGGGCCTTCGGAGTGCAGGATTTCATGTGGTGCTGTACCGACGTTCTTGGGCTTAAGTTGAAGGAATCTCCAAGGTATCATTGGGCCATGTAATTCCTATCGACTTCGTAGATCCTTCTTGGTTGGGTTGCCTTATAGGATCCTAGACATATATTTAAGTTGGTCAAATTGAAAAAGAAACTACAATGGAGATTGTAGGTATGTACTGAGGAGACGTTCTGGGGTGTAGGGCTGCGGGCCTTGCATTTTTTCGCACAGGTGGTCGAGGATTCGCTTTTGAACACTTGGTGGTTACCTGAAAAGTGCAGCTGCACCAGGGGAGTGCCGGGCTTCAGCTGTTTAGGTGGCGCTCTGAAAGGGGAATGCTTACACTTATATGATGTTAACTTCACCTAAACCCTGTTTAGGGTTTAGGGGTTCAGGGGTTTGGCTTTTAGGGGTTTGGGGTGTAGGGATGGCTACTAACTCCCCCTAAACCCTAAAGCTCCATTACCCTTTCAAGGGCTCAGGGCCTAAACTTCGTTAAGAAAAAAGGTCATGGGGTAGTTTTTGATGAGATGCAGGAATTCCACCGAAGCCCCAAATCGACGGTGAGGGACTGTGGCTCGAAGGTTGCTGCAGGACTACACTCTTGCATGTCACAGCATTACAGGCACCCCACCTATCTAAACTTAGAAGGCAGCTGCCCTGCATTTAGGATTTTAGGAGCACTGTAGTGCGGCTGCTGCTAAAGCCAGGGCAGCTGCACATTCGGCTTTCGGCGCTGTTTATGCATGGGGCGTTCAGGGCTTAAGCACCTGCAAGAGTCACGAAAACCATTGCTTGGGCAGCAAGACCCCCCAGCCCTTCATGCTTCACGCTGTTTGGGGTTCAGGCTTTCTTGTTTTGCTTATGGCTTTAAGGCTCAGTGGAGCTGATCATCCCAGCCTGCCTGACCCCAAACACCGAAGCAGATCCCGACATCCCAATATTTAGACTCCTGGACTGCATCCCTGCGATCTCCGGTCATTTACGAAGGGTTTAGGGTTTAGGGTGGCAGCTAAATGCGTGCATTTTGTCCTGTTGTCGGCCAATATTCTCCCCATAGACCGAAGAGTGTGCACATTTTGGGGCTTGTTATGAACCTCGCGACCAAGAGTAAACCCCAGACCCTCAACCCGTAAACCGCTTAGCCGCTAGACCCTAAACCCCTGAACCCTAAATCCTAAAACCTGAGACCCCTAAACCCTGAACGCTGAGACCCTCTCCGGGCCAAAGCCGTAAACCCTAAACCCCTAAACCCAAATCCCTAAACCCTGAACCCCTAAACCCTAAAACCCCTAAACCCCTAAACCCCTAGACCCTAAACCCCTAAACCCCTAAACCCTAAACCCCTAAACCCTAAACCCCTAAACCCTAAACCCCCAAAAGGATGGCTGCGACGTGCCGTCCAACTGGGCTCGCCTTACGCTGCTTCCCATCTCGGGTCCGATTCTGGGGCAGAGGTGGTGGGCCTTGGCACGTTTTCCCGAAGACGCCAGGGGCTCCTTTAGGGGTTTCTTTAGGGGGGGTTTCCTTTGTTAGGGGTTCCTTTAAGGGAATCCTTTAAGGGCTTTTTTAGGGGTTCCTTTCAGGCTTCCTTTAAGGGAATCCTTTAAGGGCTCCTTTAGGGGTTCCTTTAGGGGGGGTTTCCTTTGTTAGGGGTTCCTTTAAGGGAATCCTTTAAGGGCTTTTTTAGGGGTTCCTTTCAGGCTTCCTTTAAGGGAATCCTTTAAGGGCTCCTTTAGGGGTTCCTTTAGGGGGGGTTCCTTTGTTAGGGGTTCCTTTAAGGGAATCCTTTAAGGGCTTTTTTAGGGGTTCCTTTCAGGCTTCCTTTAAGGGAATCCTTTAAGGGCTCCTTTAGGGGTTCCTTTAGGGGGGGTTTCCTTTGTTAGGGGTTCCTTTAAGGGAATCCTTTAAGGGCTTTTTTAGGGGTTCCTTTCAGGCTTCCTTTAAGGGAATCCTTTAAGGGCTCCTTTAGGGGTTCCTTTAGGGGGGGTTTCCTTTGTTAGGGGTTCCTTTAAGGGAATCCTTTAAGGGCTTTTTTAGGGGTTCCTTTCAGGCTTCCTTTAAGGGAATCCTTTAAGGGCTCCTTTAGGGGTTCCTTTAAGGGTTCCTTTAGGGGAATCCTTTAAGGGGCTCCTTTAAGGGCTCTATGGGGTTTAGGCCCCCTGGGGCAAACTTGGTGGGCCTTGGCACGCTTCGTAGGGTTTCGGAAAGCGCCAACCCTAAACCCCTAAAGCCTAAAGCTCTAAGCCCCAGACGACTATATAAACCCCTCAACCACTAAACCCCTAAACCTTCATCCCAGAACCCTGAACCCTATAAATCCCAAGATCCGAAGCCCAAGGCCGTCCCACGCAACTCAAGCCCAAAGCCCCCCGCCTCCTGCAGAAAGCCTTTGAACCTAGGTAGGGCGGACCCCAGAAAGTTGGAACATGGTTCCAGGATGATTAAAGCTGGGATCCCCTATATACCTTAAGGGCATGAGGACATTGGTGTTCCAGCTTTCTGGCTTCTATTCCAGAAGTCTCTGCGACGTGCACCGACCACCCGTAGACCGTAGACTTAGCCGAATCTGCACACCCCAAATTTTAGGGACCCAAAAAAGCACATAAGCAAAAAGAATGATAGGGATATCCCATATAAATCCCCTCATAATGAAGCCCAATTAGGTAGGGATATCCCTACAAAATGCTTATGCTTATGTGCTTTTTGGCGTCCCTAAATTTGAGTCCCGATCTACTTCGATCTGGCCTCGGCCCCGGCACCTGGATCTGACCTCTCAGAGTCCTAGGATCAGAGTATGGCCTGAAACCACCATGCCCTAACCACTCTAATAGTGCCCTAAGATGGAGGTTCCTTCTACAGGCTCCGACAGCATCTTCCCAAGACGCAAACAGAGCGCAACCCCTTACTCACGTGCGTAAGTTAACATCTCCACAGATAGAAGCGCTTTCACATCCTGCAATCTGGTTTTTAAAGTTTCAGCCCATGCAGCTGCCAGGCAGTACCAGACGTGACGGCCTCATGCTTGCCACACGAAATGTAAGGGTCCATGTACTCATATAGTATATACATTAGCCTTATTGTAGTCCCTATATAGGTACTTTAGATTTGCGGCTCATGTATCTCTAGATGGGCACATGGACCCTTAGGGGAACCGAGTTTGAGCCACTGTTTGGGCTCCAGGGGCTTGGAAGATTTGTATAGGAAGGATTGGTTTAATCCACAGGACCCCTACCTTGTAGGTTCCTGACAGCAACCCTTTAGATTAAAGAATCCCCACTTGGAGGGTCGGGGGACTCAGTAACTGTTTATTTTAGGGACTTATAACTACCATAACCCCAATTAGGGTTCCTTTTAGGGTACTTATAAGTCTACTTGCTACCTACTTACTAAGTCCCTGAACCCTAAACCCTAAACCCTATAGTAATTCTATAGAGCCCTTCAAAGGAACCCCTAGAATCCCCTTTAAAAGAGTCCCCTTAAAGGATCCCCAGTCTCATTCTGAAGGGCCCTGTTGGAGAGTCCAGGATCGTCGGTCCTGGATCTAGAGTCACGTTTCGGATGCGACTCTTCCACTTGAACAGAAGACTTACCCAAAGGGTCCAATGTACCCATATTAGGAATTACTATTATGACTTAGGGAAGTGTCCCCCATAACTGTACATAGGACCCTTTGACTTAAAAGGATGCCCAGTAGTGCCCTTATTCCCTTTTTGCAGTCTTAGGTTCCTCATGAAAGTTACCCAATATCAAAACGGGAGCCCTTTTTTTATTCCTAGGTTACTGGGCATCCTAGCTTAACCCTGCCATGAGGGTGACAGTTTGATAGGTGGCGCCGCAAGGGGGCGCCTACAAGACTCTGTCTGTCCATCCATTCATCTATCGGTCCATCTTTCGATCTATCCAGCTATCCTTCTATCTACCTATACCCAGCCACACACCTGTCTCTAGGTGCATCGTTTCGGGAACTAGGGACATAAGCATAAACCCTAAACCGTTAAACCCCAAACCCTAAACCCTGAACCCTACACCCATAAGCATCCTGCTAGCTCATCTTTGTTGTCGAAGCTAGGCCTTGGGTTGTTCATCAGGCTATCCATATGTGGGTGGTTCTCTACAATGAAATGGAAGGTCCCGTTTTAGGGTTCCTGAAAGGGATCTAAAGGGGCTTCCATAAGGGTACTATTTGGGTTCTATGTGGGTAGTTCTCTCATTGATGGGTCCCCTTTGGGATCCCTTTTTGGGACCGAAAAGGGAGCCTAATTCGGGGAGCTACCGATGTAGTTCCAACCGCCGTCTTCAGGGTTTAGGGTTTAGGTTCTAGTATCAGGATCGTAAACGAAGAAGACAGGGTATCACCCCAAAGTGCACAAAGCCTGAACCCTAAACCCCGAGCCTTCACCCCACAGGATTTTGGGAGAAGCACTCTCTGAATCTTTCAGGCACCCCACAGCGAATCCTACATCCCGAAAGACAACACATGACAGCAGAAACCCTAAACCCTAAACCCTAACCCTAAACCCGTTTAGGCTTTGCGTAGGTGTTTAGGGCTCAGCGGTTGAGGGATCTGCAGCCTAGGGTTGAGGGAGGTTGGGGCTTAGCGTTTAGGGTTTATAGGGTTTATAGGGTTTAGCGTTTAGGGTTTATAGGTGTTAGGGTTTCTAGGGTTTAGAGTTTAGGGTTTAGGTGGTTTAGGTTTGATGGTTGAGATGTGAGCGCCTTGAGGCTGATTCCTTTCAACCTTGTCATCAAAGGCCGGGTCAGAACATCCAGGATTGCATTGCATATGGAGTGTTCAATGTGAGAAGAAGCCCCTTTTCGCGAAGCTGCTTCCCTGATGAAACAGCAAACAGCACTTCCAATATGTTTTCCACGATTGTGGTTGTGATTCTTTCAACAGCGGAACTGCACGATGAACGATGGCAGTGGCAAGCCAATATGTTCGAGTAAAAGCCTCTCTCCGATCCTTTCGCCATGCAGGGAACCTCGTTGAGCTTCATGGCGAGAGTTACACAAATTCAAAGTTCGAGCTCCTGCGCATGAACCCTTCCTTTCGGGGGTAGAGGCTCTGATTATATTCGTGACACTCGTAGTCCTGGTATACTCGTAGCAGCAAAGCCTTGATCGGGATCAAGGGTCTACAGACAAGAGCATTGCGCCATAATGGAGTCGAGGGGATTCTGATAGGAAAGGATCCTTGTTCAAGGGCTTGGGAGAATTCCCCCAAACCGCCTGAACCCTAAACCCGTTTTCTTGACAGGAACGGGGATGCGCACGGACAACCGCGTCCGCATCCTCGCTTCCGATGCTGCATGTGCGCGGGAAGGGAGGTTTTTCATGATAGCTGAAGTTCAACATCTTCGGTTCCGGCTTGATTTCGGGAGTGTACTTCTGATATGCAGAGCTAACACTCTCGGTGCATGCTGACAGTGGATCTGTCGCCTTGTTCATTCAGCTTCTTTATGGGGCTTCGTGATTACAGTTACAGGATTAATCTAAAGTAAAGGCTGATCAAGGTTGGTATTTGGAGCTATTTCTAAACCTGCACCCCCAACCCCAAAACCTGAAACCCTCAAGCCTTGAATATCCTACCTTTTTAAGGACCTATAGAAGGGAATCATAGTAAGCAGCCCTTAAAAGGTAGGTTCTAAGGTTACATTTACACCCTAAACCCCAAAACCTGAAACCCTAACCCCTAAACCCGAAACCCTCAAGCCTTAGAATTTACATATATCTTTACCAACCTTCGGGCTTCGTGGCTTCATGTCGCTCCCAAGTCAACCCGGAGACTCGCAAAGGTTCCCTTAATAGGGGGTCAAAAGAGGGCATAAGCATAAGCATTCTATAGGGATATCCCCTACGTTAATGGGCTTCATTATAAGGGAGTTTATATGGGAGTTTCCGAAAGTAGGGGAGCCTTTAATTGTCCCTTTAAAGGGGTCTATAAGGGTTCTGTTAAGGGTTTAGGGTTTAGGTTTGGGAGTTTCCGAAAATAGGGGACCCAAGTTCGGCACCCTAAAAAAATAGTAGGATCCTTATTGTAAGGAGCCTTAAACAAGGTAATTACCCTCAATTCTCGTCATATCCCTTGATTGAGGAATGTATGCTTTAAGTTATAGCAGGATCCCGAATTCAATTATGATTTAGGTATATTCCTTAAAGAAGGGATATTGGAGCCTCTGCGAAGTGTGGGTGGCTGTAGATATGCACGGATTCAGAGACTGTTTAGGGTTGAGGGTGTTCAGGGTCGCACTGTGCACCTGTTTGACAGTCCCCAAGTGTCCATGTATCCATACAGTACATGCTATATGAGTCAGTTGGACCCTTACTAGTTAGAGGAAATCGCGCTTGTTACGGAGCTGTAAGGGTTCAGGCATCACCCCAAGGGTCCAAGTACCCTACATAATCACTACTCCAAAACCGAGTACCTAACTATGGGGTCCTTTGGACCCTTAGGGTTTCACAGTTCCCCCTTAAACCCGAAACCCTATAGAACTCTTATAAGACCCTGATGGTAGCCCTGAAAAGGAAGCCTTCACGAATCACTGTTTGGGTCGCCACGTGGCAACGGCATGGTTTGTCAACACATTGTTTAGCTTTTGCTTGCTCCCATGCTTGGAGGTTCATGGGTAGTTGTAAGTAGGGTTATAAGTAGGGTAACTATACTTATATCCCATATTAGGGGACTTATAACCCCACCTATAACTACCCATGAACCTCCAAGTAGCAGGACGGCCACCACATGTATGCTCAATCGTAGTTCCTTTTTGTAGTTAGGGTTTAGGGGTTCTGGGGTTCAGAGTTTAGAAGTTAGGGTTAAGGGGTTTAGGGGGTCCACTATATTGTATGGTTTCCCCAAAAAGCTGCCATGGAGCCTGTGAGTATACGTAGCAGGGTTGACTTGTATGGCCTATCATACTTTACCTACGCCCTCGATCAGTCTGAGGAGTACAGTGATTTCCCCAAGGGTCCAAGTACCTAATAATCATATACTCTCCAAATTCCTAACCTACGTAACTACTATCCTAAAACCGAGTACCTAATTATTGGGTCCTTTGGACCCTTGGGATTTTGCCACTGCACTATTTCGGCAGCTTGCTGGAGCCGAAATCTGCACGAAATACTCCGTAGGGCCAAGCCCACGAAACCTTCAGAACCCTGAGACCTACAACCCAAAATTTCACCTGCATCCACGAGAAGCCCTTTAAAGAAGACAAGGAACCCGAGATTCGATCTTTCCCCAAGGGTCCATGTACCCAAATAGCATATACTTCGGCGGTAAAGTATTCCGCATATAGGTACATTAGACCCAAAGTATATACTCGTACTATTTGGGTACATGGACCCTTTACCCCAAAACCCCATGACACTCTTATAGAACTCCTTATAGTAATCCTTAAAAGGAGCCCTTAAAGGATCCCCATATGGGTACATGGACCGTTGATCAAGCCCCTATATACATATATATATATACACACACACACACACACCTGGAATGACCGACCAGGCAACAACGACTTCGAGACATCTTGGAGCGAACTGAAGGCTTGATCTTGGGGCCTAGGGCCTTAGGGGTTTTAGGTGTTTAGGGTGCAGGGCTTTGGATTTAGGGTTTTAGTATAGGGCTTTGGGATTCGGGATGGTTTGTTTCTGGGAGGGTTCCTCAGGAAGCACTGATCAGGTCTGGGGTCCAGAGTTTGGGGTCAAGGGACTGGGGATTGTGGTGGTATCAAGTGCGTATAATATACTTCCAAAAGAAGAAGCGAAATTAGTTCAAACTTTGTGGCCTGAACCCCTCAAGGGCCAACGCGTGATTTGTAACACGGGCGGATGGCGGACTTTCGGGCCCGGGTTTTAAGGTCTGCCCCTTGCTGCGATTGCAGTTCCGATTTCTGTTTTTACCACGTTGAGGTGTCGGAGCCTATAGTTGAAGAAGTATAAGGCAATCACCACGGACACCACAACGAAGGGTATACATGCTTGTTCAGAACCCTTAAGGACCCTTTGGGACCTGGCTTCAGAAGATGCGCAGGCGCGTGATGTGCATCATCCGTTCTTCAACACGACGGCACTGAGATGCTTGCCTGAACGAGTCCCTGCGCTCGGGTTTAGGGCATTGCAAACCGCGCCTGAGCTTGGTTTGCCATTTGAATATTTAAATAATATGGGGGCCTTAATAGCTACCTACGTAGATTGTTTTGGGGGGGTCCTATAACTATAAATATAGTATAATGGGTCGCGACACCCCATTCTAATTATTATGACCCCATTCTAATTATTATGGCCGCTATATTGCTTGCCATACTTGGTTCTATGTTCAAAGACCTATATACGAAAAGGCAAAGCCTCACTAGCAAACAGTCCTACCCACCGAACCCTTCACATTGACCCGATGAGCCCCTTATCAAGGGAGCCATAAACAAGCCCGACTAGCATCCTTCGAGCACTTGCCTTTAGGTCACGACTCCGCTGTGTGGTCCTTGCTGGGCTCTGGCGGGCCTAACTATATCGTCGGTGCCGGTGCTGGGCTAAGCTCACCTGAATGGGCTCTTTGGGCCTTCTGGCTTTACAGTACTAGGATGCCCAGTAGTACCCTTATTCCCTTTTTGTAGTAGTAGTTCTAGGTTCCTTATACAGTTACCCAATACCGGAAAGCGAGCCCTTTTTATTCCTAGGTTTTTTTGCTTCAGGGCTTTTCAGGGCTTTTAGTAGGGTTCAGGGTTTAGGGCCTTTAGGGGATTTTAGTAGGGTTTACTGTAGGATTGCAGATCTTCAGGGTTTAGGGCCTTTTAGGGTGACTCGGGAGCTAAGGCCAAGGCGGCCCCAGAGCCGGACACCACGTCCTCCGAGGATAGTCCGCCGAGTCCCAGCTCCGGGCGACACAGCCACTACAGCTGCAGCGGCCCCCAGGGGACCCCCAGTGCCGACACCGGTCAACCATTCCGGACGAGGTAGTGTTGTGCATGGCAGCCGTCGCATGGGGACCCCACCAGCGGTCACTGCATCTGGACCTCCGCCTCCAGGCCTGCCATGGGCACCGAAGGCACCGCTACCTCGCCACCGCCGATGTTGGATCCCACAGTTGATGCTGGTCTGCCGTGTCCGTTACCAGGGCCAAGTTTGCGACCCCCGATTACGCCTGCCCAGGTTCTATACTCAGGGCCACAGAGCATGCCTGGGCCTACCAATGCCTTCGGAGTGGCCACAGCTGGCGCAACTAGGGGAGCCAGGGCACTTGTGGTTAGAGTGTCGGATTCTGGGATTCTGCTATCGAATTTCGATTTCGGGTTTCGAGCTTGGGCGCCGTGGCAAACTCGGGCTCCTTTAAAAGCGTACCAAGCCCTTTGAAACGTAGGTAAACCCAAAAACCCTAAACCCCAAACCCGTAACCTGTTACAAAGATCTTCACGTTACCCCTAAACCCTAAACACTAAACCCTTAAACCCTATAAACACTAAACCCTTAACCCTATAAACCCTAAACCTTCCCCCTCCACCCAGGTGACCGTTTCGGCCAATCGACGGAGATCTCCTTCCATTTCGATGTCTCTAGCCAAGCTTCGCCGGGGCGGTTCGCAAGAGGGATGCTGAGGATTTCGGGCATAAGGTTCCAGAATGGGCTTTTGGGCTCCTTTTAAGGGCTCCCCAAAGGGTTACTAGAGGGGCTACTAGAAGGGTTTAGAGTTTAGGGGCCTTAATGATAAGAACAGGGTTTGGGGGGCTCCTAGAGGGTCCTAGGTACTGCTACGCGGGGTACTACCCCAATTCAGAATAGTATTTCCGAATATAGCGACCCTACAGTCTACTATATAGGTACTCTGGACCCTCTGGAAGGGTTAACCTAGTAGGAGCGTATATAGGTAACCAAGAACCTTTTGGGTGTACTTTAAAGCCTCTATTATATACATAAAGCCGAAATACGCCCAAAGGTTAACCTTTCGTTCCCAAGGATATTGGACAAGTAGGTCAAGGTTTCTTCTACCAAGAATGCAAGTCGTAGCTGACAGTCCCAATCCTTGCGGCGGAGTCGTGTGCATGCCACGCCACAGGAAGCCAATCACCGTGCCTAGCCAAGAGGGCTTACTGCAACAAGTCCCAAACATCCCGTTCGCATCATTCAAGCTCCTGTTTGCTCGTTGCGGCACAACCGTTGCACATATGATTCTCTCGAAATCTCCATAGGGGCCTTGGATAACCAGGGGACGCACCCCAAGCTGCAAACCCATCCATATAGATTCATACTAGTTACTAGTTAGATACTTTTACCGTTGACCCCGACGTCTATACCCTAGAGCCGTACACCCCAAATCCCAAGCACCATTTACTCACGTTATAGTCATAAGGGAGTTTCCGAAAATTGCGGGTACCTGAGTTTGGGGTCCTCACACTATGGATCCTACTATTCAGAGTATATACTATCAGGGCCCCCTGTTTGGGAAACTCCCATACTTGGAGGTTCATGGGTAGTTATAAGTAGGGTTATAGGTCCCCTAATATGGGTTATAAGTATATAGTTACCCTACTTATAGCCCTACTTATAACTACCCATGAACCTCCAAGTATCACCTTTGGTAACCAGTCGACTCCATAGTCTTGTTTTTTTATGAAACCCCACTACTGTACAGTGGAAGCCAGAAAGTTGGAACATGGGCTTGGGAGGATTCGTGCTAGGATCCCCTATACTTTACCTTAAGGAGATGGGGATATTGATGTTCCAACTTTCTGGCTTCTACTGTAGAACCCTGAATAATTGCCCACATTATTTTTTTGGGGGGGTTCTTATTATACTTAGCGTAGAATAAACTGCTCATATCATTAAGGCCCCTATACTATGTTACTAATATAGGGGCCTGAATAAAACACTATTCCTTCGGGTACTGTATCGTATTCACAGCATAATGTACCCCGAAATCTCATTTACTGAATATTGCCCCTGCAATTCCTTGCATAATTATATAATAAAGCCCTTATGATACACCTGGTTCAGCAACCCTTGCAGTAACCCTGAAATCCACCCTTTCAGTAATCCTAAAGAGACCCGTTGAGGAACCGGTAAATGGACAAGGAATCGTAAGATATTGCATGCATTGCTCTGGACCCCTAAACCATGAACCCTGAACCGTAAATCCAAAGCCCTAAACCCCTAAAGCCCCAAAGCCCTAATCCCTAAACCCCTAAAGCCCTAAACCCTAAACCCCTAAACCCTCAACGCCCCAAACCCAAAACACCCGAACCCCTCAATCCCCAAACCCCAAGGCTCGCGGATTGCCTGCACAGCCATTGCTGCAAGTGGGGGACGTGCTATGGCCTTGGAGGGAAATGCAAGTTACCCTTCCAGGGCTTGGGTAACTTTACTTGGAGGTTCATGGGAAGTTACAAGTAGGGTTATAAGCAGGGTAACTATACTTATGACCCCACTTCTAACTACTCATGAACCTCAAAGTTCAAGGGTTCCTGTAGGGGTTCTTTTAAGGGTTCAATAGGGTTCAGGGAGTTTGTAAGTCGCTCTAGCTCTTCAGGGCATTTAGGGTTTGGGTTTTAGGGTTTAGGGCTTGTATAACCCGAAGGGTCCTTGCACCCGAATGGTATACACTCTGGCCTTCAAGTAGTTCCTGTACAGGTACTTCGGGGCCAGATAGTAGTTGGGTACATGCACCCGCAGGGTAAGTTACCCTTCCATGGCTTGTAAAAGTGTTGTATCAGGTTGTATGGGGACTTGTACTGAAGTGGCCGAGTATGGTCGAGTTTTTTGCACATTGCGACGACAATTCGAATACCTACTTCGAAGGCTTTCGACACCTTAACCCCAACAGACCTTCGACTCTACCATACCGTGGTGTCCTAACACCTATACCCTTAACAACCCGGTCAACTTGTCTGTATTCCCGGTATGCCCTTAAGAAACCCACATCGTTACAGAAACCCTTCAAGGGACTCTTAACGCGAGACCACCCGTTTAACCCCAAACCCCGAAGCCCTAACTTCGAAACCCAAAACCCTAATTTAGGGTTTAGGGTTTAGGGTTTCCTAAACCCTAAAACCCCCGTCTGAGGCTGGTCTTGGAGAATGTGACGGTGGACGTATCCGGGGAGGTCCCCTTTACAAGTGCCCCCGGCCCGTTTTCGCGCTGGCGGTTTAATTAATGGTTTGGATGGCGTTGGTGTTTAGGGTGAGTATATATACACACATCTAGGTAACCCTATCCTAATTCATGTGTGTTTATATGGGCCTAGGATGCACTCAGCTGCAGCCCCTACTTGGAGGTTCATGGGTAGTTAAAAGTTATAGGTAGGGTTATAAGTAGGGTAGCTATAGCCCATCTTAAGGGACTTACCCTAAACCCTAAACCCTAAACCCTATAACCCCACTTATAACTACCCGTGAACCTCCAAGTATGCTCAGAGCCTCTGCGCTCCAGGTCCCGCCAGCGAGGATCAGATCGCCGCGATGCAGCTGTTGGCAGCTTAGGGTTTGCAGTAGGGACCCAGAAGGACACAAGTTGGGGTTTAGGGTTTGAGTAGAGTTTAGGGGTTTTAGGGCTTAAGGGTTTTAGGGTTTTAGGGTTTAGGGTTCAGGGTTCCGTTCGGGACCCTAGGCACAAGCATTTTACAGGGATATCCCTACCTTATGGTCTTCACTATACGAGGGTTTATATGGGACATCCCTTTCCTAAGTGTTGCTTACGTGGTTTTTGGGCCCTCATTGCAGAGTTCGGATTATGGTGCTTAGGGTTTGTAGCGCTCTCTAAGATTCTGGGCTTTACGTTGGATTTGTGAATTTAGGTTTCGAATGTTGATTTAGATCTTTGGGACTGGGTTTGAGAGGGGTATTGGTATAGTATAAGGTTTAGGGATGTTTAGGGTTTAGTTTAGGGCATATATGGCTAAGGTTTCAAGGGTTTACGGCTTAGGTTTGCAAGGCTCGGGTGTTGACGAATCAGTTCTTGGGTGGGTGGGAAGGGGCTTCTTTAAAGGTGTTCAACTAATAAAGAGTTTTGGTTCAGCGGTGTGTGATACAAAGTTTATGCCCTATCATGTTATCCGCGCTTTTTGTTGCAGGGTGGCAGTCCTAAGCCCTAAACCCCAATCCCGAAACCATAAGCCCAAAGCCCCAAACGCAAATCCATGAAAGTGTGGGGCTTCGTTTTAGGGTTTAGGGTGCGGGCTTCGTAGGGTTGGGCTCTGTCGGGTTCAGGGTTTGGGGTTTAGGGCTTCGTAGGGTTTATGTACGGTTTAGGGTTTGGGTTTTGAGGCTTAAGGTTCAGTGCCATTTCAGGCGTAGGGTGTCTTCAGCCTTCTCCGATAGCTCCGAATCAAACTAGAAGCTCCACGAAGTCCTTTCGGTTTCGGGTTTAGGGTTCCATTATTTACTCAGGCCTAAACCGCAATCCAGCGTGATTCTGAAAGTGAGCATTCAGATCAGTATAAGTTGAATGTCCTATCAGCAAAAAGAAGTAGGTCAATATGGTTCTGAGAGCTTAAAAACACCGAAACAGTTGATCCTGAAAGCTGAAGCTTCTGCTTCTGTTTCCATAACCCGAAGGGTCCATGTACCCATATAGAGATACATGAGCCCCAAAGTACCTACATAGGGACTACATTAAAGCAAATGTATATACTATATGAGTACATGGACCCTTATACCCTAAACCCTTATAGATCCCTTAAAGGATCCCTTATGGTACCCTTAAAGGACCCATATACTATACGAGTACCCTGGGACCCTTAGGGTTTCTGTTTCCATAGACCTTCAAGGTAAAGGTTTCCATCTCTAGGGATTGGCTCAGGGTACTAAGTCCCATTCCCTTAAGGGTCCCAGGGTACTCATATAGTATATGGGTCCTTTAAGGGTACCATAGGGGATCCTTTAAGGGATCTATAAGGGTTTGGGGTATAAGGGTCCATGTACTCGTATAGTATATACATTGGCCTTAATGTAGTCCCTATGTAGGTACTTTGGGGCTCATGTATCTCTATATGGGTACATGGACCCTTAAGGATTAACCCTTACCCACTGATGCCCTTATCCGCTTCCGTAAAGATTGCACCGTTTGTTATGTGCAGTTGCATATTTGACAACTGATCCGCGCACTGAGCGTGTGGTGGAGCCGTGTGCACTAAGGTCACTTAGGTCCCCGAGTATATGCATATGTAGCATGCCGTATCAACACCCGCAAACCCGAAGCTAAAATCCCAATTCCCAAACAAACCCAAGTACCCTCACACAAACTCTCGAACCCTACCCCATTTAACCAAGAACGTCTTTCTGCGACGACCGCTGAAGACGTCCAGGTTTGAAGCACCGCTTGCATCAGGTATTGGACATCGCAGACCAACTATGCGTTCGTGTAGAAAAACTGTTCTTCGGTGTTGTCCTTCTTCCAAAGGTGCATGGGTGTAATAAGACGTTTTGACCGAATTGTGGTAACCACCTCGCTTCCACCACCCGTTTATTCACTGGTTTCTGTGGAGCTTACGCACACGAGTTGGTTTATGCACATAGATGTGTGCGGCGACATCACGTGGATGAAGGGACCGCTGCAGGGGTTGCCATCTAGTGGATTTGCGGAGCACGCCACCAAGATATTTGCAGTTTAGGGTTTACCCTAAACTACCAAACCCTACTTTTTGGTAGGTTCTTATTATAAACCCTAATATGGAAAATATAGGGACCCTACAATAGGGTTGCAGAATCAAGAGATCCGCAAACTTCGAAAGCAGCTGGAAAAGAAGGGCTCCGGCTCCAGCTGCTGTGTTTAGGGTTAAGAGTTTTAGTAAAGGGTTTAGGGTTTAGGGTTTAGGTTTAGGACCCTAAACCCTAAACCCCTGAACCCTAAAGCTCAGCTGTTTCGCGGAGGTTTGGAAGTGCCGGACCTTCAAGGCGGAAATACAGTACCCAAAGCTCCACTCCGAAGTACCGCTGTTCACCGTACCCTAAACCTTAACCTGAAGCCCTAAACCCTCGATCTTAAGCCCTACCTGGACCCTAAAAAACTTTCCTTTTTAGGGATCCGAAAAAAAAATCCTTAAATAAGTCCTTAAAAGGGGAGGTTCTTTGGAGTTAAGGTATTCTTTACCTGCGGTTCCGAAAGCCTATCATTTTCAGTAACCTCCCAGGCCCTGGGGCTTGACCCTCGCTGGGCGCCCCGCTGAGGACACCAGCGCCGGCCCCAGACATTTATTTGCATCGGATTGATAACAAAAACTATAGATATTACATGATGTACTGTTTTTGTGTATCATATATATATGTATATATATATATATTTACTTATTTGTGTGCGTATATGTATATTTGAAGTTTTTAATGTGTGTATTATGTGTGTGTGTGTGTGGGTGTGTGTGTATATGTGTATATATATATATATATATATATATACACATTCACATGTAGGGTTCATGGCGCAGTGTTTTCCGACCCTACATAACCTACCTTGAAGGACTCATACTAATGAGGAAATCGGAATAAGGAAGCCAACAAAGTGGGTTGTATAGGGTCCAGACAGGGCTTCAGGGCTAATGCAGGAACCTGATGAAGAAACCCTGGGCCTGTAACCCCCAATAGTAGGATTCATGTAGGGAGCTCAAGTATCTTATCGGGCTCCTACATTAAATGTTTAGCATATAGGATTCAGCATTTGTAGGATTTGGGAATGGTTAGGGTGTGCGGTTCAGGGTTTTAGGCTGTGGTGTAAGGGGTTGAGGGGTTAGGGTGGCGTGGAGCTGGGGGAGGGGCTGGGGGGGGGTTGTGTGGGCGTTTCTGACGTTCCATGGGTGTTTTACATGTGGCGCAGGTTGCACAAGACCTGGCAGAGGTTTCACAGGTTTTGGGGCATGAGGTGCTGCGGGCTTAACTGAAGTGATTTTGGCAGAGGTTTTGAGTTTAAGAGCTTAGAGTTTGGGTCGAGTGGTTTATTCTACAGGGTTTACCCTTTTCGATTAGGGTGCAGGGTTAGGGATTTTGTGTTTATGGGGTTTAGAGGTCACAATTGCCTAGCAGGCTCTTGGCAGGCTACGGTTCATCCTTAGATACAGTTGTCGGCATAATTCGTGACATTGTTCCGATCTCTTCCTTGTTAGAATTATAGCAAAACATACCCCAACGCACTCTTCTAATGGCTGAGACCCTATAGCAGAACTGTCGGTAGATGGTTCGGGGCTTCGGGGATTGAGGATTCAAGGTTTGGGGCTTTGAGGTTGAGGCTTTAGGATCCAGGTTTGCCCTAGCTACAGGGGTCAGTCCTGTGCTTAAAGTAAAAGCCAGAAAGTTGGAATATGATTATCCTAAGCCTGTATGGTAAATTACAAGGTATCCTACCCTAAAACCATATTCCAACTTTCTGGCTTTTACCTTAAGGGTCCCGGCTAGAATTTCATAGAGAGGCCTCAACGAGTTTATCCTAATTATGGCACAGAGCACTCCAAAAACCCTTATATCCTACTCTAGAGACTCAGATTGCTGTATTACGCACCATTCGTACTTGGCTCCCCCCAACCCAGAGCGACAATGAAACCAACACCAACGGCTGTCCCGCGGAAGAACAAAGCAGCCGCACGCCCCTATCCCAAAATCCAAATTCTTACATACTAAAAGCCAACATAATTCCTTGAATGCTAAGCCCTAAATCTCAAGATCCAAAATACCTATCCCATGAGTTCGGATGAAGCCTCCTACCGGCCCCACTCAGGTGGTACTCGCTGGACGGTCCCTCCTGCAAAGAGCCCAGTTCCCTTCACCAGACGAGGGAGTCAAGGGCTGGCATAGCCCTGGGTTTGGAGTACCATACTCTAGGATGCCCAGTAGTGCCCTTATCCCCTTTTTATTTTTAGGTTACTGGGTACCCTAGTACTTGAATACTTTTTGTTGGTACCTGTTCCCTAAAGGAACCATAATAATAATTGTCCACGCTTTTGTGTCCCTGGTTACTTCAATTCAATAGTCCAGTAGCGGCAAAAGGGTTTTGAACAACTCAAGAGTACGATTATTCATCTAGGGTTGCCTAAACATGTGTAGATCTACTTCTTGCGATGTACAACTCCAGTCTAAACTGAATATAAGGTGCCTGTAAGAAAGTTTACGGCTTAAGGATGGCATTTTCCATGCAGGAAGTTAAACAGGAAGTTGCACTAACTTCCGTGATAATGTCATGGTCGTATTCTTGCTAAGGAAAATGGCACATATTCACGGCCGTGGTACTGGCTTGTAAAGTTTAACATAGCATGAAGTTAAATACGTGGCTTCATCCACGAACACCGAGACAACATCATCGTAGTTATCATCATCAACATCACCATCATCATCGTAGCCGTGTGTTTCTTTCTCATTGTCATCAGCATCTTCTTCATCCTCATCATCAGTGCCGAATTATTGCTTGTTTTGCGGCTGGCTTTGTGCCTCCTGGAAGCAGTTTGTTTCTGTTTTAAGAAACTGGTTCCTGGAGTCTGGGGATCACGATAATGGTTTCGGGCTTAGGGTTACAAAAAAGACTCATACAAGGTATTTATGAGGGCACTATATCTATGTCTGTATCTATGCCCTAGACCCTTTTTTAGATGTTCAGGCCCCCATATTGGTGCGCTGGAGGTTTCGCTACGCTGAAGAGCGCTGCAAACTGAAAAGCAGGAACCGCAGAATAACATCATCCCGGCCGGCAGTGTCACCTATCCCGATGGGTCCGAGTCCAAAAATTGATTGAGTTCGTTTTGAGATGCGTGAACTAGTCTATGTTCGTTAACTACTTGGACCATGAGGCCGCAGTCCTATGTCGGATTGGAGTTCAGGGGCCTTTCGACAAACATTTTCAGGTGTGAGTCTTTCTGGGTTCATTTTTGGTGTTTTTCGTAGATTCTGGCTTTTGTTGCTTGTAATCTAATTCCGCCGAAAAACAAATGATGGGGACAAAGCTGGCACCAGAACTCGACACAGCCCCAATAAATGACAGATTCCCAACCATGAACGCAGCCTTGATTCCAAACGCTTACTCTCCGAACCGTAGAAATCTAAACCTCCAAAACCCTGCCTAACAACCCTGCTTGGACTTTCGCAACGCTCGAGCCTTTAAGTTGTTTACGACGGTTCTAACTACAGCCTTTGGTGGTTTCGTGCAACGTGTCCGAGGACCACGTCAGGGTTTCCGGGCTTGACCCAGGGGTCTAGATTTTGCACTAATGTAGGTTCAGGGCCTTTATTAGGGTGCTATAAAGGGATCTATATATAAGGGATCTATAAAGGGCTTAGGCTTAGATGGGGTAATCGCTAGCGATTTAAAATCGTACGCGATTGAGATTTAAAATCGTAGAGCCCAAATCGTTAGCGATTTGGAATATGGTTTGTAGGTTGTAGGCTGAAGAGAGGACAAGGGCTGCAAGGTTCTTTTCTTGACAAGGTTCTGGCGGCAAGTGCGACAACCTCAACCCCTCTTTTCTTCTCCGTCGGATCCCCGAGCCGGCTGTGCAAAGTCCTGGCGATGGAAGAGGTTGCAGGGCGTTGAGGGTTGTTCTTGTGTTACTACGAG
Organism: Symbiodinium sp. CCMP2592; assembly: GCA_905221615.1. Taxonomy (NCBI): domain Eukaryota; class Dinophyceae; order Suessiales; family Symbiodiniaceae; genus Symbiodinium; species Symbiodinium sp. CCMP2592. Next base: position 398,796 of record CAJNDT010000058.1, read on the forward strand.
GATATTTGTACAGTAGGGTTTGGAGTTTCGGGTACTTGCATTGCTTTACCACTATGCTATGATTAATTACTTTTGCAGGGCTTTCCGGCATTTGCGCAGTCGGGTTTTCAGCCCTCTAAGCCAGAAGCTTAAAAGCCCTAAACCCTATGACCCCGAACCCGTTTACCCTGCACCAAACCCTGTGCTCAAAATGCGTTTTGCAGGCGCCTAAAAAAGCACTTTCAGGCTTCCAAGCCTCAAAACCCTGAAACCCTTCACGCTAAACTTTCAGGCTGTGCTCAAAATGCGTTTTGCAGGCGCCCGAAAACGCATATTCAGCCTTCAAAGCAGCTCTTAAACCCCTAAAACCCTTCACGCCAAATGCTCAAAATGCATTTTGTAGGTGCACCAAAACGCATTTTCAGCCTTCAAAGCCTCAAAACCCCGTAGCCCTTCACGCCAAACCTTCAAGCTGTGCTCAAAATGCGTTTTTGGGCGCCTCAAAAACGCATTTTGAGCACAGCTTGAAGGTTTGGTGTTCAGGGTTTCGGGGTTTTAGGGCTTTGAAGGCTGAAAATGCGTTTTGGGGCACTTGCAAAACACATTTTGAGCACAGCTTGAAGTTCGGGGTTTTGAGGCTTGGAAGGCTGAAAATGCGTTTTTTGGCGCCTGCAAAATGCATTTTGAGCACAGCTTGCCATGAAGGGCTTCGGGGTTTTAGGGCTTTGAAGGCTCAAAATGCGTTTTTGGGCGCCTGCAAAACGAATTGTGAGCACAGCTTGAAGGTTTGGCGTGAAGGGCTACGGGGTTTTGAGGCTTTGAAGGCTGAAAATGCGTTTTGGTGCACCTGCAAAATGCATTTTGAGCATTTGGCGTGAAGGGTTTTAGGGGTTTAAGAGCTTTGAAGGCTGAATATGCGTTTCGGGCGCCTGCAAAACGCATTTTGAGCACAGCCTGAAGGTTTAGCGTGAAGGGTTTCAGGGTTTTGAGGCTTGGAAGCCTGAAAGTGCTTTTTTAGGCGCCTGCAAAACGCATTTTGAGCACAGGGTTTGGTGCAGGGTAAACGGGTTCGGGGTCATAGGGTTTAGGGCTTTTAAGCTTCTGGCTTAGAGGGCTGAAAACCCGACTGCGCAAATGCCGGAAAGCCCTGCAAAAGTAATTAATCATAGCATAGTGGTAAAGCAATGCAAGTACCCGAAACTCCAAACCCTACTGTACAAATATCCTCGTAGTAACGCAAGAACAACCCTCAACGCCCTGCAACCTCTTCCATCGCCAGGACTTTGCACAGCCGGCTTGGGGATCCGACGGAGAAGAAAAGAGGGGTTGAGGTTGTCGCTGCGTGACAAATGCGTTTTTCGAAGCCCCCATATATGCAACGCGTAAGCAACTTAGCCAGCGATTTGGATCTTCTATTCGCAGCATAGAACCTAAATCGTGCGATTTGCGATTTGGGCACATGTCCAAAAGCAAAAGCAAGGCGATTTGGGGGTTGCGTGTCCAAATCGCTAGGGCTTTGCGATTTGCGATTTAGCTTAGGGTTTAGGGTAGGAACCTGATAAGAAACCCTGGGCCTATATGTCACCCCAAAATAGCAGGATACATCTAAACGCCCAAGGTTTGTTAATCAGTTTCATACATTATACCAGTCTGGAATCAGCCCTAGAGACCATCCTCAATACGGTCTGGGGGACTGACTTTCTATGTGATAGTAACTGGTAGTATGTTTGGGAGGGTAAATTAGGGGTTTAGAGTTCAGGTTTTATCTTCGAAGACCAAACCGTCGCTTCGAGGACGGCCGCGGCCTAAACGCGCCCTATTGTTTTTTCTCAGAACGGCCACGCCGAACACATACCCGTGCACTCGTTTCGATCTGCTTGTGTTATTGCATTGAGCTATTGACGTTGCCTGTCTCGTTTATGCACATTCCGGCTGCATCCAAGTCTGGCTGCATTCAACTATTCAGCGGTGTGAGTTGTCATGAGACGATAACGAACCCTTGCAGAGCACACTGGTCACCGCTTGCAGAACAAAGCATTTGTGGGTTGCGAGCAGGTGTAGATGGAATAGACATACTACGAAAGAGGCTGTTTCGGAATTTGCGTGTGGAAGGGCTTGGATGTGGAGGCATTGCATGCGCGTCCGACGTGGCACTCTGACCTACCAGAGGTGATAATTGCCAAACTTAGTGTGTACGTATATATATATATATATAGAGAGAGAGAGAGAGAGAGAGAGAGAGTAACCCCCAGCCGAAACCAGCTACAAGCGGATGCTGTGGTCCTCCATGGCAATCCGACATGCGATATCGAGTGCTTCAACAGAAAGTCTATACCACCTGGAGATGGAGGTCAGGTCAGCTTCTGCGTAGCGGGCAACCTCTGTGTCTGACGCATGCGGGCTCTGGCTTGCTCGGCTATGAGGTTATGGATTGCGGATTCACAAGGTTTCAGATTTCCGGGTTTAGGCAGGATTATGATCGATTCGTTTGTTGAAGCTCAAATAATAGCCGTACGGTGGATCACTATTTTGGGGACCCGCTTCATAAACCACAATGTGTGCAACTACAAAAAATCAAGCCCTCTCGTACATCTCGTACAGACATCTGGCCTTCTAGGGTGATTGATTTCTGGGGCGGCCTGTTGACCTCGTGAGGCATTTCAAGATGCGAGCGGGAGCGCAACTACATGGTGGCTGGGTTGCATTGGTTGCATACGCATGAAACTTGTAGTGGGGTCTTTAGCATAAGGACCCCCGGGCCGCCGGGATATGTATCTGCCCGTACGTTTTAGAACCCCCTTTTGTTGTTGCTTGGTTGGAAGCTTTGCGGCTTTGCATACAGTTGCCGGACGTTATTGAAGTTTCAAGCGTAAGCCGGGAACACTAAATCAACCCTAAAGCAAATTCGGATTGTTCTTAGCAAATCCCAATTTGTTGTCCTGCCGGGTTCGAGGTCACCTGCTGTCAGTCATTGTCGAAGACACATGCCGTTGCCACCCAGAGTCCAGAGTGAGGTAGGCTCCGACATGTAGTTGGTTCCCTCAAGTTGGACATCTTCGAAGGCACGAAACCAAATGCCCGATTAATTCACTGACCCTCCCTTACGACGTTGGTTATCAGCTTTCCACCCTAGCTCATGAGCCTGAGTTTGAACCGTCCGAGAACCAAGTCCCACAAATGCAACCAGAAAGTATTTCCTAAGAGCAACACATCGGACTTCCCTCCGAACAGCGATACTCGACAGCTGCAGGAACTCGCAAGTTGGGGTTTGGGGCACCGGGCCGTCGGGCAGCAGGTTCAAGGGCTGCACCGAAATTGTAAGCCCCGCACCGAAGACACGAAGAGAACGACCGTTAAAACCTCCACATCTTGAAGCGTTTAAATGCTGAAGCACCAAAGCTCGAATCAGATACACCCTAAGACTTAAGAAGCTGAGGTCGAATTCCATGAACGCTTTGTGGAGGAGGACGGGTTGCTGCTAAGCAAGTTGCATGGCCATCCCCCTGAGGGCTGCAAGCAATCATGCGTTGTATGCTAGCAGCAGCAGCAGCAAGAGCCATCCGAATACGCAATAATTACCCATAGGCCCCAAAGTAGTTCCTTTTGGGGATTACCTAATGGGATTCTATATATGAACCCCAAAATGGAGCTACTTTGGGGCCTCTTGGTAGAAGCCTAAACATACCTGATCAAGTTGCAAGAAAGCTCCTTGGGTTTTATAGGGCCTGAGCCGGTCCGGGGCTTAAGGGGCTTTTTAAAGCATCCCTTAGAAGCTGCCTCCACCCTGTAATAGTGGCATATATAATAGGAATATGATAGGAATATAATTGGGCCTTAATATCATCCTTATAGTCACTATTACAGCGTGGGGGCAGCTTCTAAAGCATCCCTAGTTCTTCAGATATCCCCAAGGATCCTTAAGCCCGAACATGTGGGCAAATCTGCCCAAATCCAAAGCCACACGTCCCTACTTGGAGGTTCATGGGTAGTTACAAGTAGGGTTATAAGTAGAGTCACTATATATACTTATAACCCATATCAGCCCACTTATGGTTACCCATGAACCTCCAAGTAAGCTCGAGATTATTTCCCGAGCCTTCCGTGCAGGTTGACGGTCTGAAGCACGTAGGGTGTCATGGGTTCAGGTTTGGAAGGGTTTAGGGTTCGAAGGGTTTCTCAGGCAGAGGTCTAGGGGGTTTAGGTTTTGAGGTTTAGGGGTCATGAGCTCTAAGTATTACAAGTCTTCTACACTCATTATAGCCTGTAGCCTAATAACGGGCCTCCCAAATTATTATACCCTTAAAGTAACCCGTATAGAACTCTTTAAAGGAACCCTTCAGAGTAACCCTCTTCGATTTAGTAAGGCCACTATACTCTTATAGTAGCCCTTATGGTATATAGATCCCTTTAAAAGGAACCCTTTAAAGGAACCTTATTCCTTATTACACTCACTACCCTAATGCTCCTGGACCCTGGTAGTGAGATCCCAAACCCTAGCCCCCAAAGCCGAAACCCTCCCCAGAAGGCCCAAGACCCCTTTAGGAGCCTTAGGGTAGAGCTTCTTGCCTAAGCAGGACGTCCGAGGCCGTGCGGGATCCCAGCTCCGTCGTGGACAGGGACGTTGCAAGTGCGGCAGATGTCTGCAAGCAAGGGGGTTCGGGCCATACTACACTATACTATACTATACTATACAAAACTATACACTATTGGATCTCGGATATGAATGCAGATTCCCGGTGAACCAAGTTAGAGGTTTCGGTTTTAAGGTTTAAAGCATTCGGGTTGAGGATTCTGGTATGGCGGCTTCATGTTAAGAAGTTCGGAAGTGCCACGGGGTTCAGGTGGCGCCAACCCCTAAACTCCAAGCGACGGACTAAACCCAGGGCACCGCGCGAGGCTCTCTTTCGCTTCGGAGACTGGACGTTCTCATCTTGTTACTTGGGGATATGGCTGATGTCGAGTGTTGTCTTTGTATGCATCGACCTGGTTTTCGATACCGTTTTCATGTCGGGTGGCTTGACATGGTGAGCAGAGCCATGGGCTTGCACTTTAGGCTTTTGGGCTAAGCATCATTGCATCCTCGAGCACAGCCTCTTCTAGCATAGTTCGCGAGAGCGAAGTAGTGATGACAAGCGATCCTGGCACCGGAATACTTAAAGGCTCCTGGGACTTAGCAAGCAAGATTTATAAGTGAGCTCCTAATTAAGTAGGATAGCCCTACTTGGGGGCACTTATCACCCCAACTATAGCTTTAGTTGCTAAGTCCCTTGAGGCCTTGAGCAAGCATCTCGCCTTTCTATGCTTTGCACTGCACATAATTCTTCCTCGACATCCCAGAGGAAGTTGAATTCTGGCAGGGCACCCCGCCGGGCCTGGCCTGAACCCATAAAGCCTGGATGCTCAATCACTATGCACCGAACTTCTAAACCCCCAACAGACCCAAAACCCTCAAACCTTTCAATCCTGAACAAACCTAAACCCTGAATGGCGGTTGCAATTTGAAGTATAAGGGGGGTTTGAAGCTGCACACCCGTGACCCGATGTGAAGTAGGTGAGTGTATGTAGGGGTGTTGGGGAATGTTGGGGAGTGTATGTATTCTGGCTGTTGTTATCTATGGGGAGACTAGCAACGCAGACTCTATTTCATGCCCTGAGGGCTCACATACTCCAGGTGAACTTTGGTGTGTGAGTTGTGGCATAACCTGTACCACATCGTGACAAGGAGCTGCTATCTGCTATCTGCTGTTATCTCAGGTCTTCGTTACTGCTTTCGTCTACCGTTATCGTTAGAACGAAATTAGCAACACATGTGGGGGGGGGGGCTCGATACAGCCACCAAAGCCGATCTACACCCTCAAACCCTGGCACCCAACAAATCCGAAGCTGCAAGCTCTTCAAAAACCCGTTAATGAGCTCTCTTTGAACTCTTAGCAGACGCTGAAACTTTCAAAGAGCCCTGAACCGCGATGACCTCGTGCTGCCGTAACCCTAAACCCTAAACCCCCAAACCTCTAAACCCTAATTAAACCTAAACCCCTAAATCCTACACCCTGCTGTGCCGCAGCTTCACCTTAGAGCAGGCCTTCTTAGAAGGAGCTGCCACTGTAAGCTTAAAGGCTGGCCGCGAAGCAGGCCGGTAGCTTCTAGGTTCTCAGAAGCTTCCCTTCACCCTATCTCTAACCCATGGGCAGTCATATGGATAGTTGTCAAAAATTAGGGTCCCTGTGTGGGGTACCCTAAATATTAGGTGCCAAGGACCCAAAAAGGGCCTGTAATTTTGACAACCACTCATATTGCTTCATACTTCCATAGTCATAAACCTTAACTAAGAGCATTCATACCACAGAGACTCCCTCGCCCTGCTTCCGAAGCAGTGCTCTCTAAGGCGCTCACAGCAGCCTCGAAGCGTATTTGCGAAGGCAACCACCAAAGCACGCGCAAACCCGTACACGCTCAGCCTCCAACCCAAGTCCTGCACCCTAAGCCCCAAACCCAGCGGAAGCCCTCACCCCTACGGTTGATGATATAAATCCTGGGTCATAATAAGGAATATACCATAATTCCCATAGTTTGGGGTCCTTAAGGTAGTGCAGGATTTATACCATCAACTGTATCAACCATAAAATCTAGAACCTTTTCTCCCTTTTTTCAATGAAGGGGTCTGCTTTCACAGCCATGGCTCGCCAATGACGGCCCCGCTCGCTCCGGCGCTCGCGGGCATCGTGCCCTCGCCGGCGCGAGGGGGGAAGGGAAAGGGGATAGGCTTAGCGATTCAGGGTTTAGGGTTTGGGGGTTGAGGGTTTTTGAGTGGGATTTAGGGGTTTAGGAGTTCAAGGCTAATGGCTCAGGGCTCGAAGGTACCCCAACACCCAGCTGTATTAGATATTCTTGGTTAGAGGGGGCCAACGAGCAGGGTATTCTCTTCAGAGAAACTACCCACTTTGTGCCCAGATTTCCGGGCGGATCTAGAAAGTAGATCCCTTTGGGGCCACTACTAAGGGTACTTTATAGGAACCCCCAATAAGGGATCTACTTTTGGATCCCCAGGTAGGGTTCCCTTCTTCTCTGCTTGGTTTTACGAGGCACACCCTGAGCCACGACCTGTCCTAGGACCCAAATGGGACTTTCCGAAAATGAAGGGTACCCTATTTGGGTCCTTATAAGAAGCATCCTACTATTTAGGGTACTAGTATTAGATTAGGGTCCCCTACTATTTCCGGAAACTCCTTTTAAAGGGCTCTATAGATATTTAGGGTTTAGGGATTAGGGTTTAGGGTAGTTATAAGTGGGGCTATAAATCCCCGAATATGGGTTATAAATATAGTTGCCCTACTTCTAACCCTACTTATAACTACCCATGAACCTCCATGGTGTTTGGTTCAGTCCCTGAGATTGAAACCATAACACGTTGTACTATAATGCTATACCCAAAACCCTTCAGTTCCTGATAATCCGTAAGCACTCAACGAATTTTGAGCCCTACACCCTAAACCAACCAACAAGCCTATGCCCTAAACGCCACAATCCCTACGTCCCCATTGCGGCGCCGAACACCGACCGGACCTAAGCAGCTTGAAAGCCCTGCTTGAAGCACACGCTAATCATCGTCATAAGGTCCAAGCCTATTCATCATCACTTTCATCATATCACCATGCCTGCATGCATGTGCATGTATGTACGTATGCACGTATGTAGGTATTCGTTTTGGTTTTTCTTCACATGCTCCTGTATAATATGCATTTACACTTATACATTCAGATTCCTATTTACGCAGAATATTCAAGCTTGAGTATGGATACGATGGATATCAACAAGTCCGTGTCAATGTGCACATATTGCATGTGATTTAATACCATTCAATTTATGTCTGGATATATCTGTATACACATATTTACATATATATATATATATATACAAACACATGTGTGTGTATATATATATATATATATATATATATATATTGACTCACATACATGAATGTAAATGTGAATATATGCGCAGTTACCACACGTATTTAGCATAGACACCTGGTTGGCAGGAGCCTCTGCCCTTCACCCACGTTTTATCTGGACGTTCCGGCTTCCGCGGCCAGCAGCGACTTGCTTCAGCACCGAGGGTTAGGGCTTCGGGTTTAGGGTTTACGGTTCAAGGCCAGCAGCAACTTGCTTGGCAACCGCAAAAAACCGAGTGTTTAGGGACAACAAAACCCTTGGGTTTAGGGTTTAAGGGAAAAATTTTCGAGGGTTTAGGGCTTAAGGTTTAGTTTCTGGTTTACGGTTTAAGGTCTTGGGGCTCAGACTTGCAATGACTGTACAATCCTAAGCCCAAGTGCCGAATACTTGGGCAGTTCGGGCCGTTCGGATTACTTAGTCTAGTACCTGTTCCCTGTTTTTAGGGTTCAGGTTCCCTTATTAGCCCCTTTAAACCAACAACACCCTGTTTATTCCTAGGGTACTCTTGGATCTAGTAGTCTCTCTCAGGAGTCTGTGGACTCACTTGTCGGGTTTGCGTCTTTCCGGGTTTCGGGGAAGGGGGTCGGGCCTGTGTTTGGGATTCGAGATTCCCGACAATTACACAAAAAGCCAGACAAAGTGATCCCATCTTAATATATATCTTTGCAAAAGCACATGTATGTGTATGTATGCACACATGTGTTTACATATTGTATTGGTGGACTAGTTTATGTTAATCTATCAGGCCCTCTACATGACAATGCAGAGCCCTGAGAGATTAACAAAAAATAACCCCCTCCCTCGAAGCGGGCAAATCCGATTTATGCTTCTGGCTAACCCCTCAACGGTCAAACTGGCCCTACTTGGAGGGTCGGGGGACTTAGTAACTGTTTATTTTAGGGACTTATAACTACCATAACCCCAATTAGGGTTCCTTTTAGGGTACTTATAAGTCTACTTACTACCTACTTACTAAGTCCCCTAAAGACCCTCCAAGTAGACCTGTCAAGTCAGGGTGGGATGTCAGGCCTCGCAGTAAATTTCAGGTTTACCAGGGTCTTTTCAGATCTGGGAGTTTCCGTGAATAATGGACCCTAACCTACAATCCTAACTAGTAGGATCCTTGTTATAAGGACCCCGAAATAAGGTACCCTTATTTTCGAAAACTCACATGTTTGTAGGGGTTCTCCAGGGATTGCAAGGGGCATTAGTGGGCTTGAGGTTTGCGGAGTGCACTTGTCTGCCGTCAACCGCTGCACACTGGTTAGAAGCTGTAGAGCATAATTGTCCTTCACCTTTGATTCCCTACTTGGAGTTTCATGGGTAGTTTTAAGTGGGGTCATAAGTAGGGTAACTATACTTATAACCCATATTAGGGGACTTATAACCCCACTTATAACTACCCATGAACCTCCAAGTAGACCGCGAACTCCTAAAGGGAACTCCAGAAAGTTGAATATGGATTAATGGTAGGATCCCCTATAATTTACCTTAAAGGGATTATGATAATGATATTCCAACTTTCCGGCTTCTACTGTAAACCCTAAACATGCCTTCGTTTTTCTGCGCTTGAACGCATGCAAGGCCTGCGCAGGCTCTCGTTGCCAAGTCAGCGGCTGTGAAGCTGCCCTCGATTAAAGGAAGGCCCGATTTAATGCAAGGGCCTTCACGGGAGTTGTGCTGAGCTGAAAGGCGGTCTGGAGAGTGTTTTTTTCTCGAGGTTTGCAAGTTTTTGATGTAGAGAATAGTATCAGTAATGCATTCCAGAAAGTTCCTGAACACACTCATACAGATCGCAAAAACTCGTCGAACTATGCAGTCGTTTAAACTCGACAATTTCATGGGTTCAAGGTTACTTCAAGGCTAGAGGGTCTCGGGTCTAGAGTATGAGGTTTAATTCCTTCAGGTGTTCAAGGACCTGGCTGAGGGTTCAGTAGCTATGTTGCAGGGTTCGGGCTGTAGGATTTAGTCTACTTGGAGGTTCATGGGTAGTTATAAGTAGGGTAACTATACTTATAACCCACATTAGGGGACTTATAACCCCACTTGTGACTACCCATGAACCTCCAAGTAGTCTTCTGGGTCGTGAGAAGAAGCAATCATACCGCTCGAACGGGACCTAACAAACAAGCGAGGGAGTGTTGTATGGTCTTATGGAGGTCTTTCCACGCCTAAGAGTCATAAAGGAGGATCTGTAAGCATCTTGTTCATGCATCGGAATCCTAATTTTTTGGGGAGGTTAAGGTATTCAAAGACTACACAAATGGAGAAGCGCTGTGGGACACTCCTCCAAATAATGGGCTCCTTCTCGGACATACGAGCAAGGCAAGATGAAAGGAGTAATCCTTTTAGTGTTGCGACTCCTCCGTGCCTCTCTTCTTTGCACGACCTGGGAGTTTCCGAAAATAGGGGACCGTAATATAGTACCCTTAATAGTAGGATCCTTATGATAAGGACCCCAAAATTGGGTACCCCTAATTTTCGGAAACTCCCACCTGCGTGCGACCTGAAGGCCAGTCGGCTCGACTCAAACAGGGGCTGCCTGGCAAGACAAGCGTGGTTTTTAGGTTTCAGGTGATTAACCCACTTGTGTCGTTCAACATTTGTGGACCTGCTTTCGACGTGTGATGAGGGATACTTATGGGGGCTGCCTGGCAAGACCAGTGGGGGAAAGGTTGGCAATGTTTGTGAATCGGTTCTTGGTTTTGAAGCCAGGTATTTCATGCCACTTTGTTGCACCTCCTTTGGGCAGGTCCGAGGTGCCCGTAAACGGGGTCTTGTCCATCCGTGATATGGTGTATTTCGCGCACAGCAGTGGGTAGGTGGGTGTGCCACGATGGCCGCATTGACTTGACAATGAGTTTTATGACTGACTCATGACCCCCCCCCACCGTTTCTAGCGATAAGCCGTCACATTTGGCAGGACCCGAAAACGATCGGAAAATCTTAGTCTTCATAGCGCCTCGATATCACGTGTCAAGTGGTTCTCAGCCGAGGATGACTCGCCGTTCGCGCCGCTTCGTGCGCGCACGCGGCGGAAGTCGGAGGACTGCGTAAGCGCCTATTCCATGTACCTACCCAGAGGCCCCATAGTAGCTCGTATTTTGCGGATTACCTTATAGGGTTCTATATATGAACCCCAAAAAGGAGATACTTTGGGGCCTTTGGGTATATAGTACATACATTGGCCTTACAGTACCTACATAGGAGCTTCTTGCAAGGCCTAAGTATAGCACAAGGAAACCGGATTAGTTATTTGATGATCCCTCGCTGTCTTAACCTAAATTGAAGCCCTTAGCAACAAGCCACTTGGAGGATCATGGGACTTAGTAAGTAAGGTTATAAGTACCTTAATTAGGGTTATAAGTAGTTATAAGTATAGTTACCCTAATTATAACCCTATATACTAAGTCCCATGATCCTTTAAGCAGGCTACATGAGGTTGCAGTCATCTTGCAGTCGTTGCAGTACCCGTCATCTGCTGCAGCTTTTGACGTCTCGAGTCTACATGTGAAGTGTTGAGCTCTTCGTTTAAGCCCCACTTCGAGGAGCACGGCAGGATTCCACAATGTAATCTGCATATTCTGTTGCCAGCTTGTAGAAGCCCCAAAGTTGGATGCCCAATAGCTTCAATCCTTAAGAGTAATTGTATAGGGAATCCCAGCACAAATTGTCCTTAATCTGGCTTCCAACTTTCGGGGGGTTTACCGTAAACGCCCTAAACCCTAAACACTAAACTAAACTGATGATAGCACCTTGGGCTCCGCCGGAGGAGTCTCAGCTCAAACGATTGGCGCCACGGCTGCAGTCGGGTATCCACAGGAGGGTATTGCTCGGAGGGTCGGGGAACTTAGCAAGTAGCTATTTTATAGAGTTGTAACTACCCTATCGCTTTAGGGTACTTAGAAGTCTGCTTACTACCTACTTACTAAGTCCCCCGACCCTCCAAGTAGACTTGAAGTGATGCGCTGCGGGGTGGACAAGGGTGTTGACGAGGGTTCCTGTGTTTTTGGGTGTCGAGGTTTAGAGGTGCTAGAGCTCGGCGATTTGGCGGTGTAAGGTTTAGGGCGTAGACGCCAGAATCTACAGCTATAAAGTTAAGGCTCAGGCTTGTGCGTTTAGGGTTCAGTGTTCGATGGGCTTCCGTTTGTTTGTGTTGTGGTTCGTAATTTTGTCTAGGTTATGTGCTCAGACATTGTGTTCAGTGTTCAAGCAGCTTGGATTTCAGAGACAAAGCATATAGTTGTTTTGCTTGGGTGTTCCGGGTTCATGGCTAAATATTATATTCTTACTGTTTAGTGCTCAGCGTTTGGGATTAGACGTTCCACTCGACCCCAGCAGCCGCGAAGCAAAGCTGTCAGGTTTAGTGTCTTCATAGATCGGTATTCTGGGTATGCTAGAGGTCGGGGGTGAGACCAGGAACCTGCATATGCCCGAACTGCGAGGATTTGAAACCCTGTTGGCCCGAAACCCCAAAGATGTTAATGGTTTAGTAAACTACTTACTGTGATTTCCTCAAACAAGTTCGTTTCAGGTTGGGGGGGTCCCATGGTCCGAAGCCTAAAGACGGCCTACGGCCTACCTAGAGGCTCCATTGTAGTTCCCTTTCTGTGGTTCATATATAGAATCTTTTAACTTGAAGGGAAACTACTGTGGAGCCTGCGGCCTACTGCCTGTTGCTACAGGGGCGGTCACCAGAAGATGATTCGCCACAGGCGGGTGCTGTTGGGATGGTGACTTCCAGGGTCGAGGCTAGCCCTAGAGGGGCTTAGGGTTAAATGGCTTAATTGGGGTTTAGTGTGTTTTAGAGTACCTTTAAGGGGTTACTATGAGGGCTAAAGTTAGTATAGGAGCCCGTTCAGGAAGTCCCGCATTGCTTGCCTTCACCCGAGACCTTAAACCCCTAAACACTAAACCCCAACCCCCTCTAAACCCTGAACCTCTATGAACCCTAAAGCCCACCCCCTAAACCCCAAGCCCCTATAAACCCTGAAGCCCTATAAACCCCAAACCCCATATAAACCCCAAACCCCTAGAAACCCTAAACCCCTAAACCCTAAACACCTTTTCAACGCTAAAGCCTAAACCTCTAAACCCCTAAACCCTAAACACCTTTTCGACCCTAAAGCCTAAGGTAGCAGCCAGAAAGTTGGAATATGATTATCCTAACCCTTCTATGGTAAATTATAGGGTATCCTACCCTGAAACCATATTCCAACTTTCTGGAGTTCCCTGTAAACCCCTCTTTAACCCTAAACCTCTATAGTAAAAGCCAGAAAGTTGGAATATGATTATCCTAAACCCCAAGACTCTTAAACCCCCCTTTTGGCCTCCCATGAAAACCCTCTTTAACCCTAAACCCCTAAGCTCATGTAGATCTGCAACGTAGAAGTTCTCGGCCCCAGGGCTTATAGGTGACCCTAAATACTTACCTGTAGGGTTCCTAGGGTTCCTTAAAAGGGTTACTATACAGGCTACCATAAGGGGTACTATGGGGGTTTAGTATAGGGCCTGAATTAGTACCAATACTATTATTGGGGGTTGCATATATATATATATATATATTTTTTTTCCATTTCCGTGCCTTCAGAGGTAAGTACGCGGCCCAATTAGACATGCAAACGGTTAGCAGTATGCGCTCAGGAAGGCAGGCGCCTGTGTATTTACAGCTCGCGCCTCTCAATCCTGGCGCAGAAATCTGCAAAACCCAGCTTTAGCGCAAGCATCGCCGCTGGATTAAACAATGGTGGAGAGTGACCCGGCACCGTAGAAGGCAAAAGCCGTCTCCAACTCAATCAAAATTAAGGGGCAATCCTAAGGCCTGAAGCTTTAGAAGCTACAGGAAAAACCAGGCAACCGTGCTATCGCAGCTGCCACAAAACAGACATCAAACGACAGTGCGGAGATCGCCCTGTAGTGGAACGAGTCTTCTCCTGGGCCAGGGAGCTATCTCATGCCCACATAAGAACAAAGCCCTGGGATGACACAGCGCCCTCTCCGAGGCGACTGTGATCATCAGCAGAAACAGCAACAATCTAACTTCTTGCACTAAAGACAAACTTACACTCAACATGGCAGTTCACCTTCAGGGTGATCGTTCCATGCTGGTGACCAACCTATTAGGCCAGCATCTGCTCAACAACGAGGCTCTCAGAACTCATAGCCGTAGTCTTCTTCCCCTCTCTCGCCATCAGCTGAGCCGTTTCGATGCCAACCTCTTCGTAGTTCTTCTCCAAGGCCGCCAAGTCTCTGCAAGCCTCAGAGAATGCGCCCTCTTCCAAACCCTCTCCAACGTAGTGGTGGACGAAGGCGTGCTTGGAGCACATCAGGTCAAACTTGTGATCGATTCGCAAAACACATCGGCGATGGCAGTGCCGTGCGAGATCGTGGTGTATGCACGCATGACCTTGGCTAAAACACCACCGGGCACCGCGGTGAGCGACTGGTAGATAATCCCGCATTTGAAGCCGGTGGGGCACCAGTCCACAAATTGGATGGTACATCGGGTGTTGACGGTCATTGATGGTAGCCGCCATGCCGCATTCACATCCTTCGGAACGACGTCGCCATGGTACGTCATGCAGCAGGCCATGTATTTGCACTGGCGTAGATCGCACTTGACCATCATGGCTGCCGGCTCGAAAGCGGACATGGTGATGTCCGCCACTGACAGCTGCTCATGGTAAGCCTTCTTAGCCGAGATGACCGAGGCATAGGACGTCAACATGAAGTGGATGTGTAGGTATGGGACCAATTTTGTCTGGGACTCTGTGTTCCAAGGTGAGCGTCAGGATCTTGACAAAGATCTGCATGCCGCCTCGCAAGTGCGGCGCCAAGTGAAGGGTCGATTCCTTCTGCAGGTAATAACCCGAAAGAGTACGGCCGCACTCAAACTGCCTGCCAGCAAAGATCAGGTGCTGCTGGTCGGCGGATGTCGGCGGGATGCCTGCCTTATCTTGGGACTGTGCCTTGACATTGTCGAACATGCCGCTGGCCCCAACGTCCAAGGTGAGCGGCAGGATCTTGACAAAGATCTGCATGCCGCCTCGCAAGTGCGGCGCCAAGTGAAGGGTCGATTCCTTCTGCAGGTAATAACCCGAAAGAGTACGGCCGCACTCAAACTGCCTGCCAGCAAAGATCAGGTGCTGCTGGTCGGCGGATGTCGGCGGGATGCCTGCCTTATCTTGGGACTGTGCCTTGACATTGTCGAACATGCCGCTGGCCCCAACGTCCAAGGTGAGCGGCAGGATCTTGACAAAGATCTGCATGCCGCCTCGCAAGTGCGGCGCAAGTGAAGGGTCGATTCCTTCTGCAGGTTGTAATCCGAAAGAGTACGGCCGCCCTCAAACTGCCTGCCAGCACAGATCAGGTGGTGCTGGTCGGGCGGGATGCCTGCCTGAATTTGGGACTTCGCCTTGGCATTGTCGAACGTGCCACTGGCCTCAATGTCCAACGTAATCGTCTCTCCTGTCAGCGTCTTGTCAAAGATCTGCATGCCGCCTCGCAAGCGCGGCACCAGGCGAAGGCGTGCCTTCCATGGGCACTGGGGCTACCGATAGTTCCGCGCTGCTGCGGCCATTCGAGCCCTATATATATATATATGTATATAGTACATTGGGCCCCGAACCCTATTCTAATTATTAAGGCCCCTACCTAGCCTACTTTACAGCTCTTACGAATTATGTTTCATTTTTATAAAAAAAGGAAACTTGCGGTGATTAATAACACTGCAATATAGTACCTTGTTTGGGGCTACCTAGTATATACTTTTAATTTATCTGGCTCCCATCGTAAAATAGCAGCTTAGATAGCCGACAAGGGTGTACTACTTGGTAGAGGGATCTGAAGAATGAGTAGTACTATTCCTTAGGGGGCTCCTTGTTACGTGGACTCATCCTGGAATGGACCCCGCAATCCTATTCTAAGAACTCAGACTCCTGCATTACCTTCAGCTCAACATTATAGTGGCCCTTCAAGTCCGCATGTTGTGGTAGGTGTAGGGCTTGTAAGGTATACGTACCTTTTTTTCAGGGATGAAGGGCTTTGTTTTGCTCAAGCACTATATATGGAGATCAAGTCTGATAAGTCTTATATGAAGCCTTGCGAGCCTCCTAGTCATACCCTAAACCCGAAAGACCCCAAGAGAATCCCCCCGTTTATATGAAGGAAGCCTGAAGCCTTGAATCTAAAAGCAGCACGAGGTTTGAAAACCCTATACGGTAGTCCTTCAGACACCCTTAGAGGAACCTTGAAGCCTTAATCCAAAAAGTAAATACATTGGCCTTAATGTAGTACTATATAGGTACTTAGTACTTTGGGGCTCATGTATCTCTATATGGGTACATGGACCCTTAGGGTAAGGCACCCTTCGAGGAAAACTAAAAGCCGTAAGAACTTCCTGGATGAAGCTCGCAGGCACTGCCGGTGCCACGCCCGCCCCGGCGCCGCGGGCGGAGTTCCGAACCTGCCGAGACGGCCGGGTTTTTCGGATTTGTGGTTCAGGGGTCTAGGGTGCTGGGGTTGCTGGGGGGTTTCGGGTTAAGGGGTTTTGTGATTTAGGGGTTTTGTGTTTAATGGGGTTTAGGATTTAGGAGTGTTGGGTTTCTGGGGTTTGAGGTTTACGGCTTGGGGTGTGCTTATGTCATGGGTGCGGTCTGGTGCGTGGAGCTCGCACCGCCGGTAGCAGACCACCCTGAGATACACCATTGAGAGCTATAGGGTGTAAGGGTCCATGTACCCATATTGAGATACATGAGCCCCAAAGTACCTCTATAGGGACTACATTAAGGCCATGTATATACTGTATGAGAAGCATGGATCCTTATACCCTAAACCCTTATAGATCCCTTAAAGCATCCCCTATGGTACCCTTAAAGGACCCATATACTATATGAGTACCCTGGGACCCTTTGTGTTTTATACGCCCTTTGGAGTCTAGGGGTCGGCCGGTAGGGCTCAGAGTCGAAGAACTACGTTTGAGGTTTTGTCTAGGTCCTAGATTTTAGAAGCTGCCCCGACCCTGTAATAGTGGTATAATAGGAATATATTAGGGCCCAAATATAATCCTAAAAAATCCTTATAGTCACTATTACAGGGTGGGGGCAGCTTCTAACCTAGATTCTTATAAACCCGTTATAGATCCCCATAGAGCCCTTATCTATCCCTCTCGTTCTCTAATTCTCTAATACACCCTATAGACAGACGCCTCAGGACTCCAATATCCCTTATTCAGGAATATACCTTAAATGGTTGTAGGATGCTCAGGATGGCTTAAGGTATATTCCTTAATGAAGGGATGTTGGAGTCTCGGATGACCCCTTACCCTAAAAATCCATGTACCCAAATAGTATATACGTTGGCCGCTGGCCCCAAAGTGCCTATATAGGGATTACTTTATGGCTTAAGTATAAACTATATATGATTATATGGGTACGTGGACCCTTACGGTTAGTAGGACTCCCCACCTCTTGAATAGGTTCTGCTCTTTTTCAGGCAGCCTGCCACTCTGAGACCTTGAACCGATGGAGACACTCGAAAATGCTAAGAAGCTCCAAGGCCTAAGTCCCTTCATGTATGGGGGATCCTTACCCAGGGGTTTGGGGTTCAGGGTTTAGGGGTTTTGGGGCTTTACAGGGAACTCCAGAAAGTTGGAATATGGTTTCAGGGTAGGATACCTTATAACTTACCATAAAGGGTTTAGGATAATCATCTTCCAACTTTCTGGCTTTTACTTTAGGGTTTAGGGATTCTAGAAATTCCGGCGAGACAGGCAACCGGAAGCCGGCGCTCATCATCGGAGGATGGGATCCGATAATAGTAATAATAGTAATAATAGTAACAATAATAAGATTACTGATAATATTAATAATAATAGTAATAATAATATTATTAATAATAATAATGACCCATTGGGGGAGGAGACCCTGCGGGTCCGCACAGCGAACGTGGTGCTGGGCCGCAGGGTGGACGGGACGCAGAGCATTCTGTGGCTCGCTATCAGCCAAAGCCCGGCCAACTCGCAGCAAAACCCAAGAGGATGGTCATGGAGCTTAAGGACGACATGATCCCTAAAAGGGTTTAAGGTTCATATACCATAGAGGGGTTCATAGTATATGGGTATAGGGCCCCTACTTTTAAGGGTCATTTCGTCCTTCAGGTTGGGGGCAACGCAGGCCAGCTCGATGTGGAGTACGCCACGGGGACAGCATCGTACGCAGTACCCTAAACCCTAAACCCTAAACCCCTAAACCCTAAACCCCTAAACCTTAAACCCCTAAACCTTAAACCCCTAAACCCTAAACCCTAAACCCTAAACCCTAAACCCCTAAACCCTAAACCCCTAAACCCTAAACCCCTAAACCTTAAACCCCTAAACCCTAAACCCTAAACCCTAAACCCTAAACCCCTAAACCCTAAAAAACCCTAAACCCCTAAACCCTAAACCCCTAAACCCTAAACCCAAACCTTAAACCCCTAAACCCTAAACCCTAAAACCCCTAAACCCTAAACCCCTAAACCCTAAACCCCTAAACCTTAAACCCCTAAACCCTAAACCCTAAACCCCTAAACCCTAAACCCCTAAACCCTAAACCCCTCAAGCCCAGGATAAATAGAAATTGTTTAACAAACGAAACGTACTGCTGGATGGTACTGCTAACTTTTGGTGGGTTTTTCTGAACAAGCACCGGGCGCAACAAATTGCACTGCCGGGTCTTGGTGGCTCTTTCTGAGCAAATCACCTGACAACCAGCCACAAAATCGGCTGTTTTTTGCTTTAGCAAATGGAAACCAGCGTGCCCAACTACCATCCTTGTGAGGCTTCGAGACTCCTTTCCAGCTCTTCCCCAAGAGTGAAAGGAATCTCGAAGGTCGAGACTTGGAGAGGCCTTTCCAGCTCTTCCCCAAGAGCGAAAGGAATCTCCAAGCCAGAAAGCAAAACAGAAACCCGCACAGATTTCGCTCAAAACCCGCTCAAAACTTCGGACCTGAACACTATACAATTTCTATCGAACCCCCCAAATGGCTTCGGGCTCAAGCATGCTAGAAGTATCGTTTTTCATGCGGGCCATGTTCTTCGCAGACTGCAGAGGCAATCTTCACGACGGCGATGGAGGCACAGCTGCAATCAAAGGCGAGCCGCTCAAAAAGACCCACCAAAGCAACCACCCAGCAAAAGTTAAAAGGCAAAACCCGCCCAAAACCCGCTCAAAACCCGCCCAAAACCCGCCCAAAACCCGCCCAAAACTCCGGACATGAACCCTAAACAATTTCTATAAACCCTAAACCCCTAAACCTTAAACCCCTAAACCCTAAACCCTAAACCCCTAAACCCTAAACCCCTAAACCCTAAACCCCTAAACCTTAAACCCCTAAACCCTAAACCCTAAACCCCTAAACCCTAAACCCCTAAACCCTAAACCCTGAACTCTTGAACTGGCGCCGAACCCTTCAATCCTACTTGGAGGTTCATGGGTCGGTCATAAGGGCTCCTTTATACGGGTGCCTTTAGAGGGATCTTTAGGGGTTCTATAAGGGGTATAGGGCAGTATAGGGTTTAGGGTCTACTTGGGGGTTCACGGGAAGTTTTGAGTCGGGTTACAACTTTCCCTATGACCCATAGCAGGCGACTTGTAACCCCACTTATAACTACCCATGAACCTCCAAGTAACCGGGAATCTCCCAAGAACCTGTAACCCTGCACACGTTATATAGCAACCCTTGCGAGAAGCTTTGTAAAGCCCTAGAACCCTAAACCCAAAGCCCTTAAATCTTAGACCGAACCTTAAACCCCCTCCAGCAGGGCGGCAAGGAGAGAACGACCACCGTCCATTTGGATGAGCAGGTGCCTGAAGCTTGGCAGTTGGGGTTTACTTGGAGGTTCATGGGTGATTAGTTGTAAGTGGGGTTATAAGCCGGGTAACTATACTTATATCCCATATTAGGGCACTTATAACCCACTTTTAACCACCCTAAACCCCAATCCCCAAACCCTAAATCCCCATAGAGGTACTTGAAACCCGACTTAGAACTACCATGAACCTCCAAGTAGAGCCAAGCCTAACTACCGAAGCGTTTGTAGACCCAAGCTTGAATCCTAACTTTTCACGCGAAGAGAGTCGGGGAACATAGAGATGCCCTACTTTTCCGGATTCTGAAGTCCGCAACTAAGCGTAAGCGCTTCTTGAGGTCTTCTGCGGAAGTTGCAAGGTTCCTGAGTAGTACGCTTTTGGCTTTTTTATTTTGGGGTCTGCATCCGAGCAGGGAGCAGAGCTGGAGCAAAACGCTGCCGAAACCGGCAGAGGCTGCCGCGCCCTGCAGACCAAGGCAGCCAAGTTGCAGATGGCAGACAAGCTGCTGAAGGCCTTGACGGAAAGGAACATCTTGGACACGTGGAAGACTTACACTTGGTTAGTAGGGAATGGAGGAATGGGGTACAAGTATAACTACTATTACTACCATTCTTCCATTCCCTATTAACAATTAACCAAAGGTAAGAAGACCAACAGCTACAAGGACCGCCTTTGGCAGCCCAGCACTTCGGCCGGTCCTTTCGACACCTCTTCGCTCGCCTTCGCCTCTTTCGGGCCCCCAGTGGTGTCTGGCGGATGCGAACCCGACTGCAGTGGTGCCGAGAGCTTGCACCCAAAGGGTCCAAAGTACCGATATAATGGAACGTAGGGTTTCCATATTAGGAATCACTATTATGATGTGGGGAACTATTCCCCATAACAGTACATAGGACCCTTTGGGGCAGGAGGGGCATCGTTGAGGTCGGGCTATCAGCTGCTCAAGTGGAAAACTTGCTTCGGGTGCAAGTCTGATGTGAGCCTGTCGTTCGCGCTGCAACTTATTGCAGAAAATTGCATTGAAGTCATATCATATGTAGTGCGGCAAAGACTTTGCGCCTTGCGATCGTGTGCACACACGTGCACAGGATAGTTAGCAAGAGTATCCCCCTTCAAAACATCACAATCCTAGCAGGGTATACCCCAAAACCTTGTTCCATCAATCAGGGCCCCTACATTGCCGGTTTTTGGGTTGCAGCCGCCGTCTCGTAAAATCGGAGGGTTTGTAGGGCCCGGGTAGGCACCCTTTGAACCCTAAGCCCTGAACCCCTACTCCCTGAATCGGAAACCTGATGCCCCGGACTTCTGACTTTCCACTTGGATTGTCGGGAGACTTACAGTAGACCCCGTAAAGTTGGAAACCGGATTAAGGCCAAATAGTGCTGTTCTAGAACTGTAGGCATTTTACGCCCAATAAGGACCCCGGGTACGACTCTGCAAGCAGACCCATACTACCCCTACGCCCTCGGAAACTTTGTAAAGAATAGGCAAGCCAGTATAAATCGAGCATGACACCGTTCATAAGGGCCTATAGGTAAGAGCCCGTTAAAGCTCCAAGTACTTGGATGCTTTGATACTGCTGATGATCTAAATCCTGCATTACCCATAATAAGGAATATACCATAAATTCCATAGTCTAGGGCCCTTAAGGTCATGCAGGATTTATATCATCAACCGTAGAAACAGGTTTTGCAGGGTTCAGGCAGTGCAGGGGCTTGAATAGATTTTTCACTGGCAGTGACTTGATGATAGTACGATAAGAGACCCTCGCACCAATATCCAATTCCCCGAGGGTCCTTGTATGCATTGATATAGTAACGTATATAATATACTTTGGCCTTGAAGTAGTCCCTATTGGGGGGCCAAAGTATATACTATTCGGGTACATGGACCGAATTAGTAACCCCGTGTACTCCACCCGTCGGAGCAGGAGAAGCTGGTGTACGTCAAAAAGTCGGGCTTTGATGGTAAGAAGCATGCAAGCTCAGTGGATTCCATGCGAAAGGCGCGGATCGAAGCAAGACTGGCAAGAGGTTGTATTGGGATTGAGGGTCTAGGCTTCAGTACTGCTCAAAATGACGAGCTAGCTTTGCAATGTCTGGTATCACGCAAGTACCCGTTTCAACAAGACAAAGTTGAAACCGGAAGCATTAAGCACCGAGCACCATCGCCTTTAAATCTCACAAGAGCTATAAGGATATACAGCCCTAAACCCAACACAACAAATAAAACCCTCAACCCTACAGAAAATTTAAGGAACCCCCAAACAAACATCTCAAGTACTTACCTGTATCCTCAAACCCTACAAAATAGTAGGTTATAACCCCTTAATAAGAGGGTCATAACCCCTAAAACAGTAGGTTTTTGGATCCCCAGGTAAGGACCCAGGAACAGGGACTTTTTTTCGTTGAAAGGCAAGGGATCCGGAAGGAGCCGCAGGCTTCGGACCTTGAAGTGCTAAACCCTAAACTCTACAGTAAACCAAAGGGCAAAGGGAGGGACCCTTAGGCTCTTAGGGTCCCTTTAAAGGGATCTATAAGGGTCCCTTGAAATGGATCTTTAGGGTTTAGGGTTTCGTTTAATCAAAAGGGAAAAGGAGGGAGCCTTAATGGGGGGACCCCTACCCTATAAATGGCTACATAATGGGGATATAATAGCCATATTAAAGGTATATACCTTGGGTCCACCTAAGAACACGGAACCCTTCAGGGAACCCATATATGGGTTCCCCGTAAGGACCACCCTATTCTAGAACCCTATAAAACAATAATAGTACCTAGGAATCCCAAAGGGTCCAAAGTACCGATATAGTAGAATGCAGGGTTTCTATATTAGGAATTACGATTATGATATGGGAAGTATTCCCCATAAACAGTACATAGGACCCTTTGGGAACAAGGGCTGACAACTCTAAACCCCACACTTTAAACACTCATCCAAAGGACCTTCAAACAGTAGGGACTCACAATCCTACTCTGCATTGCTCCGAAAGACAATCCGGAGAATGCTTCAATATCAGGGGAGGGTGTCGGATGGCTTAGGGTTCAGGACTTCGTAGTTATAGGTTCAGGATGGTTTAAGGTTCAGGGCAAGGGGAATCAGTTTACGGGTTTAGAATGGTTCCGGGTCTAGGCAAAGGGCAATCTGTGATTTTAGGAGTGTAGGATCGATCGTTAAGGCTGTGCAACTAGTAACTGCTCTTGTTTTGCGGGTCCTTTTGCTTGAATATTCACCCTAACGGAAACCCAAAGCCCCTAGCAGCAACATCTCAATGCTAGAACCCCCAAACCTAAACCCATCTTCCCCCAAAGCCCCAAGCAGCAAAATCTCCATGCTAATTCTAGAACCCTAAACCCTAAACCCTGAACCCTGAAATCATTCTCTGGCGCTGCCAGGGAGCGGCAAACCCACCTTCACTTGAGGACGGCTGGCATCAATTCAATCTCTCCCGAAATGGCTTTAACGGTTTTAATTAGGGTTTTTAGGGTTTAGGCTTCATAGGGGTTTAGGGTTTAGAGGGGGTTGGGGTTTAGGGTTTAGGGGCAAGGATACCTTCGGTTGCAAAATGCACTCACAAGCCGATCTTTGCGTATCGATGGTGCGACTTTGGTATGTTCTTCTCATTTAACGGCGGACTCGGAGTGTGCGCGTGTTCCACTCCTCAGGTTCACATTCACGAAGGCCCTTTCGTCCACGCGAAAGAACCCCAATGTGCAAATTACTTGTGCCACACGGTTCAAGTACTGTCATGTATATGTTTCATGTCGACATGCACATGTAACTTTACATATTGTATATATGATAATGCCAGCATGTGTTTGTACAATTGTTTGCGCTTTGTATATGTGTGTATATTATATACAAATATATGTTCATATATATCATACAAACATACATACATACATACATACATCCATGCATACATACATACATGCATGCATACATACATACATATATACATACATGCAGACATACGTACATACATACATACATACATACACATACACATACACATACACATACACATACACATACATATACACATAAGCATAAACATATACATACACATATACATATACATATACATATACATATTACATATACACATACATGTACATATACAATTGTAGGTATGTATGTAGACACATATGCAAAGCTTTATAAGTCAACTCTGCGTGCTTCTTGTTTCATTGGAGAGCGTATGCATTCCGCAAACTGTAGTCTAATTCTTTAGTCATCTACATTCGGCGACACAGTTCCCTTGGAAGTCTCAGAATCTTCAGCCCATGTTCCAGGAGTCACCGTCGCCGGTAACACCGGGGGTGCCAAAGCATCTCGTCTGACCTCATCAGTCGGTTCTTTCTTGGGGTAGGAAAAAAGTAAACCCACTTGGTGCTGGGATCCCCTTCGATGCACTATCAGAGATGCAATGCAAACAGTATTACTAGCTCATAACCAGTGGGGCATTGAAGATGGGAGCATCTCTGTAGGTAGAAGTGAAATGCATACATAGTCTTATAGAACTCAGCCATGTAGTCACGCGCGTATGCGGTGTACCAGCTGCCACTACTGCACACAGCAACGTCGACGACACCAGCAAGAGGAAAGAAGCCACTGCAAAAGCCGCAGCCAATCAAATCCTGAACCCTAAACCCAAACACGTTGAAACCTCAAAATATATGAGATGCTTGAGAAAGTACTTCTGGTCTCAGCTTGATGGGAGGGAACCCCCCCCCAAGCCCGAAATCCTAACGACCGCCGGAACACCAGAGGAAGCCCTCAACACGACTTCGACTTCTAGGAGGCATCTGCGAGTCATTTTCTCTGTTTGGGCTTGGGGTGTTTTACATACCCAAAGGCCCCAAAGTAGTTCCCTTTTTGGAGTTCATATATATATATATATAGAATCCTATAAGGCAATCCCAAAAAGGAACTACTATGGGGCCTTTGTGTCCGTGTTTTTCTAAATTCTGGTGCAGGGCCAGGGTGTGTGTTTGGGGTTGTTGTGGTCTTCATGTTCTTGGAGCTTTAGCTCGAGAGGGCGGGCGAGATCCACTTCATGCCAACCTCTCTTCTTCGGGAAGTCTGGCGCCCATGCCCTAAACCCAAAACCTTAATCCCTAGACCCCTAAACGCTAGACCCTAAACCCTAGAGCAAACATGCTACATGTCCTGAGCCGCTAGGCCTTAGGCTTCCTGCCTCAGACTCCGAACCGCTAGGACCTACAGCTAAAAGGTCATAGATGAAGGCAATGTGCCCGATCCTGCTTCGTAGGATTTGGGTTTCAAATACCCGAAACCCTATACCCTACCCTCAGCCTCATAACTCCATAGCCGAGAGCAGTCCGAGAGCCCTCTGATCCGAATCCCCTGTTTCTATTCTTCCCGCCTTCCCTAAGGCTCCATGTGTCTACCCAAAGGCCCCATAGTATAAGGGTTACTATAAGGGCTACTTTAAGGGATGTAACCCTAGGCATCTAAGGACTCATCTACTAAGGCTTTTGGGCCCAAAGACATTACTACATAAGGCCTTTGGGCTATGTTGATGCCCGGGTTGTATTCTTGTGGGCCTTGAAGTACCTGTATCAGAGCCCGTTTACGGCGTAGGTATGTAGGATGTGGGCACCTTGAGCTTCAGGGTTCCATAGGAAGCTCAAGTTCGTTGCCACAAACTTACGGTTTCGAGTTTACGTTCAGGTTTTAAGGGCGGGTTTAGTGCGGGGTCGGAGATACAACTGGCTACAGCGAGAATCGTTTCTTTCCGTTTCCATTCTTTGACTCTCCACTGGATGCTACATAGCTCTCCTGGAGCCCAGCCAAAGATCTTGGTTCTGGACTCCGATTGGGTAGAGACTGTTTCCAGAGTATGCTGTGAAAGCCTGCTGATGCCTACAGGGTGGGCTTTGTGCGAAAGCATCCTGATCAGACCAGAAGTGAACAACGCTGAAGAAATGAGGAGCTCAACTTACCCCGAGCTGAACTGCTTTGGAGCCTCTCCTCAAGGGGGAGCAAGTCAGAGATGGATGGAGCAGAACTGAGACTGACCACGGGTCCCGGGCATTGAGATATTAAATAGTTGTTAAGATACTCCCCAGAAGTAAACAAGCATGTTGTGTTTCCCAAAGTGTCCTATGTACTGTTATGGGGAATACTTCCCCAAATCATAATAGTAATTCCTAACATAGAAACCCTACATTCTACTATATCGGTACTTTGGACCCTTTGGGTTTTGGCAATCGGTTCAACAAGGAGCAGAAACATAAACAGATAGGCCAAAGCCTCGAGTTTGGGAGCCTTTATGTGCGGCATTTCAGGTCCCAAACACATCTAAACACACTAAACACCTTACAAGCCCTAGGTCCTGTAATCATTAACTAGGGGTGTATTCTACCGTAATTAGTCAGTTTCAATTAAGTGTCTACATCTATATACCCTAGAAACAAACCCCAAACCTCAAACCGCAAAAGCCCGACACAGCCCTACTATAGAGGCCTTAATAATTACCTATACTATTTTGGGGGCTCCTTATTATGCTTAGTATAGTTAGAGTATCACCCCCAAACCCTAGTCCAAATATTAAGGCCCCTACATTGGGCCCTAAACCCTAGGGGCACCAGGGCTTTCCCCCTGAAGGTTCCGTGGCCACGCGCACGGAGCGGCTTTCCAGCTTCTCTCAGGGAGCTGTGAGGCAGTCGCTAAGGGATCAGGGCCTGAGCCTGGAATGTAGGATTTACTTGCTTTGGGTTTAGGACTATTACTAGTACTATTTCTATTCCCCAGCAGTGCCCTTTTGATCATGTCTTTTCAGGGCTTCTCTATTAACCATGAATACCAGGAAAACGGTATCGTTACTATTCTGGGTGCACTGGGGAATCTAGAAGAACTGTTTGCAGACGGCAATACGCCTCAATCAAAGAAGACCCTTTAAACCAGAATTAAGGGGCGTAATATAAGGTATATTCCTTCAGGCTCCTTTAGGTTGCTTTCGAGATTCTCGTAAGGGTTCCCTTTTCGACAGGGTTCAGGGTTTGATTAGGGTTTCTATGAAGGCTTTGGGCTGCAGGGTTGAGCACTTTTGGGGTGTTCTATAGGTGTCGGGGTGTTTCGCCCTAAACCCTACACCCAGACCGATTTTGGGTTTCGCAAAGCTGCGTTTTATCTGCGAAGTAATGGGAAGAGGGTGGGGTGCCGACTGGTTGATGGTATTGTTTTGAGGGAGTTCTATGGGGGATAGAGGCTTTCGGAGTGTTTAGGTGTTTCGGGTCCTGAATAGTTTGCATCGCGTCTGGGGGCTATAGTATATGCTTTGGGGAACACTTAGTAACTTAGGATCCGATTGGCAATTTTTTGGCGCCTTGTATTTACCACGTATAATCTTATAGGCAACCTTTAATGGAAACCTATTCGCCTAATTACATGTTGATGTGGATGGGCAGCGTCACTGCCGCTGCTCCTGAGCTAAGAATTGGTGATACTGTTGATGATATAAATCCTGCATTACCTTAAGGACCCTAAACTATGGGAATTATGGTATATTCCTTATTATGGGTCATGCAGGATTTATATCATCAACCGTATCTTAAACAATCTTATGGTTCTTTTTCAACAGGGTTCTTCTTCAGACTCAGCCCCGACCTCGCTCATAATTCCGGACGGAATTTGGCTTAAACACCTGAAACATTCCAAAACGTACCTTTTCATGCCACAACATTCTAAAACCTTCCAAGAAATTCCAGAACATTGGGTCGAGGTCTGTCAGCAAAGAAAATGTGCCGCAAAGCATTGGGCAGCATTTCCCTTGCCAGCAGGCAAAGGTCGAGAGAATTGAAAACCGCACACACGCGATCCGGAAAGGATTTTTTTGATTTTTTTTGTATTTTTTGAATGTTTTGGAATGTGTCGGAATGTTTGGGCATTTTTCGGAATCTAAGCGAACATTTTCAAATGTTGGATTGGCTTGTCAAAAAAATCCCAACCGCATGCATCAGAGGTTGAAGCAAGGCATCGTTTTGGGCCTGTTTTGGCTGTTGCTGGACGCCGCTGAACATTCCAAAACATTCTGTATCATTCCAGCCATTTGAAAGCATTTTTTGAAATCTGCTTCTTGGCTGCAAAGGCCACTGAAGAAGTACCCCATTGAAGAAGCACCATATGATTGTCAATGGTGATAAGCGTTTAGAGCTCCCGCACAGTAACTGCGTGCTTCAAAGCCCAACTTTTGTTATCTTTAGGGCTGTTATAGGCTATCTCTCATTCTGAAAGTTTGAGCTTTTTGCCCGATGGGTATTGTATAGTAACTAATTGAGGTTAATCTCCTGAGGGTTCCTCTACGGATTCTGTCGGCGCACTGTGGGATTTTGGGTCTAGGGTTTGCTCCTCTGCGTCAGGGAGAAAATTGAGACTCGAGCTGACTCGCGGGCAACTAGAATAGACTCGTCTGCTGGCAGAATATGGTCCCTAAATCAAAAAAGCACCGAAACTTGGTCATAGTTGGATAACATTTTACATTTTTATGGGTATTTAGACACAAGAAGGAATATAAATGTCAATTTCTCATCCTGCCCCAGCAATGAACTAGAATAACCTTTCCAAAACCCTCTCCCAACCCCTGAATGTCGTGACTTGAACTTGAGCGTGTGAGTGTCAACTGCCAGGATCGCCCGAGATGCAGCGTCAAGCTTGCGACCCTGGATTTTGGAGTATTGTTTTGTTGTTTTGGAGTTAGAGCTTAGGTCACAGGATGTCACAGGGCTTCCATTTTTGAGGAGCAACTGATGCAGCTTAAAATCGGTTTCAGCTTCTATACCATGGTTTATCGAGCTTGCTTACTTGTTTGTGTTGATCTGTCTTTTTCTGTTGCCGTAGGAAGCACCAGAATCCTCAACCCTGAACCTACAAAGCACTCGAAAACGTCAAATCCTAATGCCCCGAGCCGTAAACGATTTGACGGCCGTAGTTCCCAGCAACCCAGGACCTCGGTTCTTCAGCAACAGAGAGGCTGGCTCCGTGTCTTGGCGGCTTTTTTTAAGGTAATACAGGGGCCTAACGAAATAACTACTCGTGCTTTGGGGCCTCCTGTTTGCAACTGCAGCACCACAGACCCCCCCTATTATCCTCCAAGACGCAGCCTCCCATATTCAAGTACAAATGATTCTTGATTCAGGTCTCATGCTATAACCGGCAACCCAAGAAAACCTATGAGTTCAAAGGACATTACTCAGGACAGTACATAGGCACTTGCGATTGTGTTCGTAGTGTTGTAGCTGAGTAGTTTGGAGAGCAAACAAGTGTAGAAGCTTGCACGTGTCGCAGGCTTTGGGTGTACTGGGTTGCTGCAACACATTTAGTTGCAGGCCTGGCGGGTGTACTTGGAGGTTGAGGGGTAGTTATATGTAGGTCATAAGTCCCCTAATATGGGCTATAAGTATAGTTACCCTACTTATTACCCCACTTATCTTAGAACTACCAAAAAAACCTCCAAGTAGGGGATCAGGGAAGGCCCAAATGCCAAAAACCGTGAACCCCCAAACAACAAACCCTAAGCCCAAAAGGCCCCCAAACCACAAATCCCTAAACTATCTTACTATTTCTGTATGTATATGTATATATATATATATATGTGTGTGTGTATGTATGTTACAGATAGTAATTAGGATGTCTATATATATATATATGTATATGAATATATATACATATATATATATGTATCTATTAGATAGTGTATATGCATTTCTCAACTTGTTTAGTAATGTTATTGTTGCTATTTTGAAAATAGACATTCAAGTCTTCGAAGACCCTGAAGACGAGGTGAAAGATGACGGCCCCGAGCTCGAGGTGGGGTACGGGATCATGAGCCACGGTTGGGGGCTTAGGGGGTATAGGGTTTAGGAAATTAGGGTTTAGGGCACGGTTTGGGGGGTTTAAGGGGTATAGGGTTTAGGAATTTACGGATTGGGGTTTAGTTTTTAGGGTTAGGGTTTAGGGTTGACAGTCTAGGGTTTGGGGGTTTAACGTTTAGGGTTGAGGATTTATGCTTTAGGGGCTTAGGGTTTGGAGTTTAAGGACTACCCATACCTTTGGGAGGATCCTAAAGTCGATGCTTGGTTTGAGTAGTCTACGATCCCAAATTCGGGATTCTATGCTCTGTGTCCTCCCAGCGTCTGCGTTATTATGCTGATAACATACGAGTTCCAATCTTCTAAAACGGAAAGCCCCTCTATGTCCCTGATGAATATATGACTACCTAGATGCTGACTGACAACCAGCTTGTTGAGATTATCGCGGCCGTTGTCGTCTGCCTGCTGTTACCTTACGAATTGGGAAAGCCTACGGGTATATGCATGCTGATGTGAAGCCGGCCAAGCGGGCTTTCGTGTGTCCTTCTACCGTTTCGGGACGTCGAACGGCAAGCCTTCCTGGTACGTCGTGATCCCGCTCGGAAGTGCTAATCTCCTGCACGTCCCGATGAGTAAACACCTGCACGGACACGGCAAAGGGCGGCCCGTTGACCGCGAGCACAGCTCTATGGACCCTGGCCGGGACAGGACCCTTGCACGTCTACTTCCGCCACTCCGAGTGGAGCCTGGACTCACGTGGGTCTTGGACCACGCGCCCTTAAAGGGCCTTTCGCTCGCCAGTCTCAGGAACCAAGTCTTCACAGACGGCTCCTTCGAGTCTGGCGTTGGCAGACCTCATGCGCACTGGCACGGAGCACATTCGTGCAGAACATGATGGGGCGCACGTTGCATGTCTTGGAGGTACTCACGGCTTCACGGCACCGACATAGGTTGACCTCAAACAAGCTACACACTGCCTGCGCGGAACGTGGTACTATTCACAGGCTTAGTGTCTGAACACTATTTCCGAACTCTGGACTTTGTCCTACCTTAAAGCGCGAGTCCCATTTTCCTCGCAGAGCAATAACCTCAAGCCGCAGACCCCAAACAAGCTTCCAAACGGCAACTGCTAAACTGGAACCCCTAAACCCCCAACCCCAATCCAAACTTCATAAAAACCCAAACGTGCACCCTGAGCACAAAACGCCTCACCCGAATGCTTGCCCTGAGGGTCCATGTGCCCATGTGGTATATGCGGTACCCTGATAGAACCCTTAGAGGAACCCCTTGATCAAGAGATCCTAGATGAGCACGTGCACCCTGACTGCTGGGTTCGTCCTTTGCCCCGTCGAAAATAACATGGCACAGGACGTAGAGATGGAGGAGGCCGTGGGTGCTTGAAACGTGTTTAGCTTAAGTTACCATGATTAGGTTCCTTGGAAGGGTTTGCTAAGGATTCACAGCAGTTTAAGGATCAAGGCGATTAAGTTCCCTAACAAGAACCCAGTCATCTGTGCAAGGCGTTCCCAGAAGACTTCGTTTAGGTTTCGGGATTAAGGTTTCAGCGTTTAAAGTTTCGGGGTTTGAGGGTTTCAGGTTCAGGGTCTAGCATTCAGGATTTCGGGCTTAGGGTACCTTATAACTAGATTCAATGTATATTGAAGGCAGGCTTTTGGAGTGTACAGTGTTTAGCGTTCAAAGTTTAGGGTTTATCTCTTGAGCACGGTTTGATGTCACGGGTTGAGGAACTGGGAGCCCAAAAAGGGAGGCCTAAACCCTGAATCCCTAAATTCTAAATCCTAAACCCCAAACCCTACACCGCGAAATCCTAAACCCAATACCCGAAACCCTAAAGCCTAAACCCCGAGCCCTAAACCCTAAACCCCACAGGGGCCGGAAATACCATACTACAATCCTGAAGAGCGGTTTGTACACTTCAGGGTTTAGAGTTTAGGGCTTTAGAGTTTCGGGATAAGGTTCACAGGTTAAGAGTTCAGAGTTCAGGGGGTTTAGGGTTTAGGGGTTTAGGTTTCAGGGTATCTAATTTCCAGAATCCTGTGCTTCCAGTGACCTTACTTTTGAGTTCCAACGGCAAAAGGAGGGGCCCTTAATGGGGACCCCTACCCTATAATGGACCATCTAGGGGTCCTTATTAAGGGTTCCTCCTTTTACCCTTTGATGAGTCCTGAAAGGAGTCTAGGGCCCTAACTCGAAGGTCCTCGGAAGAGTAGGGTACGGCAATACGGGAGTTTCGAAAATTTGGGCGGTTACCGTATTTTGGGGTCCTTATAAGAAGGATCCGACTATTTCGGGTACTATATTAGAGTCCCCTATTTTCGGAAACTTCCCTTTTGAAAGGGTTTCGGAAGGTTTCTATGAAGGTTGAATAGAGTAGGAAGGCCCATGAAATTGCCGGCACTATTCCAGATTAGACGACACAGTCTCGTTCCGAAGGGAGCACTGGGATCTCGGATTCCGCGACAACATGGCTGAGTATCCCAAAGGCTCCATGTACACATATAGTATATACTTAGGCCTTAAAGTGCCTATACAGGGACCCCTTTGAGGCCTAAGTACCTACTATATGGGTACATGGAGCCTTTGAGCATGAGAGGCTACCGGGCGCCCAAGGTGTCCAAGCTTGCCGAAAGCTGGAGCTCCCCAAGCCAAGCGGCATGACAATCCCTCAGGGTCCATGTATTCATATAGTATATACATTGGCCTTAATGCAGTCCCTATATAGGCACCTTGGGGCTCATGTATCTCTATATGGGTATGGGAATGCCGTGGCAACTTGCTTGCGGGCAGATCTACGGCGTACTCCAGCGTCACTCAGGGACTCGGACATAAGTCGGACCCGCGAGACCATCCTGAATGCTTTGTAGAGTCCTAGAACAACAGCATCTAGCATTAGCTAAACTCTAACTCCCCCCCTTTAGTGAAGGATGCCTTCCTCGGTTTGTGAATTGTATGTACTGTGTGCTTGCGCGTGTGGTTTGGGGCCTAGGGGTTTAGGGTTTAGGCATCTTGTCTTTTTTTCTTGCTTGCCAGGCGCTGATGCCCGTGGAAGCCATTGACAGCTCCGCTTTGCCCTACCAGGCGAAGCTACCAGTCCCCAAGAGTCCAAACTACCGATATATATTAGAATGTAGGGTTTCTATATTAGGAATTACGATTATGATTTGGGGAAGTATTCCCCATGACAGTGCATAGGAGCCTTTGGGGTTTCCAGGATTTTCAAGGGAGTTCCACTTTCCTTACAGGTCCATGTGCTCATATAGTAGATGCTTTGGTCTGACAGTAGTCCCTTCATAGGTGCTTAGGGGCCCATGCATCTGCGATTCGGGTACTTTCAGGGTTTGATAAGGAAGGCCCCTACATGAAATCCTTATATTGGCCCTTACAGTAGCTCATAATTACACTCCCCTTTCAAGGAATCTTATTGTAATTCTAAGGCTCCTACAATAGGGTTTGCGGTTAGGCATTTAGAAGGTTTCTAACGGGCTTTCGTGCGGGTTCAAGGCTGGCAGGTTTCATTTTGTCCTCGGTGCCGATATCCTCCTTAGTCTCACTTTAGGAGATAGTTACATAAACTCGGTAGATTTTTCACACATGTGCAGGTACATGTCCAACAAATTCATTTGTGCAACAAGAGCAAAAGTGCGCTCATGCACGTGCGTGTAGACGCACGCACCTAGATAGGTAAGAAGGTACCAGAGTTTGTATCATGCATCTTGTTCGCAAGGCGACTGCCGAAACCGCCGCGCTCTTAGACGGGGAGGTTTCGGCGCACGAGACTGTAACTTAGCCCCGACGACCGGGTCGGGTGAAGACTTCCTGGCGGGGCTAGGGGCCTTTTCGGAACGGCCGAGACCTAACTACGCCTACATGGTGGGACGGCAGTTTTTAAGTGGGGTGAAAGGGGAAATGTCCGGCCCGAAGTGGCTTTTGAAGAAGTGATACAGGAGGCTGTCGAGGTGTTTCCAGACATTTCCCCGAGTTCCGCTTGCATAGGGATTTGCCAAACAAGGCCCGAACACAGTAACCGACTGGGTTTGCAACTGGGCTGCTAGGACTCGAAGTCGCCCTGTCCTGGTTCGATTTTAATGTGTTAGGTACGGCCCCCTTACAGTAAGAGTCTATAATAGGGCTACTAATTATTAAGGTCCTACGATATCTATATTATGAATACTATTCAACTATTACTGAGTGGGGGCCGTACCCAACTGATGTGATGGTTGCCAGAAGAATTGGGATCCACTTCCGCCGCTTATTGCCTGATGGCCGAAGCTCTCCCTATATCGTGCAGCGATACGACTACTCGATGCATTTACCACCCCTATTCTTGGAATACTTCAGAAAATCCAAATCACCAAACCTGAAACCCGGACCTTTCCAAGTCACAAAGCCCTCCTTGAGACTGAACCGAAGGGCCAGTCTCGGGTTTGGGATGAACGGCCTCTGTTTTGAGGCTTTTGGGTTTAGTGATGGTATATTGCTGTGGGGTTTGAGGTGAAGGGTATCCATGCTGAATACTGGTTGAAACGCCAGGATGCCAAGCTGTGAGCTCCTTCCTACCTTCACGCGATCCCTAACCATCCAACACCCAAACCCTAAACCCCGAAAACCGTCTTCCTTAAACCGCCTAAGCCTTCAACCCTACACCACCGTACTTAACCCTAAACCCAAACCAAGGAGTCAAAGCCCTCCAACCCAGTACCCTTCAACGAGCCCCACGCTCCCTCTAAGGGCGAGCCTGCTTGGCAAGAGGAGCATCTGCGGGTTTCAGTGGCATACCTACTACAGCGGCATCGATAATCGAGCAGATATTCATTTAAAACACTTCGTCATGATGAGGAGCCCCATGCAATAGTATTTGGAATTATTTACGTTTCTACATTAAGTCAAAAGGTGTTATTTAAACCTCGGCACACAGCAAGTAGCTCCGATTTCCGGCAGGAGGCTTGAGAGGTGGCCTTTTTGAAATTTGGCAAGCAGGTTTTGTTCGATGGCGTTGAGTCATTGAGGAGAGGCAAGCTCGAAGGGACAGCGGACACCCGAAGAAAGGGGATGTGTGCTTAAATCCCAAACCTAATTCCCTAAACCCCTAAACACGGAAGCCTAAACCCTAAAACCCTTAAAAAACACCTAAAACCCCAAAGCCCGGAGGCCTAAACCCAAAGAGCGTTTCTGCCAGGAGCAGCGGAAACTCCAAGAAGCTTTGGTGCTCCTAAGGACCTCGCCTTAGGGGGGTTTAGGGGTTCAGGGGTTTAGGGGTTCAGGGGTTTAGGGGTTTAGGGTGTTTAGGGTTTATAGTAGAAGCCAGAAAGTTGGAACATGGCTTTAGAAGGATTCGTGCTAGGATCCCTTTTGATTTACCTTAAGGGCATGAGGAGAATGATGTTCCAACTTTCTGGCTTCTACTATAGGGTGTTTAGGGTTTATAGGGTTTAGGGTTTAGGGTCTGGGGTTCAGGGTTTAGGGTTCAGGGTTCCTTTAAGGGTTCTTTGCAAGCGTCGTAAGGGTTTATCAGGGTTATACGGTTTAGGGGTTTAGGGCTTCCTTTACTTACAGGGGTTCTTTAAAGGGTTTACAAGGTCGTAAGGGTTTATAAGGGTTATACGGCTTATAAGGACCATAAAGTTTTAGGGTTTAGGGGTTCCGGGAAACCGGCTTTACGGGATCTATAACAGGGTTCAGGGGAATAGGGGTTGGGGGGTTAGGGCTTAGGGTTTAGGGGTTTATTTTTCAGGGTTTAGGCTGTACCATTTTTTGAGGTGGAGACTTTGTGGCAAAACAGATTTTGAAAAGGTTGCAAGCACAGGTTCTTCAGAGATTCGGGAGTTTGGGTTTTAGGGGCCCTGGGTCAGAATTGGAATGGCGTTTATCATGTTTGGGCAAATGAAGGAACCCTAAGCAATACCATTACTTTAAGCTGCTTAGAATTCTGGCGGCCTCTGTAGTAGTTGGGACATATGACCGGTGGCGGTGGAGCCTTAAAGTGAAGTGAAAAATCGACTGAGCATCCAGGATTTCCCAAGGGTCTCTAGGCTGCAGTGGAGGGTACCCCCTGAAAACCCTTACAGTCCTTATGAGCCCTTATGAACCCTTGTAAACCCTTAAACCTTGTCGTGGAGTAAGAAACCTTTAACATTTTTTGGGTAGTATAGTCCCTATATAATCCGTATAGAACCAAAAAGGTATTACTTTTATCCCTATAGAGCCAAAAAGGTTAACCTTGAGTTCCCCATGATACCCGACAAGTAGGTTCAAGGAGCAAGCCCAAAGGGTCCTATGTACCGATAAAGTAGAATGTAAGGTTCCCATATTAGTAATTACTATTATGACTTAGGGAAGTATCCCCCTATAACAGTACATCATAAGGGCCCTTTGGGAAAGGAGCCCTAAACCCCAAACCCTAAACCCTCAACCCCAAACCTTAAACCCTAAACCCCAAACCCCCAACCCTCAACCCCAAAACCCCAAACCCTAAACCCTCAAGACTAAAACCCTAAGACCCTAAACCCCTTAATGGAGCCCTTAAAGGAAGGCTAGGATTTACCGAAGTCAGCTGCCGCCGCGCTCCGAAAGGTCGGGCGCCGAGCTTGAGCCCTCTGCGCAGCAGGTGGTCCAGACAAAGGCGAGACGCCTTTAGTAAAATTGTTGGGGGTGGTTCCTGAGTACGATTTAGGGATCCTTAATCAAATTTAGGGTTCCTTGGCGTGATTTAGGTATCCCTTAATATCATTTAGGTTTCGGGGGGTGGTTCCTGAGTACGATTTAGGGATCCTTAATACAAATTTAGGGGATTCCCTAGTGTGATTTAGGCATCTTTAATATGATTTTGGGTTCTTGAGTATGATTGATTTAGGGCTTAGGTCCCTTATTCTTATTTCCCACAGAAAGGTAGGTTCTTTAGGGCCTCGCTAGGGTTGACGAGCTTGGGCTCATCATTCGCTTCTTTTGTTCTCGGGCTTAAGGGGTTTGAGATTCCGGCATGGAGGATTCGAAGGGTCTATAGGGCTCAGGGTTTAGTTTAGGGCACTGGGTGAAGAGTTTAGGCTCTGAAACTCGGTTAAACCGAGGGAATCCCCAAAGCGCGTGTTTCTTGAAGGGCTTTACAGTGAGATGTGGGAGTTTCCGAAAACAGGGGACCCTGATATAGTTCGCTTAATCGTAGGATCCTGATTATAAGGGCCCCAAAATAAGGTACCCCAAACTGTCGGAAACTCCCATGTGCCATGGTAAGTAGATGATGTCAGGCTTTGGTTTTGTGGAGCGGCCACAGGGGGCGTTTGGGTAAGGGCTTACCGGGCGCCTTTTTGTGGGCACAGATCCTTAAGGACGACATGAACTCTAAAAGGGTTTAAGGTTCATATACCAGATAGGGATTCGTTTTTTGTATAGGGCCCCTACTTTTAAGGCTCATTTGGTCCCTCAGGATTCAACTATGGTGATGATGGGAGTGTTTGCATAGCCTTGAGCTTGGGTGTTACCTAAAATGAGGCCGCTTTGGTGACCGCCGGCGCAATCTTCACCCGCCCCTCCCTAGCCAAGTCCGTTCCTGCCAGGAAATGCAAGGCGAGCTCGCGAATCTTAGGCAGCATTGAATCGTGGACGGAAGGGCGGGTTTGAGGTTTTGGTTCGGGAGTTAGGTTTTAGGGTTTTTTAGAGTTTAGGGGTTTGGGGTTCAGGGTTTAGGGTTCAGGATTTAGGGTGTAGGGGTTTAGGGGTTCAGGGTTTAGGATTTAAGGTTCCTGGTTTAGAGAGGGTTTGCAACAGTTGGGGGTGGGCTTACTTTCGGAGAGTTCCTGCTTACCAGGGCTGAGAAAGGGTTTATATCGGCCCACACCGT
Source organism: Symbiodinium sp. CCMP2592 (assembly GCA_905221615.1). NCBI lineage: Eukaryota > Dinophyceae > Suessiales > Symbiodiniaceae > Symbiodinium > Symbiodinium sp. CCMP2592. Next base: position 436,264 of record CAJNDT010000058.1, read on the forward strand.
TCAAGTGGTAAAAGGGTGGTGCCTTCTAAAGGGGCCCGTTTAGTGAGGCTACGACTATGCAGGATGGACGGTAAGTATGCCCTAAACCCTAAACCCTACGCCCTATGCCCGAAACCCTAAACCCCTCCCTAAATCCTTGCACCCTAAACCCTAAACCCTAAGCCCCCTGAGCTTTCTGAAAATTCCAGAACAAGTTCTGGAATATTGCACATGTTCTGACGAGTAAAGGACCGGCACTCCCCATGAAGGGCTCCTTTTAAAGGGTCCCATAAGGGTCACTATAAGGGTACTATAATATAGATTGCTATAGCTGTTCCTAGGGTTCCTTTAAAGGGGTCTATAACGATTACTATAAGGGTGCTATACTGTTTTTTTGGGTGGTTTATTGGAGCGCACAAGCAAAATTCAGTGGTTTCAGTTTAAGTTTAGTGGTGAGGGTAGCTTTAGAATTCTGGGCCTCTGTCGTTTATTGAGGGTTTTTGGTTTTGTTCGTGCAATCGCAACACAGTTGCAGAGCAGACACCAGTCGACGGCTTGAAACGATAAAGGGAACTCCAGAAAGTTGGAAGATGGTTTCAGGGTAGGATACCCTATAATTTACCATAAAGGGTTTAGGATAATCATATTCCAACTTTCTGGCTTTTACTTTAGAACCCGCGATATCCAGGCATGGAGCCTTAAAGTGGTGAACGTGCACGAATGTCAGGTTCCAACGCTATAGACGTCAGCCGCGAGACGTAGGACATCGACTAAACAAGGGGTTTCACGCACAATTCGGTTGCGTTTGCGGGGAGTACCTACCCGCTTTCTGCACACGTTATGAAAGGATGAGACCCGGAAGTAGTGACAAGTGCCGGAATCAACCTGGGGCATGTGTACCAGATGAAGCTTGAAGATTGAACTGCAGAATACAACCCCGACGCCTCAAACAGAAGCCCTGCCCCTCAAAAGAAAGCAAGACTCCAAGGAGCCGCAACCTCTGTGACAAGCAAGCCCTGGCTTTCTGCCTGATCTTCAAGCTAGGTGCCTGCCTCTAGAAGGTGTTAACTGGGGTTTGGGAGCTTTCATAACTTAACGAGTGTGTGCGATCTTTCATTTGGGCTCGTGTGTGTTTTTTTGCTGTTTTCTATCTTTCTCTCTCTCTCTCTCTCTCTTTTTCTCTGTCTCTCTCTCTCTCTGTCTTTCTCTCTCTGTGTGCCTCAGTGGTCTTAAGCTAAGCGCGGGGCTTCACGGACGGCTGTTGGGCTTCAGGGGGCTTCGGACCTGAAGTTTCTGCGTCGCAGTAAAGGTTTAGAGCTTTAGTAGGGTTTAGGTACTATAAGGGTTCCTTTACAGGGTTCTGTATATGCGTACCATAAGGGTATGGGGTTTACTTGGAGGTTCACGGGTAGTTACAAGGTAAGTAGGGTGAAAAGTAGGGTAACTATACTTATAACCCATATTGGGGGACCTATAATATCCCCACTTATAACTACCCATGAACCTCCAGGTAGGGTTTTAGGGTTTGAGGTGTTAGGGTTTTAGGGCTTTAGGGTTCAGGGTGTCAGAGTCTAGGGTTTCAGGGTCTGGGGTGTTAGAGTTTAGGGTTCTAGAATTTAGACTCTTAGGCAGTAGTATGTTGTATATATGGTGCAACTAGGATCAATTAGGGTTTTACGGGTTCGGTAAAGCTGGCTTACGGGGGTGCGGGGGTGTCAGACGTGTCAGTGTCCGGAAATTAATGATGAAATGCGTGCAAATATCCTTACTATCTTGTTGCTAGTCGCAGGTGTACTTTGATAGATGCCAAAAAAGTAGTTTGATTCTCAAGGCCAATATAATATGTTGTCGGGTTTGAATGGGGAGGCCTTCGCTGGGTCGAATGTGGGCTCCCTGCGCAGGCTCTTTAGACAATGCCTTCGCATACTTGAACTGCCACCCGTCTGCAAGTCTCTAGGGTTTAGGGGCCCTAAACCCAAACCTACGTCCGGAGGTGCTGGACGTCGGAACTGGGGATTCTAGGTTTCGTCTTCGGGTGTACAAAGCGGTATACAGACTTTAAAGTTTGGGGTAGACCCTGAACCCTAAGCGCTAATCTTGCAGGGGGGGGGTGCTCTACCACCGTTTTGTTCGCAGATCCTACTAGTATGCACAGTCGGGACCTTGACTATCGGGCTTCAAGCAGGCTAGAAGATGATGCGTCGATCAGTATATAAAATAGTATAACATAATCTGTAGTTTTATGAATCATACCCTAGAATATAGCTAATCATAAAACAATTGCAGTATCCCATTATACCCCAGAACCTTTGGGTTAAGGGGTTCAGGATTGACGGTTTCGGGTGTGTGTCTTCGTGTGTGGGTAGCTTGGTGGTGCAAGGCAGGAATCACTGTCCTCCAGCTACTTAGGCATGGGGAGGAATCGCAGTCCCCAGTCGCGAACACTCATAAACGTCTAAACTTCACGGACAGAGCCGGCCTAAACCCTGAAAACCCTGACGTAACTCTGAGCTCCTTAACCCGCTAGTCTCCACAAAACCTGCTAGACACCAGTTCATTCTAACCCAGAGGGTCCAAGTACCCAAATGGTAGTCTTAGGTCCCTAAATCCATACTCTGAATGGTTTTGGACCTTGAAACCCTACTATTTGGTGCTTGGACCCTTTGGGTAAGTTAGTTTTAAGCCGATCGAATCGTAGAGGCTGCCTGCAGTCCTAAACCCCCAGGCCCAGCGAACCCTACTTGGAGGTTCATGTGTAGGTATAAGTAGGGTTCCTTCAAGGGCTCTATAGGATTTAGGGCTTACGGTAGAGGATTATAGGGTTTAGGGTTTAAGGGTAGTAATAAGTAGGGTTATAAGTAGGGTCATTATGCTTATAGCCCATACTAGGGGACTTATAAATCCAATTACAAGAACCCATGAACCTCCAAGTATAAACTCTAAACGGCAGCCCTAACCCCTGAACCCCAAACCTTAGCCCTAAGCCTGCGGCCTTGAACATTAAACCCTAAGCCCGAAACTCGAAGACAAACAAAAACTCGAAGACAGAGGCTACCATATTTTGGGGTTCTTATAAGAAGGATCCTACTGTTTGGGTACTATATTAGGGTCCCCTATTTTCGGAAATTCCCATATGCCCCAAACTCGAAGACAGAGGCTTCGGATCCGGCAACTTTGCCAAAGTGACCTGGGAAACGGCTCTGCTGGTACTTCACATTGAGGCTGGCCCCTTCCCTAAACCGTAAGCCCCCCAAAACCCAAGAAGCGCTAAGCCCTTAACCCGTCTGAGTTGTTGGATCATTTTTTTGTGCATGTGCGTTTGTCCGCGAACCCCTAAACCTTAATCCTACACCCTACGAGGTTCTCTCCACTTAAAGAGGATCAGCTTTCAGACCCTTGAGAAGGAGATTCTGGCTCAAGCATTTGGAGTTGGGGTTTAGGGTTTGGGGTGGCTCATATCATTTACTATAGATCCCTGTTATGGTAACTTAAATTAAGAGTACACAACGTCATGGGGGGAGGCGTTTTCCAGGTTGTTTGGTGAATGGGTCCCCTGAACCCTAGCCCTTTATATATCATCAACCGTAGTCCCTTATAGGAATCCTTGTAGACCCCTTTTAAAGGAAGGCACCGCTTCTTCATTGTCGTCTTGATTCGTACGCACCTAGCAGGCTCAAGGCTCTGTGCTCGTGGCTCCGAAGTGAGATTTATCGAATCCGAAAAGCCCTAAAACTCCAACCCCATGGCCCTTAGCTCAAAACCGTATGCCATAGACCGAACCAACAAACCCCGAACCCCAACTTTTGAACCCCGAGCCAGCATCTGGTTGGCTGCCGCGTCAGGACCGTTGGAGATACTGCTTCGTAAGATTGTGGCTGGTGAGTCAGAAGATCAGCTGTGTCGGGTCTTCAAGGCGTCCTGTAAACTGGACGCATGCCCGGTCTCCAAAATTCATAAGCATGGTGAAGATGCGTCAACCATTCTGACGTCAAATGGTTGGCATTTCCATATCCTTAGAATGCATCTTGCTGGACTGCCTTTGCTGGAATGTTGCATGCCGTTATGTTGCCATCAAGAATTTGACTAAACCCTCAACCCCAACCCTTAACCCGATGTCAGAAACCCTAAACCCTGAACCCTAACCCTATGCCATAAATCCACCGATTCCTGAGAGTGTTTGGAGTCTTTTGTCTTTTCAGGATTTAGGGTTTAGAAGACATCCGTTGCAACTGAAGTTGCTTCAGACTTCAGGGCGTCGTTTGTTTTTTCAGGGTCGACGGTTCGGACAAATCCGGAATCCAAGTCTCTACAAGCCTTAGCCTTCAACCCCAAGCTCCTTATAGAACCTGAACCGAAACGCCTATAGATCCCTTAGCCTTAAACCCTGAAGCCCTGAAGCCCTAAACATTGAAACCCTGCATGCAGGTGTTCAATCTCACCGGCTTGAGTCGACACCAGATCTTCCGCGACATGAGCGAAGGCTCATATCGGTTCCTTTAAGGGGTTCCTTTGAGCGTTCTATGAGGGTATCATACCTTAAGGACCAAATGTCCCTTAAAAGTAGGGGCCCTATACCCTGATACTATGAACCCCTATATGGGATATGAACCCTAAAATCCCTTTTAGGGCTCATTTCGTCTTTAAGGTACGTATATACTATATGGGAGTTTCCGAAAACAGGGGACCCTAATATAGTAGCCTGTCTAGTAGGATCCTGATTAAAAGGACCCCAAAATAAGGTACCCCTAGTTTTCGGAACCTCCTATATCTGGGCACACGGACTCTTAGCGCCAGCTTCGCACGATCTGACATGAAGAGGGCTTCGGGCTGAGGGAGATCGGGGCCTGGTGAACTTTCAGGGTTTTATGGGGGGGTTCCTTTAAGGGATCTGCAAGAGTTTTGTTTAGGGGTTTTAAAGAATTGGGGGAAAGAAGATCCCCCACAACGCAAAAAACCCAGGATTTGGTAAGGACTTTGTGCCGAACATGTGAAGGCTTGGTGTTTTTTTTTGGGGTGTTGCGCTTTCTTGTCTTAGCACACTCACGCCTCCTTGGAACCCGGAAGACTTTTCTTTGGAGGAGTCGAAAGACGGAGTCCTTAACTGCAGGTTTGCTTGGATAATTGCATATTAGGGCCTTAGGGCCTTATGGTTCAGGGTTTAAGGTTTAGGGCCTTAGGGTTTAGGGTTTAGGGTTTAGGGCCTTATGGTTTAGGGTTTAGGGCCTTATGGTTTAGGGGTTAGGGCCTTATGGTTTAGGGGTTAGGGTGCTTTCCAGATGAGGCCGGGCATAACTTATGGCCCTGTGTATCCCGAAGACCGAAATCCTAATCTCCAAACCCTCAACCCTAAGACCTGTGCCTCAAGCCCCAAACCCAAAGCCCCAAGCATCGTAAAGCTTCTGACGCACGGACAAGCCGTGAAAGGAACCCCTAAAAGGAACCTTTAGGGTACGTGGACCCTCATAGCCAAGAGGGTCCATACATACTACCGCAGGGCGAAAGTTCGCCACACTGCCGTGAACTCAACATATGTAGTAGTGCCACCCCTTTTCCCCCCTAGACTCCTCCACAAGATCCCCAAAGCTCTCCGCCGAGAACATTATAGTAATAAATTTTCTTCCGGGGGAGTTAACTACTCCGCCACGCTGGCCACGTAAAACGGACTTCTGGCCTCTCCGCTTCTCCGCGGCAACCCTGCACCCCTGAACCCTATCCCATTGCATCAAAATAGCCCAAAAGCCTTAATACATGAGTCCTTAGATGCCCTAAACCCTAAACCCTAAACCCGAAACCCTAAACCCGAAACCCTAAACCCTAAACCGTTTCGCATCGGCCAGGCAGCGACCAGGTAACGAAGGAGCTCTGGGATCAGTACTTCACCGGTGTCGACGTCGAGGTCAGGGCACAGGTAGGTTCGTGGGTAGTTATAAGGGTTCCTTTAAGGGCCCTTTAAAAGGGGATCTATAGTCATGCTATTTGGGGTTCCTTTAAGGGTCCCTTTATAGGGATCTATAGTCATTTTATGACTATGGGGGTATAGGGGCCTACTTAGAGGTTCAATGGTAGTTATAAGGGTTCCTTTAAGGGTCCCTTAAAAGGGGATCTATAGTCATTCTCTTAAGGGTTCCTCTAAGGGTCCCCTTAAAGGGATCTATAGTCATTCTATGGGGGTATAGGGGCCTACTTAGAGGTTCTTGGAGTGAAGAGAGCGTCTGAGGACGGTCGGGCTGTTCGGAGGGCTCGAATCCAATAGTGATTAGGGTTCAAAGAATGGGTTTAGGGAGAGGCTTTAGTGGCTCGGTGGTTTAAGGTTTGGGGTTTAGTGGTTTAGAGCTGAGGGTGGGCTAGGGTTCAGGATGTGTCCACCTAAGTGCACAGGAGCTAACAGGTTACTATAAGGTTATAGGGTTCCTTTACAGGGGTCTATAAGGGTTACTACAAGGGGTTCTATAAGGGTACTACAATGTAGAGGCCCAAATAATTACCAATACTATCTTGGGGGTTCCTTATTATAAGTATAATGTAATATACCCCGGAACCCTATTCTAATTAGTAAGGCCCCTATATAATACCTTAACTCCTACCTCTAAACCCAAATCACCTACCTGTACTTTGTACGGACCAAAACACAGAAAACATAGGAAGGAACCCTGAAAAGGTAGGTTCTTTAGGGTCCAATTAGCAGTGACATTGAATCCGCCATGCCAGCCTCATTCTGAAACGGGGCTCCTGATCATAATTTTGGAGTAGTATACCCCAAAACCCTGTTCTCATTATGAAGGCCCCTATACTAACCCTTATAGTAAACCTTATAGTGACCCCTATTGACCCCTTGAAAGGAACCCTATTCCAATTATGAAGGCCCCTGCTTGGAGGTTCATAGGTAGTTATAAGTGGGGTTAGAAGTCCCCTATAATGGGTTATAAGCATAGTTACCCTAATAATCCTATACCCTACGCCCTACACCCTATAGAGCCCTTGAAGGAACCTTGCTTATAACTACCTATGAACGCTCCAAGCAGTAAACTGAAGTTCTTCATGACGGCCAGAAACCAAGACGTCCCAAGATCCCATAAGACCCCTCGCAGCATAGATTGCGGCTATACCGCCCCCCAGCCAGACGGGCACAAAAAAAAGGAACACCGGCAACACAGGGTCCAGGGCTTAAGGTTTAAGGCTACTATTAATTTACAATTTCGTATTCAGGGTTGAGGGTGTACTAGTCAGGTGTAGAATTTAGCGCTTAGGGTTTAGTATTTAGTCCCAGGTAGAACGGGGCTTGGACATGGATGCTAAGCCGAAGGATTTGCTTTCAGCCTTACATAGGACTAGGAGTAGAAGATGCAAGCAATGGCGTCGCCACTGTGCAGGAAGCCTAACCATAAGCCCCCAACTCTGAAAAGTAACTGAAGCCCCGACTACGAAGCAGAAATTAAGAGCCCCTTCCCACACAGGTGATGATATAAATCCTGCATCACCTTAAGGACCCTAAAGGATCGGAACTATGGTCTATTCCTTATGGGTGATGCAGGATTTAAATCATCAGCCGTAGGTCATAGGGACCCTTACCCCGAGGGAGCGGGGTACTGGACTATACTTCCTTAAATAAGCCTTATTAAATCCTTGTTATGGGCCCTCCCCCCACCCCCCTAAGGGTCCTGAAACCCTTAACCCTAAACCCGTAGGTCTGCGTTTGATGGATCCTGGATTGAGGGTTTAAAAGGACTTGAATCTCAAGAAGGTCTACTATACTTGGACGTTCATGAGTAGTCATAAGGGTTCCTTTAAGGGTCTCTTTAAAGGTATCTATAGTCATTCTATAAGGGTATAAGGGCCTGCGTAGAGAGGGTTTCGGGTTGCGGAGCGCAGGGGAGGAAGTGTCTTGAGCACGAGAGTGCACACCGGTCATGCGATACCTTTTTCAATGCCTTGCGCACATTTCAGCCGCTTTTGGAAGGATCTCTAGAGCCAATTGCGGGCCTCCCTGTGTTCCTTCAGTCGGCAGGCCTTCCATGCGGAAGCGCACCTGGCCAGCTCGGAGTGGAGGAGGCCGGAGAGAAGCGGACGACAGCAGTACTACTACTTCCAGATGATGGTCCACCTCGCGCCAAAAAATGAAAGACCCTGATCACCGAAACGATAACCCTAAACCCTAAACCCTAAACCCCTAAACCCTAAACCCTAAACCCTAAACCCTGAACCCTGAACCCTGAGCACCGAAACGATGGGGCAACCGTCATCTTCCACGACTCACGCCAAGTTCGTCACCAGGAGAAAAGCCTCGGAGCCCTTGGGTTCAAACCCCAAGGGTCGACAAAGGACCCTCAATAACTGGGCTTTATGGTTCCTTTAAGGGATCTATGGGGGTGTCCTTTAAGGGATCTATAGGGGTTCCTTTAAGGGATCTAAGGGGAACTCCAGAAAGTTGGAATATGGAATAATGGCAGGATCCCCTATATAATTTACCTTAAAGGGGTTATGATAATGATATTCCAACTTTCCGGCTTCTACTGTAGGTGATGGGCTTTAAGATAGTAGTTATGTAGCTCAATTTAATCTTTTGGAGGGTATATGAGTTATTAGGTACTTGGACCCTTAGGGTAATATTCTGGGAGAGTATATGACCATCCTAAAGTCCTAAACCCTAAAGCCCAATTTTTGTGTACTTGGACCCTTGGTTTCAAAGGGCTTAGGGTTTCGGTTTCCTGGCAGGGTACTCGTTGCGGGGTCCCGACGGGCACTCGCTAATTTTGGGGTTTACGGCTAGGGTTGAGGGTTTAGGGACCTTCGGGTAGGGTTTGTTAGTGTTTCCGGGTTGTACAGTTCGTCCTTTAAACCCTGTTTCTAGGTGGCACTTTCCCTAAGGCTCCATGTGTCCCTATATGTACTATAATCTGGCTTGAATTTTCCTTCAACAAGCTTCCTCCTGGTCCTACTAGAGGTACTTATTCCTAGATAACTCTGCGGCCCTCTAAACTTTAATGTGCAAACCCAGATTCACTTCCCTATGAGTTCTTGAACCACTCGACCATCGGGCTTGGTCCAGGACGCTCGCGACGGTCGGAAGGCCTGACACTGATTCCAGACTGTGGGGTTTAGGGTTTAGGGAAAGTCCGAACACCGCATCCCTCGATCGCGAAACTCACAAATACAGGGGCCGGGGTCATCATTGATAACGTTAATGACTCATGGTTCCCTATTGAAAGGTGAAAAAACATGCACCATCATTTTCTTGCATGTCATGAGCACCAGTACTCTTCTTCTTGGAGGGTCGGGGGACTTAGTAACTGGTTATTTTTGGGACTTATAAGTCCATAACCCCAATTAGGGTCCCTTTTAGGGTACTTATAAGTCTACTTACTACCTACTTACTAAGTCCCTCGACCCTCCAAGTTGGGGGTTCAAGGATACAACTTTCGCCTTGACAGTCGAGTCGTTGGGTCTGGACAGGGTTTACGGCTTAGTGCTCAAGGGTTTTAGGGCCTGGGAGTAAGGGTGAGCTCAAAATTCTGGGGCATTAAACCCTAAACCCTAAATTAGGGCCTGGGAGTAAGGGTGAGCACAAAATTGTGGGGCATTTAAACCCTAAACCCTAAATCATGAAGCACGCACGCATCCCACAAGAGGCTTCACTGAACAAAGGCCTTGTCAACTTTGTCTTGGCAGGAGAGGTCTAAGTGTTCAGGGTTCCTTTGCAGGGTTCCTTTCAGCTGTAATGGTTTACACGGTTTAGGGTTTAGGGTTTAGGGTAGGGGCTTCAATAAATACCTATACTATTTTCTGGGCTTCCTTAGTACAATCACAGTATAATGGGCCCCAACACCTTGTTGAAACCCTTGTTGAAACCCCTGTATTGGCCAAGAACAGCCACCAGGTGATGCCTGCTCGCCCTAAACCCCGAAGACTCCAACCTCTACTTGGAGGGTCGGGGGACTTAGTAAGTAGGTAGTAGGTAGACTTATAAGTAACCTAAAAGGGACCCTAATTGGGGTTATGATACTTATAAGTCCCTAAAATAACCAGTTACTAAGTCCCCCGACCCTCCAAGTATTTGTAGGATTTTAAATGAATGGTTCGGGCGAGGCACACATGTGGGTGGGTATGCCTAGGAAACCCTAAACCTCATATTTCCAAAACCTCCTATAGCTAGGATGCCCAGTAGTACCCTTATTCCCTTTTTGTAGTCCTAGGTTCCTTATAAAGTTACTCAATACCAAGAAGAGAGGCCTTTTTATTCTTAGGTTACTGGGTATCCTAGATAGAGCCCGTAAAGGAAACCGACTTCTAACTTCCCGTGAACCTCGAGACTATAATATCATAGAACCCTTGTAGTTACCTTTACTTTGTCAAAGTTGGTAACTTTTTACATGTTTATGGGTACTTAAACCTAAGAAGGAATACAAATGTAACTTTTTGATCCTATCCCAACCATGAGCGGGTTTACAGTATCCCTTTTAGGAGCCCTTGACGAAAAGGGACCTGACCCCCCCCCAAATACCCTCCAATATACCCCAAATATCCATTACCAAGGGCCATATAGTGAAACCCAGAAAGTTGGAACATAGATTTAGGATGATTCACGCTGGGATTCCCTATCTTTTACTTTTAAGAGCATGAGGCTAATGCTCTATTCAATGGCTCCAGTAGGATCCCAAATATGATTCGCGGTACATTCCTTAATTGAGGGATATTGGAGTCTCTAAGAACCCCCACAGAGCCCTCGCAGAAGCCTGCAAGTGGCAATGCTCCAAGTAGACCCTAAACCCTAAACCCCCAAATACCCACTATAAAGGGCCATAAGGGCTCTATTAAATGGCCCTGGTGTGTCCTATCTATACCCGAAAATATACTCTAAACCCCACACCCCATTCCCTAAACCCCATGCTTAAAGAAACCCTCCCAAGCGCAAGGCTCTAAACCCGAAGCCCTAAACCCTACAGTATCCCATGGGAGAGCCCTTAAAGAAACCCTCCCAAGCGCGAGGCTCTAAACCCTAAACCCTAAGCCCTAAACCCTATAGTATCCTATGGGAGGGCCCTTAAACAAACCCTCCCAAGCGCAAGGCTCGTGAGCAGAAGAGCAAAAGCAAGCCTCGAGCGTCGCCTCCGCGAGCACCGCGCCCGGAGCCCTCGGAGGAGCTTTGGGCTTCAAGGTTGTTTTTGAGGGTTTTTTTAGTGGTCCTTAAAGGATTCTTTTGAAGGTTTTTCAATTGCGCTTGAGGGTTTTATAGGGTTCTTTAAAGGGGCCTTGGGCTTCAGGGTTGTTTTTGGGGTCTTTAAAGGGTTCTTTTCTTTAAAGGGGTCTTTTGAGGGGTGTTTGAAGGAGCTTTGGGCTTTCAAGGGTTCCTTTAGGGTTTTTTAGGGGTTTTGAGGGGTTTTGAAAGGTGCTTGAGGGTTTTAGAGGGTTCTTTTGAGGGGTCTTTAAAGGGTTCTTTTGAAAGGGGTCTTTAAAGGGTTCTTTTGAAGGGTCTTTAAAGGGTTCTTTTGAGGGGTCTTTAAAGGGGCTTCAGGGTTTTATAGGGTTCTTTTGAGGGCTTCAGGGCTTTTAGGGTTATTGTTGCGGGGCTTTAGAGGCTTCAGGGATTTTGTGTGTTATAGGGTTCTTTAAAGGAGGCTTGAGGGTGTCTGTGGTTCTTTTAAGGGGCTTTATGGCTGCATGGGGGGTATTATATACACGGTTTAAGGTTTAGGGTTTAGGGGCTTTATGGTTTAGGCTTTTCAGGGTAGCTTTTTGCTCCAGGGGCTTGCATGCTTCCAAGGGGGTTTCGGGTTTCTCTGAGGGTTTCAGGGTTTAGGGCTTAGAAGTTTAGGCTTAGGGGTTTTGGGCTGTGAGGCCTTTTTGTTTTAGGGCTTTAGGGCTTCGGGTTCTATGGTCTAGGACTGACGGTCTTATGCTTTAGGATTGGGGCGCCACTGGCAGGGCCCGCGGAGGATGGGCTTTCGCGCTTTTAGGGCCTTCCGTTTATCGTTTCGCTGTGATTGATGTTTATGTTTGTAGTTCCCTGTTGACTTGTCAAACTTTGTGCTGGGCATTGAGGATTTACGGCCACTCTATGTAGTTTTTTGTTCTTTGTGGTTTTGCTCCTGGGCTTTACTCGACAGTACGCCGCATCAAGAAGGACTCTGGCATACCGAAGAAGATATTCAATCCTGCCAGCAGCACAGACGGGCAAGATTCGGCTGCTTTGTGTCTCTGCTTTGCGACACCCTACCCTTGGTTCCGTATGGTGTATCTCGACATCGGATTCCTTCACGGATTCCGTGTTTCAGAGTGTGATGGGGGCATCCAACGCAAACTTCAAGCTCAAAACCCACAGGGGGCGAGAACAGGTGGAGGACCGAGGCGACAGCGTCCAGGACATCTACATCGGCCTGAGGGTTCTGACGGAGGCTTTGCTTGGATGGACAATGTAGGAACCTGATCAGAAACCCTAGGCCCATAACCCCGAAATTGTAGGAATCATATAATAAGGAACCTTAATAAAGGCCCAAGGTTCCTACATTATGGGAGGTCAGGACTGGGTACTTGCTCCAAGTGCACTCCCAGGACGAACAGCTCACCCCAGACCATGGGAATCCGAGTTGGCCAAGGGCAGGTGCTCTTCGATTCCCTAAGGGTCCATGTACTCATATAGTATAGACATTGGCCTTAATGTAGTCCCTAAAAAGGTACTTTGGGGCTCATGTATCTCTATATGGGTACATGGACCCTTCGGGATTCTTTCTCCGACATCCTCTTGAACTCTACGGAGTACGGAATCTGTGAGCGGGTCAAAGCACCGCCCCCTCACTCCGAGGAAGTCTTTAAAGCTTGGGGTCTAGGGTATGGAGTCTTCAAAGGGGGTCTGAATCAAGACCCGTTTCGGCCTCGTGATTCGTATGGACCTTATGCGTAGAGCCCATTACGGTGTGATTCTTGTAGTGCCCTGATGCCTGGGTCAGCTCATGGCAAATACCCCGAGGCCCATAAAGCCAATAGCCCGTTCAGAGCTCAGAACGCGCCTGAGCGCAGTTCCTCTGGTTTGCATACAATCACCCCTAAATCCTAAACCCTAAACCCTAAATCCTAAACCCTAAACCCTAAATCGTCCTATACTGTGTGGTTACAGCCGTGGTTCCTTTAATTCGAGGAGCGGCACTTATACCATTCCCACGGCCAGAGATGGATCTTGGGGATAGCCCAGTAATGGAGAATAGGATTATATACCAGCAATCAGCAACTGGAGCCAAGCTTACGCGGCATATCAGCTTGCGAAAAATGTCTGCTGCAAGTTCAGCTCATGAAAAACTCGCAATTGCATATCCTTGTGGTGCGAATGGTGCACAGTGCTGAACACGAACTGCGACTTGTTATTGATGTTTCCTTTTTTCATCAACCTGGCGAAGCACCCAAAACCCTAAACGCCTAAACTCTGAATCCCTAAACCCGAAAGCCTTATCCGCTATCCAGCCCTAAAGCCCTAAAGCCGAATCCCTTCTCCGCGAAAGCTGCGAAGTGTTGTGTGAGGAGCCGCTTCCGAAGGAGGTCGTGGCTGCACCAAAGGCTTGGGTGTCGTGGACGTGAGTATTAATGCTAACACTAGTACTAGTCAGTATCAGTGTCAGCAGTAACGAATAGTATTAGTATTGGTTCTAGTAATTCAAGTAGTAAAACTAGTATTAGTACCGGCAATAGTATTAGTTGTCGTATCAGGATTTTCTCAGTGTATGAAGAAAGATCACAGCGTACGCCTTTTTCCTAAAGAAGCAAAGCTTGAATTGTATACGTTAGAAGCTGCCCCCACCCTGTAATACTGGCGTAATAGGAATATTAGGGCCCTAATATAATCCTATATAATCCTTATGGTCACTATTACAGGGTGGGGGCCCCTTCTAATGTATACGCTCAACGCGAAAGCATGCAGCGCCTTTGTCACTGCCAGGATCTCTCACACCCAACGGGTCCAAAGTACCGATACAGTAGAATGTAGGGTTTCTATACTAATGAACTACTATTATGGTTTGGGGAAGTATTCCCCATAACACTACATAGGACCCTTTGGGACTCTTATTTCTGAAGTTTAAGGGTGCGTTCACGGGTGTTCAAATGCCCAGAACCTCCAACATTCAGGAAGTAGGGACCCTCGTATAGTTTAAGGTATATTCCTTAATTAAGGGATGTTGGAGTCTCGGGGTGGTTGCCGTGCATGAGGAGGTCGTGGAGGAGGTGCTTCCCACGCCTCCGGCTCCGCCTGCGGCCGAAGACAAGGGCGGCTTGGCAAGAAGAGTTTCGGGTTTAGGGCTTTTAGGGCGTTTAGGATAATGAGTTTAGGGTTCCTCTTAAAGGCTGTTTAGGGTTTGTAGTAATTGACAGAAGGTACCCCGAATGGGGCCGTAGGGTGGAGTGCCTGGTCTCCTGTCCGGAAAGTAACCCTGCACCTTTGGCATCATGCTGCCTTCAGAGACAATTCATAAAGTAGTCAGAGGTTCAAGACGTCTGAACCCTCGGGGTCCATACATCCATACAGTGCATGCTTTAGCCTTAAAGAAGTTCCACGAAGAAAGGTGATTACCTTAGGGCCAAAGTATATCCTATATGGGTACATGGACCCGAACTAAAGCCTACCTAAACCCCTAAACCCTGCACTCAATACCCTATAACCCTCAACCCCTAAACCCCTAAACAGACCCCTACCTTAAGCGACCATAACCGACCCTTTTTGTAGGTTCCTATTATAAACCCCAATATGCAATTTATAGGGACCCGACTTTTTTTTAGGTTTTTGTAGGTGAAGGTACACCATAAACCCTAAATGTCATTGCGACGCTGCCTAAGTCATCCCTAAACCCTAAACCCCTAAACCCCCTAAACCCCCTAAACCCCAAAACCCTAAACCCCCAAACCCCTAAACCCCCTAAACCCCAAAACCCTAAACCCCTAAACCCTAAACCCCCTAAACCCCAAAACCATAAACCCTAAACCCTAAACCCCTAAACCCTAAAACCCCTAAACCCTAAACCCCTAAACCCCTAAAGCCCTAAACCCTAAACACTTTCGAGGCGAAGGCGAAAACTCCACCGAGCCCGGTGAGGAGGAGGCGACACAGGTCTGATATGGGATGTAGGGTTTAGGGCTATAGTAGGGTTTAGGGTTTAGGGCTATAGTGTCTACGACGCAGGTCTTATATGGGTACCCAAAGGTCTTGGGTATTTGCTATATGGGTCATTATGATGTAGGGTTTAGGGCTATAGTGTTTAGGGATATAGAGTTTAGGGTGTAGGGCTATATGGGGCGACAGGGTTTCAGGGTTGTAATAGCAACAGGGCTTTACATGGGTGGTTGTCAAAATTAGGGTCCCTTTTTTGGGTCCCTATTATAGTACGGCACCTAATATTTAGGGTACCGAAAAAGGGGCCATGATTTTGACAACTACCCATATGGGTACCCAACGGGTCACTGTTACGAGGAATACGTCCCCAAATCATAATAGTAGTTCCTAATATAGAAACTCTACATTCTACTATATCGGAATCATAATCGTAATTCTTAATCTAGAAACCCTGCATTGTGTTGTATCGGTACTTTGGACCCTTTGGGGTAGTTCTCTCAACGAGAGTTTATAAGGTTTTGGGACTAATTAGGGTTTGAGTAGTTCATGGATGTATCTTGTAATATATGTATATGTATATATGTACGCTCATAATCCGGATAACTCCTGCTTGCACTGCATGCCTTCGAGGGGCATGCGGATTCGGGCAACAATCACAAATCTCTTGAGATTCAAGCACTGGTTCTGCCCTGCCTGGACTCTAGGAAACTTTCCTTTCAGGGTTGCACGCTTTTATTCTTATTGGCTGTAAACTCAACTTTTTTAACTTTTGGGGTTCTTATAAGGTAGTCAACTCTGAAAGTTTCAACTTTTATTTTGTTGGGTTTTGGGCCAGTGAGTATTTCCTTGTAATTTCTATTACAACTCCTGCAGAATCCTATTTCAGCCCCCACGCCCTCCACGCCAAACCCCACCAGCGCTTTACGCTTCTCGATTCCTACCCCCTAAGGCCCGATGTGCCTATACAGTATACACTTTGGCCTTAAGTAGTTCAGATATAGGTACTTCAAGGCTTACGTACTTTAAGGCTTAAGTGTATACTATCCAGGCACCTGAACCCTTACAGAACCCGTTCGAGGAACCTTTCAGGCTCAAGGGAACCCCTGAAGAAACCCTGGAAAAGGTACATGGAGCCTTAAACCCAATACCCTGTAGAACTCTCATAGAACCCTTACGTATAGCAACCCTTAAACGGAGCCCCTAAGTATAGACTATATGGGTACATGGAGCCTTGGGGTACTGACGGACAGGTACCACCTCCTCAACCTCCTCGTGCTCGCCTTGGAAAGATTTGGGTTTAGAAGTCTAGGGCATGAATTTAGTACATATCTGGCCCCAAAAGGAGTTCATATTAAGGAGCCCTAAAACGGTCGGTTTTAACCCACCAAAACCGACTTTTTTTGTAGGGTCCCTATAAAATCCATGTTGGGGTTTAAACCCGAACAGTGTGCCAGGGTTTAGGGTTTAGGGTTTAGGGTTTAGGGTTTTAGGGTTTAGGGTTTAGGGTTTAGGGGTTTAGGGGTTTAGGGTTTAGGGTTTAGGCCTTAGGATATACAGCTTTTCGGGACGTATGTAAGGACAATATAGTCATGAACCCACGAAGTGGCTGGAAAAGGTCGAAGATTACGGCATGAAGTTGGTGCATAGTCTTAGGTCTCCGCTTACCCAAAAGTATACTGAGGTACATAATGTCTGGCTAACAACCCTAAACCCTACCATTTTGCATCGGAGACCACAGCGAAACAAGTCTTGAGGCGCTTGGGGGTTCAGGGGTTGCTTAAAGTGCGGTACTTGGAGGTTCATGGGTAGTTCTGACTAGGGTTCCTTTAAGGGCTCTATGGGCTTTAGGGTTTAGGGTATAGGATTACAGGGCTTAGGGTAGTTCTAAGTAGGGTTATGAGTAGGGTAGTTATATGCATATATATGTGTATATATATATATATATAACACATATATTAGGGGACTTATAGCCCCACTTATAACTACCCATATGAACCTCCAAGCAGGGTCCACTCCTGACGCGGTTTCCTGATCCTTTACGTAGACGTTGGCATCTAGGGCGTTTAGCCCTGAACCCTAGACCCTAAACCTAAGCTGTCAAAAATTCTCACAAAATGATTTGCATAGTTCCGACCCATCCAACTCACAAAGGTCTAGATAGCTTGAATTTTGCCGCACAGGTGTGGCTCAAAGACCTCACGTCAAAGCAGCTTCCCTGGTAGCAGCGCTTGCCCCCCCCGCTTGACGTCCGAGATGGCGGTGCAGAGGAGCCTGAAGTCCTTAAGGTGGGTATACAATGGATGTGCTCGGAAGATTTAGATTTAATTCTGGTTTAGGGGGAGTCTTAGTTTCATGAGAGTGGGCCGCAAGCAAAACCCTAAGCCCTACAAGCCCCCAAAGCCGCCATCGTATATCTACGAGCCCCAAATCCTAAAGCCCTAGACTGAAGCCTGAGGTCGGAGCTTGCAATCTGCAGTGCTGTGATTCATGGCATTCCGGTCATGGGCACAATAGCACGGGCCTGCGGCGGCCGGCCCAAGCCCTACATTTGGCAGGGTTTATCTACTTGTCGGGTATCATGGGGAACTAAAGGTGAACCTTTTTGGATATATAAGGACTATACTACCCCAAAAGGTTAAAGGTTACCTACGTAGCCCCATTTAAGGGTCGCTCCTTCTGATGCCCTTTGAGAGGACATCCATGATGGCCGACGACTCCGACTTGCGCCGCCTCCAGGCGCACAAGAAGATGCTTCGATGCAAGCGGAGTGAGTCTCCGAAACCCGAAACCCTCAACTCCAAGCGCAACACCCCAGACCGTAAACTCCTAAACTCCTAAACCCTAAACCCAAAGAGAGCCGCTAAGGACTCAGCTTTGCAAGTTCTTTGCGGTGGGCGCTTGCACCCGTGGCTCCAGCTTCCTGTCTGGCTCCTGTTTTCATCTCTTGGCCTTTACAGTAGAAGCCCAAGAGTTGGAAACCCAATAGCCTCAATCCTTAAGAGTAATGTAAAGGGAATCCCAGCACTATTTGGCCTTAAGCCGGTTTCCAACTTTATGGGGTCTATAGGGTATTGCCTTCAGTAAGAGGGTTGCTATGTTCTGCTTGAAGGCGTGGTGATTCGGGGATTCAGGGACTTGGGTTTAGGGTTTTGCCTTTAAAGGGTAACTACTTGGAGGGTCGGGGATTTAGTATGATCTGGTTATTTTAGGGACTTATAAGTACCCTAACCCCAATTAGGGTCCCTTTTAGGGTACTTATAAGTCTACTTACTACCTACTTACTCTACAGTCTGGTTAGGGCTTGGTAGTTTGGGGATGTAGGGTCTGTTAGGGGTTTTGGGCTTAGGATTTAGGGCTTCTTTCAGAGCGGATTTGGGGTTGACTTCGAGGGTCCTTCAAGAGCGGTTACAACCTTAGTATGAATGCTGACCTACGTAGCACCGTTCTGAAACCTTGCGTTGCGCCTTTGCTTCAATGGGCGTGGCGACACTGTGGATATCATAAGGATCCTTAGGGGTGTAGGGGGGAGGGGTGAAGGGGACTATATTTACTTAAATAGGCCTTAAGGCCCCCTACCCCCCCTCCCCCTACACCCCTAAGGATCCCTATGATAGTGCTCTAGGACTCTTGGCTTTCAGTTGAAGGCCGTCAAACTCTAGATCCTAAACCTAGAACTCTACCCAAGCTTGGACGGTTTAGGGTTTAGGGTTTAGGGTAACCAAAGCCATATCTTAAACTCACGGTAGTATAGAAGTGCGTGCGTTTTCTGCCTTTTCGTGTAGCGTGGCTGGTTTAAACGACCGTGGTAAACATCTGGTACAAACTTTGGTAGTACAAGCCCTGTGTGGTGCGGGGTCTGGGCATGGGGTTCAGTGCTATAAGCACCACAACCACATCAACAACCCCCGAACCCGAAACTTCGAACCCCAAACCCCTAACCCCAAAACCCCTAACCCCAAACCCCTTAAACCCTAAACCCCAAAGCCTCAAGCCCTTAACCCACCGCACTTCAAAACGAACAGGCCTTAACACCAAAACAGAAAGAAAGCCTCCTAACACAGGTTAAAAATCAAACCCCTATGTAAAACAACGAAAACAAGCCTCCTACCTACAACCTCCATAGTCCATAACTCCTAAACCCTAAACCTCCAAAAAGAGCCCGAAAAAAGCCGCCCACCCCTCAGGCTAAACCGTAAGCCTTGAATCCTAAACCCTAAAAACAAAGCCTTTAAAGAATCCCACCAAACTATAACTCCTAAGCACTAAACCCCAAAAGAGAGCCCGAAAGAAAGCCTTCCATCCCCCCTAACCCCTAAACCCTAATCCCTATAAACTCTAAACTCCCCAAACAGAGCCGCCTAAAAAGACTTCAAAGAATCCCAACCAAACTATAACTTCTAAACCCTAAACCGCCAAAAAAGAAAGCCCGAAAAAAGCCTCCCACCCCCACCCTAACCCCGTAACCCCTAAACCCTAATCCCCAAACCCTCAACCCGACAAAAAGAGCCCCCAAAACGAAGCCTTTAAATAATCCCACTAAACTATAACGCCGAAACCCTAAAATGGTAGGTTCTTCAGAATTAAAGGTAACCCCCAAAAAAGAGAGCCCCACCCCTAAGCCCTAAACCCTAATCCCTAAACCCTGAGCCCCCAAAACGAAGCCTTGAAAGAATCCTACCCTGAACCCGATAGCCCCCAAAGAGAGCCCGAAAAAAGCCTCCCACCCCCCACCCTAATCCCTAAACGCTACACCCTAATCCCTAGACCCTAAACCCCCCAAAAAAGAGCCCCCAAAACGAAGCTTTTTACAGAATCCCACTCTAAACCTTAAGCCCCCCAAAAGAGAGCCCGAAAAAAGCTTCCCACCCCCACCCTACCACCCTAATCCCTAAACCTTAATCCCTAAACGCTAAACCCTCATCCCTAAACCCTAAACCCCCCAAAAAGAGCCCCCAACACGAAGCCTTTTACAGAATCCCACTCAAAACCCAAAAGAGCCCCCAAAAGAGCCCCCAAAACGAAGCCTCTAAAGAATCCCACCCTAAACCCCAAACCCCCCAAAAAGAGCCCCCCAACAAAGCCTCCCTCCCCCACCCCTTGTTCCCAGGCTGTGCCTTCGCGCACGGCAGCTCCCAGCTCCGCGAGCAGCCGGACTTCTCCAAGACGCCCAGCGCGCACGAGCCGGGCTTCTCTAAGGGTGTAGGGTGTAAGGGTTACGATGAGGTAAGGGCTAGCTATATTAATATGTGTAGACGAGTCGGGCTTCTCTAAGGGTTACGATGAGGGTTTAGGAAATCTAAGACCTGGTTTGATTGTGGCTTTACAGTAGAAGCCAGAAAGTTGGAATATCATTATCGTAACCCCTTTAAGGTAAATTATAGGGGATCCTACCAGAAATCCATATTCCAACTTTCTGGAGTTCCCTTTAGGTTCTGGGGTTTTGTGTGTTACGGTCTTGGGTGGGGGGTTTTATTGACGGATTGGTGGTGCGAGCTTGAGGGCTGCCAGGGTCTACCTAGACCCCGAACCCTCAGCTACTCTCTTATATATCCAAACACCCACTGATAAGCTCCATAAGGACTCCGCTAGAAGTGTATAGAGTAATTATAGAGTTTAGGGCACGAGGGTTACTCTAAAGGTTGCGGTTACTATAGGGCATATTGCAGCAGTTTTGGGCACAAGGGTATCTAGAAGGGCTGCTGTAATGGATTAGGGTTCTAGCAGAGTTAACCATCAGAGTAACTAGAAGAGTTACTGTAAGCAGAAGCGCAGCTAGAAATGTTGCCAAAACCCAGAGCCTCCAAAACCCCTTAATTAAGGAATATACCTTAAAGTATAATAGGATCCCTCATATAATTTAAGGTATATTCCTTAATAAGGGGTTTTGGAGGCTCTGGGAACGGTAGCTACAGGAGTTACTGTTTGGGGTACTCGACTATGTAGGCTGCTCGAAGGGTTTTGGACTGCATGGGTTTCGGGTTTTCGTGTAAGGGTTCCATTGAGGGTCCAACAAGGACAAACAAGGACATCCTAAAGCCAAAAACCCTAAACTCAAAAACTCATACACCCCAAGGACCCGGCTACGTCCTAAAAGCCGAAACGCTTTAGTGAAACCTTGCGAACATGGATTTCGGATGATGACGGAAAACCCTAAAGCCTAAAGCCTAAAGCCTAAAACCCTGAATGCGTACACGCCAAGGACCCGGCTATGTGCGGACTTCATGGAGCGTGGACGGTGCGACCGAGGCTTCAGAGTGGGTGGGTTTCCGCTTTGTTTTTTATCAAAGGGGAAAAGGAGGGACCCTTCATGGGGACCCTTACCCTGTATTGGCTATATAATATAGGGTATATACCTAGGGGTCCTTATTAAGAGTCCCTCCTTTTACCCTTGGATTTTAGGGCTTCTTCGAAGGGTTTGGGGTGCAGGGTTCAGGGCTTGGGATTGAGAGTTTAGGGTTTATGGTTCAGGGCTACGGGTTTCCTATCGGAGGCGCGACGAGACGTCGATAAAGCATGTCCTTGAAGACATCATCTCGTTAGGCCGAAAACCTACCCAGAGACTCCAATATCCCTTATAATCAAGGAATATTAAGGATCCCACTATATTTTAAAGTATATTCCTTAATTAAGAGATATTGGAGTCTTTGGGTACAAGACCCAACCCCCCTACAACCCTCGAAGGGAAGTGGAGAGAGAGAGAAAGAGAGAGACCGAGAGTGAAACCGAGAGAGATGCGATTGTTGTAGGGTACTGCTAAGGCATTAAAGGGTTCGCCGGTTATATCAATGACTCCCGTGCTTAGCAGCTGCCTTCTGGCTGCCTTGTACCGATTCGTGCATTCCTTTTCGCATGTCTATCGCGGTATCTAGCGGAGAGTCCAAGCCTAGACACTTCGACATTTGTGAATTGATCTGGGGTTCGTTGAATTTTGCTACCACGGACCCCCCAGAACGATCACCGTACATAGCAAACTCGTTATATGGTTAGTTCTCCATATTAGAGTTCATTTTAGGGCCCTGGTTCTAAGGTTGCTGTACTACATTGGGGACCCAAGCAGGGAGCGTAATCTGAAAAACTACCCATAGGTTTAGGCAGCCGGATGTGTGGTGTGGCGTCACGTGCTGCCGTAAACTGTCGGTCTGAGGCCAGAAGCATATCTATAAGAAGGGGACCCCACCCTGTAATAGTGGTATAATAAGAATATAGTAGAGCCCTGATATAATCCTTAAAGTCACTATTACAGGGTGGGGGCAGCTTCTAACATATCTATAGTCTCCATTGTAGACTCTTTGTTTGGGGTAACCAGGTATATGTTTTAGAAGCTACCAACTACACAGGAGACTGTAGGTATTTCTCGGTAGCTGCAGCAACGTCATTCTCCACAGGCCGTGCTTGCAAGTTCGCGCATGGCAAGTAACCTCGGCTGCAAACTTTCGCTGGATCTGCCGAAGTAAGGATGCCGACTCGACTCTTAGGGCATGTTGTTCGTTTGCTTGCGGTATTTTCTGGTTGCTGTTGTTGTGTGTATGTACCTTTACACATACATGTACATGTGTGTATATGTATAGATATGTATGTATGTATGTATGTATATATATATATACACGTATACATATATAGGTATGTGTATGTGTACATGTATGTGTATGTGCATATGCATGTGTACATGTATATGTATATGTTACAATTCAAGGGGAAGGGAGAGACTCCGGCCTTTGAGCATCACCTGGCTGCCTCAAGCCCGAGCGTTGTTGCGAAAGCTTGGTTTGTGTCGTTTTGTATCTGGCTTCTCTGAATTAGGGATCCCTTTTCGGGGTCCTTTTACAATGGTTGCGCACTATATATTGGGTACCTAAAAAGTCTAATTTAGAGAACCGCCCATCTAGAACGCTTACAACCATACGACCTGCGGCATTAACCTTTTCAGGTCATCCGACAGTACAGCTACTTGGAGCTTCATGGGCAGTTACAAGTGGGGTTATAAGTCCCCTGATATGGGTTATGGGTTATATGTATAGTTACCCCTAAGGGTCCATGTACTCATATAGTATATACACTGGCCGTAATGAATTCCTATGCAGGCACTTTGGGGCTCATGTATCTCTAAATGAGTACATGGACCCTTAGGGTACCCTACTTATAACCCTACTTATAGCTACCCACGAAGCTCCAAGCAGGGCTTTTTGCAGGGCCCCAAACTCCGAGCCCTTCCAAGCCCTAAACTCAAAACCCTGAGCCACGCCAGCTCAAAAAGCCCCGACCCCTATCGCGAAGCAATCAAAGCCCTAAGGGTCCATGTACTCATATAGTGTATACGTTGGCCTTAATGTAGTCCCTATATAGCTACTTAGGTACTTTGGGGCTCATGTATCTCTTTTCGGGTACATGGACCCTTAGAGAACCCTAAGGTTCCAAGTAAGAGTATGGTATATCCGTTCAAGCCCCAAAATATCCACAACGAGCCTACTATTTTGGTACTTGAACCCCGTAGCCGCGCGCGCATTAAACTTTAGGGTTTGGGGTTTATGGCCCCTGAACCCGGACTGACCTGCCTTTATATAAGGACGTTGATAAGTAAATCATAGTGAGGAGCCGTAAGCAGCCTTAAAAGGGCAGGTTATTCAGGGTTAAGGACCAGGTACTTGGAGGTTCATGGGTAGCTATAAGTAGGGTTATAAGTAGGGTAACTATACTTATTAGCCATATTAGAGGACTTATAGCCCCACTTATAACTACCCATGAACCTCCAAGTAGGGCTTAGCCCTCAGCCGCAACACCCAGGCAGGAGCTGCGCCCAGGATCCGCTGCGAAGATTGGCCGCCCAAATGGGCGTTTCGCCACACCGGAGCAGGCACCCTCGGGGTGCCCTAAATGCTGAATCAAAACGCCCTGCGCTCTATGACTCCTTACCCTGAAAAAACGCTGAATTCTACACCCCAAACTCTATGAATCTTAACAATTATATATAAACTCTACACTCTAAACTCGAAACCCTAAGCCCTAAAACCCTGATCCCATAGGTGCTGTTATTGTTTGGGTGGGGGAAAAGGCCTGGAGTCCTAAAGGGTTTTTGCAGTCTCAAACGATCGGTTTCATCTTTGGGGTGATAACGGTTGATACAAATCCTGCATGACCCATAATAAGGAATCTACAATAATTTCCATGGTTTAGGATCCTTAAGGTAATGCAGGATTTAAAACATCAACCGTACTTTTCTAGATCCTCCAGGGGGTCTGGGTATGGGGCGTCTATATATGAACCCACCCCTTATAGAAAGGATTTATATCATCAACCGTAAGGTAGGCCCTGAACCCCAAGCGCGGAAACCCCCAGCTCTTCAAACGACGCAAAAGTGCTCTGACCAGAAACACTACTTGGAGGGTCCTGATGGGACTTATAGACCCTAGATCCCCAAACTACCAAGCCCTAACCAGACTGTAGAGTAAGTAACGGTTTAGGGTTTAGGGTTTAGGGTTTAGTAAGTAGGTAGTAAGTAGACTGAAAAGTACTCGAAATGGGACCCTCATTGGGGTTATGGTACTTATAAGTCCCTAAAATATCCAGTTACTAAGTCCCCCTGCCCTCCAAGTAAGCACTACAACTCAAAGCCTCAAGCCGGACAGCCCTAAAATCCAAAAGCCCCAAAACCCCAAAGCAGTAAGCTTACAACCTTGAAAAAGCCTAATTACGCCCTCAAGCCCCAAGAACCCACAAAACCAGAACAAACCAAAGCTTCTGTGCAAAATCACAAACCCAAAAGCCCTGAAGCCTAAACCCTGAACCGGTTTAGGGCAAAATGCCAGCACTTCGGACAGGGAGTGCAGTTCAACTAATAACCTAAACCCTTACAACCCCTGAAAACCCCTTAGATACCTACAAGCCCTTAAACCTCAAGCCCTAAAGATCCCTCAACAGGCCCTTAAACCTAAAGCCGTACAGATCCCCAAGAAGCCCCCCACAAAAAGCACTAAAACCCTCAAGCTTTTCAGGTCTCTCAGAAATTTTCCGAAAA
The DNA here is from genome assembly GCA_905221615.1 of Symbiodinium sp. CCMP2592. Lineage (NCBI taxonomy): Eukaryota > Dinophyceae > Suessiales > Symbiodiniaceae > Symbiodinium > Symbiodinium sp. CCMP2592. Next base: position 461,343 of record CAJNDT010000058.1, read on the forward strand.
AGCCATTCGACCTTAAAGCCCTAAAAAGAGGGTTTAGGGTTTAGGGTAAAAAGTTTGAAAAGCCGTTTAAAGGCCCCCTCAAAAGCCCTAGAATCCATGCCCAGAGACTCCAATATTCCTGAATTAGGGAATATACCCTAAATCATATAAGGGATCCTACCATAATTGAAGGAATATTCCTTAATTAAGGGGATATTGGAGTCTCTGGGTACCCTAAACCCTAAACCCTATAGATCCCTTATGGCCCCCTTAAAGGAACCCTAGGCCCTAGGTATTCCTTAATTAAGGGATCCTTGGGAGTCCCTGGGTGGATTTTTCAGCCCCAAAGCTGTGAGGAAAGCGGCGCTTCGAAGCCCAAAGAGGAAGATTCCCAGGCGGTGATGCAAGCGTGCCTTCGTCGCAGAGAGCTTGGGGTTTAGGTCTCAGGGTTTAGGGCCTATATAGGGGGGTTAGGGCTTAGGGCATAAGGTTTAGGGTTTAAGGCTTAGGGTTTAGGGTTTAAGGCTTAGGGTTTAGGGGCTATAGGGCTTAATTAGGGTTTAGGGGCTATAGTGGGTTAGGGCTTAGGGTTGAATGTTCAGGGTTCGGAGGTTTCAGGTGCAGGCCTGTCGGTCCATAGAGATTTCCTTGCGCTCGGGAAAAAAATCCAAGATTTCGGATTTCGGGGCTGCGCATCGACCACCGGTTTAGGGCTTATAGGGTTTAGGGCTTAGGGTTTAGGGCCAAGGTTTAGAGCTTAGGGTTTAGGGTTTAGGGTCACAGACGAGCTGTCCTACATGGGTGACACATTTCTAGACGCATCTATACGATTGCTTCTCTGAGTTAGGGTCCCCGTTTAGGAGCCCCAAATGAAGGCGGCGCCCTTATAAAGAAGGACCCTAAACCTTAAGGACCAAATGTCCCTTAAAAGTATTGGCTCTATACCCTGATACTATGAACCCCTATAATTATGGTATATGAACCTTAAAACCTTTTAGGGCTCATTTCGTCTTTATGGAAGGGACCCTAATTTCGAGAACTATCCATACGTTTATCCACATGTGCATGTTGTTCGAATGCACAGACGTCTTCATGCGTGAACTCCAGACAGCGCCCATCGACCTCAAGAAATCTGGAGGGTGTCTGAACTTGTTGAACAAGTACCCTACAGTAGAAGCCAAAAATTTGGCCCTATAATTAGAATAAGGTTTTGGGACCCATTATACTAAACTGTAGTAAGGAACCCCCAAAATAGTACAGTAGAAGCCCAAAATTTGGAAACGCAATAGCCTCAGTCCTTAAGAGTAATGTATAGGGACTCCCAGCACTATTTGTCCTTACTCAGGTTTCCAACCTTGTGGTGTTTACTATAAGCCCTAACCCTAAACACCGCTAAACCTAAACCCTAAACAGGATGAGGGATCCTTGACTATGAGTGAATCTGGGCCTTCTACTTGGAGGTTCATGGGTAGTTATAAGTAGGGTTATAAGTCCCCTAATATGGGTTATAAGTATATGGTTACACTACCTATAGCCCTACTTATAACTACCCATGAACCTCCAAGTAGTCTCCATCAGCATACAATCGCAGCATCTTTCAGCACTGAACGCTTCTAAGTTTTCCGAGATACTTGGAGGGTCGGGGGACTTAGTAAGTAGGTAGTAAGTAGACTTATAAGTACCCTAAAAGGGACCCTAATAGGGGTTATGGTACTTATAAGTCCCTAAAATAACCAGTTACTAAGTCCCCCGACCCTCCAAGTCCCGGCTAACCGGAGACCCCCCATACCTTGTAACGTTCAACGAGCTTCGCGTTTAGAATTCGCACGGTGAGTCAGAAGTGTCTGCCTTAAGTGCGGAAGCTTGAAGTTTGCTCCGGACCCTTGTGTATGGTTTCTGTATCTTACACTTAGAATTTTCGGAGACGAGGATACGAAAAAGTCACTTGAACCCTGAGCCCTAAGCCAAAAGCACTAGACCCGAAAACCCGGAAGCCTGACCTATGAGTCAGGTTGGAGACGCTGCGCAAGCGGCAGTTGCACCACGTGCCTTGCAGAGCAGTTTCATGAACACATTCGTGGGTAGTAGCAAGAGCTATCTCAGCAGCAACCCGTCTATGATCCTAGGGGTCCGTTTCTGGTTATTGCTTGGAGGTTCTTGGGTAGTTATAAGTGGCTATAAGTCCCCTAATATGGGTTATAAGTATAGTTACCCTACTTAGAAACCAGACTTATAACTACCCATGAACCTCCAAATAGTAACTTGCTATTTATGCAATTGGAGCCCTAGGGTTGCGTTGACAAATAGAGCGAGGATAGCAGTGGCAGTGTGGTTTCAAGAGGTAGGGTGCAATTGTTGTGAGATATTTCACATCTTTCTCGTGGACTTTTGGACTAGCTCCAGGAGTTAATCATTTGGGATGTAGTGAATTCCGGTCAGGACAATTGGTTTTGCTAATGCCTGCTATTGCTACAATACTGCGACCGAGCCTCCTCTACTAACTAACGGTACTGCTACTGCCAGGGCCGCACCGTCAATTCGACTACCGCTGCAGCTCCGACTGCTTTTGCTGCCACTGCTGCTACTACGACCACTACCAGCACCAGCGTTTCTACAGCTACCACCATTTTCCTACTACTGCTGCGACGACTGCTTCTACTACTACGGCTCGCGTTCCTACAGCTACCACCATGTTTCCTACTTCTGCTACGACAACTACTTCTATTACAGCTCGCCGTTTCTGTTTTGCTCAACAGTGTCATGACGACCGAGTACGATGCCTTTCTGTTTCAATAGTCCCCTCATTCTGACCACCTCGGACCTAGGCTGTTGGCTATAGTGGCCCTTGCGTTTAGCATCAAAAGATGCTACTGCCGCCACTTTTACCACAGATGCTTCTCCTGTTGTTCCTGATGGTCTGGTAGTAAATGCTCATGCTGCTTCTGTCACTGATATTGCCCAGTCTTACTTTCGAAAGTTGCTTCAACACTCATGCAGAATGTACGTTAGGGCTGGGCGGCTAAGGAGCGTGCGACAGTGAACCTCATGCTCCAATGTGCATTTGCCGGTGCACCCTTTTCGTCTGGGCCCGGAAAGCAGGCACGTTCCGCAAGAGTACCAAGACATCGCGTGTTGAGGTATGATGATGTTATTACTTGCATCAATGTGCCGAGCCATGTGAATGCAGTTGGTTTCCTGATCAGGACCCTCTTTGCACTTCTTTATCTAAGTGTCCTGGGTCCAGTCTCGCGAAGGCCCCTTGTACGTGCGTGTCCCAAGTCCTATACGTCCTCACTTCTGAACATGGGGTCCGGAATCACAGCCATCATGTTTTTGCTGCATGGTTAGCTCTCTATGTTCAATCAGGAAGGCTCCTGCCTGAATTTAAGCAGGCAAGATTCCGTCTATACCTCAAAGAGCCCTACAAGACAAAAGCGCCGCTCACCCCCAAAAGATTCAAGCCCTCAGTAAGTAGCAGAGCTGCATTGTGCGCAGTCTCCGGATGCATTGAAGTTTTTCCGTTCCCAGTTCAGTCCTGCTATCCTCTCAGTCCAAAAGCCTTCAGACTGTCATTCCCCGCCTAAAGCCGCTTACATCCCTACCCTAAGGCCCCAAAGTAGTTCTTTTTTGGGGTTCGTATTAAGAGTCCTATAAGGTAATCCCAAAAAGGAACTACTTTGGGGCCTATGGGTAGAGCCCGGACTCTGAACTCTGAGCACCTCATCCCAAAGCCTAAATCTACTCGGTTTTCAACCCAAAGCCCGAAATCCAAAATCTAAAAGGCCCTGCTCCCTCAACCACAATCCGTAAACCACTTAACCCTGAAACCTATTATGAGCCCTAAACCCTTAGCCTAAAGCCCAAAAGCCAATGAACGTTGTTAACGCCATCCACGGTAGGGCTCGGATTTTGACAAGCAGACGTCGTTCAGTCGCCAGAGACCGGGCTGCAGTAAGGGTTGAGTTGAGGGTTTGGGGTTTAGGGTTTACGTTTTCGGGTTAGGGTTTGGGTTTGGGGTTTAGATTCAGGGCTTCGGCGATACTGCTCTTGGACTTGTCATTGTGCGTGTTTGTCGTTTGTGCTGTTAGGTTTCAGGGTGCTCACATGACGAGCACACCCTGGAGCCCTCAACAATGCAAACCGTTTTTGCGTTATTAGTTACAAAGCGGTTATATACAACGACCACTACTGCAAGGACGACGACGACGCCTAAAAGTTGCCGCTTCTCGTTTGCTATTAACTTAGAGCTCGTCGAAAAGATCGGCTGATATGCAGAAGTCAGTCCACAGCGAGGCGCTAGGCCCCCGTGATCGCCAAAGCTTTAGTAGTCACAATCCAAATGACAATAATGATAATTTTAGCAACAACCATGCCAATAATAATAGCAACAGCAGAAGTAATGAAAATAGCAATACTTGTAGTTGGAATGGCAAGAGCAATAGTAACCGGAAGGGACATGGGCAATGGTAAAAGCAATAATATACCCTTGTTCTCTGAATCCCCACATGGGTAGTTCTACAAACTAAGGCCCTTTTTCCAGGAGCCCCGAATTGTACAGTACGACAGTTTAGTACGACCCATCTATGAAAAGCCTACAAGGGATCCTACTGCTGATGGACAAAGTCCTGCATTACCCTAACGACCCTAAACTATGGGAATTATGGTATATTCCTTCTTATGAGAATTGCCCACATCTCAGGACCACATGGGAAGGAGTGGAGTCCTCCTCTGAACCTGGCCTTGCGATTAGCATTCTAGCTTTTTAGATTCGTAGTAGCTGAGTGGATACACTTTCACTTTTGGGACAATACTACCTACTTTAAAGCTGAAAGTGTACACTTTTGGGGGGCTTATGAACTCAGCAACTAAGGATTTGTTCTATTTATAGGGGCTTTGGGTTTAGGATTTGGGGATGAAAGTCTGAGACGAGAAGAAGGAAAGTACCGTGATTGGGGATTCATACCTACAGTTGTTCTTGGATTGTTGTTGCGTTGGAGGTAAGCCCTAAACCCTAAACTGTAAGCACCACACTTGAAAACCCAAAACTAAGCGCTTAACCCCTAAACCCCCAGACCTTAAACCCTCAACCCCTAAAGCCCTAAACCCTAAACCTTACGCCGAATCTCCCAAACCCTGAATCCCGAAGACCTCGTGGAATCACTTCGGCTGCCTCTAGGTATAGGACCCAGAGTAGGCCCTTATTGACTTTTTTAGGGTGTAGCGGTTCCCTTATAGCCCCGTTGAAACCAAAAAGGGCCCCCTTTTTTTCCTAGGTTATTCTAAGGTCTAGGAGTCGTAGAAGCAAGCTCTCTGCTCGTAATGTAGGCGCCTTATTCAATAGAATAGGGCGGTGTTACTATAAGGGATCTATAAGGTAATTGCTGTAATGTAAGGGCCTGGTCGAGTCATTACAGCAGGGTTCAGGTTCCTTATTATAGTTATAGTATCATATACCACGAAAGCCCAAATCTGTTTCTGATTACGGCCCCTACAGTACTGAAATCCAATCCCCGAGCCCTACCTGACAAAAGGCTCATATAAACAAGTCATAATAAGGAGTCATTTCATAGGGTCCAGATAAAACATTAAACCACAAACAACACAAACAACAGTCTACTGTATAAACCAGGGGCCCTAGTGAAAGTTTTTGCTGATCGATGAGGCCACTACTTGAGACCCCTGGTTAACCCCGTGCCCCTTAGAGAGGCCCTAGTGTATTCAACTTCAAACCCTAACCCGAAACTTTAAATGCTCAAGGAAATCCTAAAACTTTCTACCTTACAGGCACCCTCATGGGGATTACAGTGGGGATGCTAGCATTGGGGGCCCTGAAAGAAAGGTGTTGATTATTCAGGGGTCGGCATTAATAGTATTCTTGAGCTTGCTCCACTGCAGAGATATGCTAATGGGGACGTAGTTTGTTTGCTTGCTTGCATACTTTTTTGATACCGGTTTTCAAGTCATCTCAAAACACGTGTGCCTGCAACCCTGAACCCCAAACCCTGAGCTAAAGCCGTTTGGAACACCAAACCCTAAACCTTGAACCCTCCAGGAGCCCCAAACCCTAAACCCCATATACGCTAAACCCTGGGCCCTACACCCCTATCGAGCCCTATGAACCCTAAACCCGCACCGAAGGCTGTCACCCAAACACTAAACCTTAAACCCTCTAGAATCCCCAAATATACGCTAAACCCTAGACCCTACACCCTTATAAAGCCCTATAACCCTAAACCCTAATCGAAGGCTGTCACCCAAACCCTAAACCTTAAACCCTCTAGTATAATGCCCCACAAACCCTAAACCCTCACCGAAGGCTGGCACCCAAGCCCTAAACCTTAAACCCTCTAGTATAATGCCCCATAAACCCTAAACTCTCACCGAAGGCTGTCTTCAGCAGGGCCTCCTCAAACTCCAGCTCCTGCCCGGACCCATCGCCCACACGCACGGCTCTGGAGGAGTCGCCGGAAAACTTGAAATTCAGTGTTCAGGGTCCATGTGCCCATATAGAGATACAGGAGCCCCAAAGTACCTCTACAGGGACTACATTAAGGCCAATGTATATACTATATGAGTACATGGACCCTTAGGGTTAGACTCCCCAACTACCGGAACTACCCTGTTCTATACCCCAAACATCCACTGTTATGGACCAGAGGGGCTCTGACGACGGGTACTTGGAGGTGGTTCTCGTATATAGGGTTTCGGTTCGAATGCCTTCACTTTAAGATCTCTTGCGTAAGGAGTAGTCAGCCTCAATAGTTGTCATACTTGGTGTCCCACACGGCAAACGCCGAAGCCTTCAGCAACTCTCTATACCCCGGCAGCCCCATTATATGGACGCGTGAGGACGTACGCGAGCTCCCGCACGTGATCGGGTTGGAGGTGTGCACTGCATACTTGCAACTTGCGTGACCAGAGTTTCAGATGTGTGGTTCAGGGCTTGTGGTCTGTATGTATGTATGCATGCAGGTGTACATACGCACGTACATACAGACCTACGTGCATCTCTACGACCCTACCTACTCACAAACGTACACGTGTGTACGTGCATGTATATATATATATGTATACATACATATGTATATTAATTACACATGTATACATACATACTGCATACATACATGTATACAAACACACATGTTATGGATATACATACATGTGTATATATATATATATATACACATAACGTGTACACGACGACAGAGAGAGAGAGAGAGAGAGAGAGAGAGAGAGAGAGAGAGAGAGAGCAAGAACATTCGGGCTCGCACCTTGGGTTTGGGGTGTTCGGGCTCGAGATTCCGAAGTGTCGCGTAGTCTCGGAAGACTCTGGCTTTTGGCCATTGTATGTCATTTATAGGGTTCGATCTACCCAGACCCAGGTGCTGCATAGGAGTCCGTTGATGTCGAGCCTGTTGCTGAGGAATACATTTGTGCGCACATGTGTCTTGCAATGAGATCTGGCAGCGTCCAGGATCTATGATTCAATGAATTCAAGCTAAACCCCAAACCTTGATGTTTGCTTTACCCATAGGCCCCAAAGTAGTTCCTTTTTGGGATTACCTTCTAGGATAGTATATACCAACCCCAAAAAGGAACTACTTTGGGGCCTTAGGGTAGTGCCCGGCTTGAATGTTGCGCCAGGTGCGCGTCAAAAACACGTTCATCCATGTCCACGAGGACGATGAGGCCGAGGCCAGCCGGTCTTTTTCAAACTCAGGGTACCTTTATCTGGGAGTTTCCGACAATTAGGGGGATACCTTATTTTGGGGTCCCTATACTTATCGGAGTTTCCGAAAATCAGGGGGGTACCTTACTTTGGGGTCCCTATAATAATCCTACTATTTAGGCTACTTTATTAGGGTCCCCTATTTTCGGTCACTCCCATATGAGGTCCTGAGATGTCCGGTCCATATATATATATATATATATATAAGAGTTTCACGCATTTTCCGGAGGTTCGGCTCAGTTCGTAGATCATCCCTGGGTTTTCCGAAATACGTTTGATGATCTAAATCCTATGTTCCTTTAATAAACGAGATATCATAATTCCCATAGTTCAGGGTCCTTGAGGTATTGCAGGAATTATATCATCAACTGTATGACTACATAGTGCATGGCCACCGAATGGCATGGCCACCGAAAGATGTGGTCTGACTATTTTTCGGCATTTACATACAGCTATCCCCTCGCAACACAAAAGACCTTGATCCCCACCATAGACCCGAAACCTCAAGCATAAATACAAAGCGCTCCACTTGCAGCTGTCGACTTTGCAATCTTCGGTGCATTCATCCGAACAATAATGTCATCAGCCAGTTGCAATAACATAGACCATCGCGGAAACATAGTCCAATGGTACAACATGCTACCCCACCAAACTACTATCCTAATCCCAAGAAACTAACTATTCGGTCTCTTGCACCCAAAAGGCCAGACGAACACCCTTACATAGGTTTTAAACTTCAAGCCAAGACCCTAGGTATATAAGCACTTTTGGGTGTTGCGGATCTTCAGTAAACCCTCAACCCTAAACCTTAAGCCGCCCAACCCCAAGCCTTAAGCCTATCCCGAGCATTCAGCCCCTTCGCCAGCCTCGCTTTGTCGCAAGGACTTCGAAGCACGATCCATGCGTCGGACAAAGTCGATGCCGTCCTTGATTGCACAGTGAGAGGGACTCAGCCCCAGTTGGTGTGCTCCTTTTGGCTTGGGGGTATGCTACGGGCCTGCCAGATAGCCTTTCATGTGGTGAAGACTCTATTCTAATCAGGATCCACGTCCCGCAAAAGCGAATCCATACGGAAAACCCTAAACCACAGCCCCAAACTCTGAAAGAAACCCTTCTCCAAATTGGAGCTACTTGGATCGGGGTCCTGACAATGTTGGGCCTAGCTAGCGTTGGTCCTCCCAAGTTTCGCAGAAGACGTGATGGCCACCGTGCATGGTGAGGTTTGTTTTTAAGTTCAAGGCAGCGTCAGATCTTTGCACTGCTGTGTCTCACAGGTACGCCATTGGGGATTCAAAAGTTCGTGTTTTGGGCTTGGGAATTAGGGTTTAGGGATGCTTAGGATACAACCGGCTCTGAGACACGGCGTAAAGCCAAATCTGCACAGCGCCAAGTTTTTGTGACTTTCAGGATCGACGCAGGTGTCTATGGCTTTATAAAGCTGTTGGGACCCAGAAGGGTGAGAGGGTATTTTTTGGTGAAAGACACCTTAATATACAAAAAGCTACCTATGCTAAGATGTCCTTGTAGAGTTCCTGAAAAAGAGGCACGGTTGTCGGGTGTGCTTTTTTCAACGGTGTTTATTAGCGTGTTTATACAAATTAGAGGATGCCGCTAGACCCTATTCCCGAAGGGTCCATGTATTCATACAGTATATACATTGGCCTTAATGTAGTCCCAATATAGGTACTTTGCGGGCTCATGTATCCCTATATGGGTACATGGACCCTTAGGGATTGTGAAGTAATGCATTACATCATACAATATAGCTCAGTATGCTGCAAGGAATAATCTAGCCGTTTAGTTGTGGTCCTTAAAGAAGGATCATTCGAGTCATTACTGTACAACGTATGAATGGCTGCTCTTTTGTCTAAGAATTTACGGCTCCACGGTCCCATGGGAAGACAAAGCCTCTACAATGACCCTCAGTGTCGAAGAGCCTACTTTGATGTAGGCACTGACGAAGCGGCACAGTCAACGCCGCCTCGTAGATCGTGGAAGTTGGGCAGATGCGATTTGAGCAAGTTAGCCTCCTCATGTACTATAGAGGCCTTAATAATTGCCTACACTATTTTGGTTCCGTATAATTGTAGTATATTGGGCCCCAGAACCCTATTCTAATTATTAAGACCCCTATATGAGATCTTCTGCGCGGCCTTAATACCAGGGTATCTTTTGGAATTTCTCAGAGCTACGCACTCAGTTGCAGGAAACTAATTATTTGGTCAATTTCTTCAGTTGTTAATCATTTCGTTTCTTCTGGCATCATCATGTTTATCAGCATTCCTGATATCGTTGTTCATTTTTTTCCGCCTGGTTGTTCCGCAAATGCATCATCATTAAGTCATCATTCCTTGTATCGTTTGTTCGGCGCTTCTTCTTCAGTATGTTTTCCTCTGCTTGCTGCCATAAATGCATCATCATTTCATCATCGTTTCATTATTTCTGCTTGTGGTCTGCTCAAATGCATCATGACAAGTTCATCCTGCTCCTCACATTCGCCAGGGCTTGTGGGTTGCGCACGTGAAACTTGTCAGTCCTGCGTAAATGTTCAGATCGTACTGAGATACCCGGTATCTGCTTTGTAGCCAACATTGCTTATAAACCCTAAAACCTATACCAGGTACAACATGTATGCACATGCACCAACCAAAGACAGCACACACGCACACACCTTCCCACAGCAAATAGATAGAAGCGGCAGCAATTGTCATGTACGGTTTACGACGACATAAAAAACTGCGGAGCAAGCGCAGAACGAATTGACAACAAAACGCAATTACCACGAACTCAACTTTTAGAACACAACGGCAACGAAGGCAGCAAACACGCAGGTAAAACGCTCGCTGACTGAGGCAAGAAATTTATGATGGGTAAACAAAGCCAACACACAGGAAACTGGTCTAGAGTCTCCTGCGGCCCAGAAATGACATAAGACGAGCCCAATGTGAGACTGCTGTCTCTCCAGGTCTGTGGTGTTTACATCATAATCACAATGAAACAGAAACATTATGATACAATAGTCCAATAGACAATCTATACAACATATACTATAGTCGCAATGAAAACTTGTACGCGCACTATAACAGCATAGAGCATGCAAACACAATTGGCATAATGCTGATTGACTGTAAATGACGCAACGAATCGCAAAGTCAAAGTTCATAATGCTGCACAGTAGCAAAGCAACAAAGAACATGTAGCGCTGCAGCCCGAAAGCAATAGAGTTGTTAAGCTTCATACTGATGCATACTCCCTGCCTAAGCAAGTCACTTGTTTTCGTTAGATGATGTGCATCTGTGCATTGGCCCTTCAAAGCCCATTTATTGACCACTGGCACTCCGCTGGAGCCTAAGACTTGCTCACATCTTGCCGACTTCATTTTCTGCTTGATTGTTTTCTACCGACACAGTGATGCGGCTATTAAATCCAGATTGTTTTGTTTAATTTTTTCGGGCTTAGGGTTTCCGATTGAGGGGGCTTTTTGGGGGGGATGGGCTCCCTAAACCCTAAACCGTAGTGAATTGAGGCTGGGGTGCGGGGTCCTCTGGAATCAGTCTTGGATTGCGGGGGCCATGCCAGGTTTGGAGATTGCAGCTTCAGGGCCATTCCCTCTACTATTATTCATTTTTGGTCATTATAATTCCTAAGAAACAGCCAAAATTATAGTTTTTGCTAGGGTTCTAAGTTCAGTATGATTAAAACATGGCTTAGGGCATAATAGGGTTTAGGGTTCAGAGCCAAAGAGCTTATTTAACTGCTACCTAGGCCCGAGATTGTGGCACCTATTCTCTGGTTGACCCATATTCATGTTGTAGAATCGTAGCCATGAAATGTAGTTCCACGAAGATGGCACTACTCATAGGGACCCTTGCGGGGGTACGTGAGGGGGGGTAGGGGGCCTTCATGCCCAAAGCAATTGCCTAACAAGGCATATTTACATAAGGAAGTATAGTCCCGTACACCCCTCCGCCCTACCCCCCTAAAGGGTCCGTATGAACTGCAGTTCAGGGTCCAGGCTGGGTCGTGGCTGCTTGGAGGTCACATCGTCTTAGGCTGATAGAACATCTGCCGCGGTCCAGTGAGATGGTCGGCTGCACTATACCTATAAGGCTGTTGGTTGGTTACTTTTGTTTTTCTCTTTTTGGAATATGATGGTTCCTGTAAAAGGGATTTCCAGTAACATTGTTATGTCTTACCTTCTAGTCTAGGTCAGGGGAATGGTGATAAAACTGTTTCTATGGTTCAGGGCTTAAGGAAGGCAATGCATGACGAGATCTTTTTACTAGTATTGATTTGTTCGCATGATGTCGGCTGGGCTGCTATATCTTGCTGCACGGCATCCTGGGTCGTGACTGAGACAATCTCTCAAGCTGACCGCCTAATGCATCGCGCGAGCGTGCTTATACAGACACGGCGGTTGTTCTACATGAGGGTCCCCTTCGGAAGACAAGAACAACAACCAGGAGCACGTCAATTCCCTAGCAACATTGATCCTACCCTTATAAGGCCTCTAAATTCCAAGCCCAGCGACGCAGAAGATTCCTCAATTAGAACTAGCCCCATTGCAAGATTTTTTGTATTGTGAAGCAGAGCTTCGCTGAGCGCACTGTTACTCCATGTTGGCACACAAGGGCCCGCGACCTCATTTGCAGAGCTCCTTGTGCAGAAGGCACGCGGCAAGGTCTGCAATGCTCCTTCACCCTTACTCATGTAGCATATACATTGGCCTCAATGTAGTCCCTACCTATATAGGTAGTTTGGGGCTCATGTACCTCTATATGGGTACATGAACCCGTAGGGTCATGGTTCAAAATGTAAAAGTCTATAACCCTACCTGAACCCGACAGAACCTATTTGTTCAGGTCTTGTGTAGGGATTATAGGATCCTTAAGGGGGGGTGGTTCAAGGGGGGAGGGTACTAGGGAGCTTTGGGGAACCTTAGGGAAGCTTAGGGAGTATTGGGGAATAATGGGGATTACTAGGTTACCTACCCCCCTTGGACCACCCCCCCTTAAGGACATCCTAAAGGGAACTCATAAAAGGGAACCTTATAGGGCATTCCGTTGATTCATGAGCCCTTACCTGGACTTTAAAAACCCCAGCTTGCTAGTGCTCCTTTTTGAGATTCCCGCATGGAAGTCCTCACAAAGGTAGATTATTTAGGATCCAGACGTACCCTAATGCTTCGTACACTATCATGTTTTGCATTGGGAGGAAAAGCGGTCATCCATACCATGAGCGATTTGAATTTGCATTAACTTTACAGCCTAAAGGAGTGTTCAACATCCTCTGGTATTGTTTGCAGCGAGGTCGTGTCTAGGGTCCGGAGCATCTTGGAAACTGCAAACATCCCACCGAGATGTGTGGCTTTGGCTTTGCGCAGAACTTGAGGCTCTGGTCCAGTTCTGGTAACAAAACTGGGTTGTCCTTTGGGATCTTTTTTAATTTCCCCTACTATTTTGTAGAGCACCATAATAGTAAATAATTTGCAAAGGGCTTAAAGGACAACTCAGAAAAAGACTGAAGCACTAAAAGGCTCTCTTGCCGAAATGACAGTCTTCAAACCATGCCCCTTCTGCAGGTTGCTCACCCGTTTGGGGGGCTTAGTGACTCTAGTGGGTTGTTGCGTTTTTTGCGTGTAAGTTAGCATAAGAAGGAAACCCTATTGTCTACACTATAAATCGCAGTTATGGTTAGCTAACTCAAATTCCTTGGGTAGGGACTTTGGGACAAGGTGAGGGGTGTGTGTTTCGGGTCTTCGGGGAAGCCTTTAAGATGTTTTACCTATTCTTACCCTAAGCCGTAAGAAAGGGATGCCGGGCACAGAGCCATCGCAATCCAGGCTTTCGTTATTCCATTCTGTCTAGAAAGAACCAGAACTCTTCAGAAGTTTCCATCTGAAAGAGCCTATATCGGGGTGTTTTGGGTGCCACTAACCAGCCCTGAAATCAAAGCCGCATAAGAACCGCAGCAGTTCCTAAAAATCCAATATGAACCCTAACAACCTGGATTCCTAGACCTAAACCCTGAGCCCTAAATCAATATTATATGAACCGTAAGAACCTGGATTCATAGTTGCTTCGTTACCCATACCTATAGTAACCCTTATAGGCCCCTTCAAAGGAACCCTAGTCAAAGGCTTAAAGGCCCCCAGTCCCTCCTTTGATTAGTCCCTATCCTAAACCCTATAAACCCTAAACCCTAAACCCCTAAACCCCTGAACCCTAAACCCTAAACTGTCCTATATTAGTTGCTTCCGGTTGCTCGCGGGCCTTTTTCTGGAAGCTTCCAACCAGGAGGTCTCCAGTCTGTTGGCGAGCGAGTGTCAACCATTTTCAGGTAGGACAGGGTTTCGGGTTTAGGGGCTCCTTTGAAAGGGAAGTATGGGGGTTGATTTGTAAGGGTTCTTTAAAGGGCTATATAAGGGATCTATAATGTTTAGGTTAGGGTTTAGGGCGTAGCATGTAGGGTTCGGGGTCCAGGGTTCAGGGTCTAGCATGGATGCTGGATCCTGAGCCCTTCTCAAAGCCGTAGGGCTTGAATCCCTAAACCCGCAAGAAACTCCAGGCTTTTCTAAACCTAGGTTCCTGAGCAGTACCCTTTTGCCCTTTTTGCTTCTGGGCCCCTTTCTCAAAACGGAAAAGTAGGAAAAGGGGGCACCCTCATCTTGAAGGGACTGCTCAGGAACCGACGCTTTTCTAAACTGCCTTCACGGTCTTCCGTGAGCTGCCAAGTTCTTCGGCTGAGCTTCGGCAACTGGAGCTGAAAACGGAGCCCCGTGACTCTACAATGGAGTCCAGGGTTTCGGGCTTAGTGTTTGGGGGACTAGGGATTAGGATTTAGGGATTAAGGTTGAGAGATTAGGGTCTCGGGCTTAAAGGGAATGTAGGCTTCAGTGGTTAAAGGGGTCCTTAGGATCTACTCTCGGGGTGTAGGGTTTAGGGGTTTCGGGCCTAGTGTCTATAGGGAAAGGGTTACAAATTCGGGTTATTATTGGGGCATGTTGAGTTATAGGACATTTTGGGCTAGCTGTAGGGCTCATGGAGTATGTAGTTTTACGAGGGTTTGGGGTTTCGGGGTTTCGGGGTTGCGCACTTTGCAGACGGAACCCCGACCCCCAAATCACAAGGGCCATGATCCCGACTTCTTCAACATTCACCAAGCACATGCAGGACCGAACAGTTTAGAGTTCAGGGGGTTTAGGGTTTCAGGGTCTTGACCGAATTCCTTATTGGTCCAAGGCCAACCTATTCAACGTTTGGGGCTCGAATGAGCTGGTCTTAGGCTCAAAAGTTGAACCTTTGCACCTGAGTAGGTATCCTTTAACCTGTTGTTTAGGGTCTATACAATCCTACCATAACTGAAGGGATTAGCTTTTGTGAGCTAGGGTACTCAGCTCATAAGGAAGATTTTCCCCCCATGGTTTTTTGGGGAAGTCAGCAGGTGAAAGAAGCCACGAACCCTAAACCCCTAAACCCTTTAGGTCCCTTAAAGGAACCATTATAGTACCGTAAGGGAACCACAGAGAGAAGGAACCTGAAAGAAGCCAGTGAAAGACCCAGTTGCTGTGCGAGCGCCGACTACCTTGGTCCGGCTGTAACCAGCCATCCTTTAAGCTCCATCTGGGTGGTTTCTTGGAGGATCACTGTGTCCTTTAAGGGCTCTCTTTCGAGCATCTTTCGCACGGTGGCATTGTTTTGACTCCGAGATGTTATTAAGAAACACCGGATTCTTCTTTTTGCCGAGAGTAACGATCATGTACTATGAGGGGTTTAACCTCCACCAGATGGAAGCGGTTTAAGGTTTAGGGTTTCCGGTGTAAGGGTTACTGAGAGGGCGAAGGGTTTGGGGTTTGAGGGTTTCTTTCAGGGTTCTCTTCAAGGGTCTTATACTATGAGTGTTTAGGGTTCACTTGGCGGTTTCTTTACGGCTTCTTTAACGGGCTACTAGAAGCGCTTATGGTTTCCTTGAGCTCCATCTGGCTTCGGGGTTTAGGGGGTTTAGGGTCGGGGGTTTCGGGATTCTGGTCTTGGGGATAAGGTTTGGGCTGTAGGGGGTTTCTTTCATCTCCATGTGGGTTTGAGGTTTCTGTATTCTGGGATCTTGGGTTTAGGGCTGAGGGACTTAGGTGACTTAGGTCCAGGGTACCACGGTTTACGGGTTTAGGATCTAGGGGTGTAGGGATTTAAGGTTTCAGGGTTAGGACTTAACAGTGTTGCGGTTGAGGGGTTTGAGGTTCCCTTAAGTCTGGGTTTACGATGTTGTGTTGGGCGTTTCCTTAACTTCTTTAAGTGGATTTTCTCTAAGGGTTCTTTAAAGGATTCCTTCCAGGTCTTCTTCGCGGTCCACTTGTTTCACCACACGAAGGAACCCTCCGAATTAATATGGGTAGTTGTCAAAATTATGGTCCCTTTCTGGGTACCCCAAATAGCAGGCGCCGCATTATAATAAGTATGGAGAAATCGTCCTAAGGGCTTCTTTGGGGTTTCCTTCACAGACTTACGCAGGCAAGAGTTAAAGCCCTGAACATTATAAACCCTAAACCCCTCTCAACCCTAAACCCCTCAACCCGAAACCCCTAAACCCTAAAACCCCTCAACCCTGAACCCTAAACCCTAAAGCCCTGAACCCTAAAACCCCAAAGTTTCAGGGTTCAGTGCACCTCGCAGATGTTGAGCGAACGAGCCGTGAAGATGAATCCCTGCCGCCGGCACCCCGTCTGGCCAGTACGAAAGCTGAGGGTTTAGGGTTTAGGGCTCGAGGTTTAGGGTTTAGGGTTCAAGGTTTAGGTTAGGGTTCAGGGTTTAGGGTTTGTCAGCATAAGTACTCAGTGACTGATCATACAGCACGGTCCCCAGAAAAGGGGATGTATTGATCAGGGGTCGACATTCCCCACACATTAAGAACTTTTTAGTCTTTTTCATAGCCATGAATGCACAACCTAATTAGGGACAGGGCTTTGCATTCATACGTACAGTCAAACACAACTATGTCCAGACGCTCATCATGTACACACACAC
Organism: Symbiodinium sp. CCMP2592; assembly: GCA_905221615.1. Taxonomy (NCBI): domain Eukaryota; class Dinophyceae; order Suessiales; family Symbiodiniaceae; genus Symbiodinium; species Symbiodinium sp. CCMP2592. Next base: position 478,071 of record CAJNDT010000058.1, read on the forward strand.
ATACATACATACATACATACATACATACATACATACTATACATCCGTACATACATGAATCAAGTATGTTACATGATAACATGCAGGCATGCATGCATGCGTGCACGCACACACTTCCACATACACGTGCGCAATGCATGCATGTGTATACGGATAACCACACCCACCTTTACATCTACATACACGTATACGTATAGGTATAGGTATACCCCAAGGGTCCAAGTACCTATAATAATCATATACTCTCCAAAATCCTAACCTACATCCACTACTATCCTAAAACCGAGTACCGAATTATTGGGTCTTTCTGACGCTTGGGGTACCGGTACATATACTTGTACGTACATAACTGCATAAATACATGAATGGCTACATGCGTACATGCATACATATGCACGTGCATGCATCCATGCATGCACTTTCGCATAAATACAAGTACATGTCTAAAGTGTCCTGGCATGAATGCATGCGCATACACACACACACACACACGAACACACGAACACACACACACACACACACACACACACACACACACACAGACACACACACACACACACACACACACGGGCGTCTGTTGAGTGGTCTGCGTTTTGTTCAAGCTCTACAGGTGCGTAGGTTTGAATTTATGTATATATGTATATATGTAGTATGTATATATATATATATATACGTGTATATATACATATGTATATATATATATATATATACGTGTATCTATCCTTCTCTGTCTATATATATGTATATATATATATATGTATATGTTAAGAGAGGCACACATACCTATGTACACACAGAGAACATCAAGATGATTGTATGTCTACGTCTGTGCATATTTCCCATGATTACGGGCGTCTAAGCTTTACTCGTCTATGCGTAGATATGTATAGGCTAGATACTTACATATTCATGTACCCATGTTGCTCTTATACCCTTGTGCCGATACACTCTTGCATATTTATGCACTGGCATTCTTGTACACTTATGTTTACCTGTGTATCTATCTACGGAGATACAGTATGGCACAGTTCCCATTTCTTGGAGACAGAGACAGAGAGACAGACACAGAGAGGGAGGAGGAGAGGCAGAGAGAGATAGCGAGAGAATGCGTGTGTGTGTGTGTGTATGTGTTGTATGGACATACGAGGAAGCGAAGGGCCTCGCCTAGAATTTGGGTTAGGTCGCGTGATTTCGTCACTTGGCAAAAGAGGGGGTGGCCAGCCACTCAAAGGTATTCGAGGGGCCCGCCCATAGCCCACACGAAATGAAGGTGGGACGCCTCACGAAGATTTTGTGCTTGCTTCAGTTGCTTGGTTCATTTTCCACCCCTGGGACATAAGTAGTGTGATTGAGCGTGCCGCAGTAGTACTTCTGCATCCGCAACCCGAAATTATACATTCCATGAATCTTTCCAGCTTCGAACCGACCCTCCTGTGAACATGGGAGCATTGGAACGTGGTTTAAGCATAAAGGCAGTAACCAGAAAGTTGGAGCTTCATTATCCTAGTGGCACGAAGGTAAGTACAGGTAATCCTAGCAGTAATCACAGCAAGCCCACTTTCCAAGTTTCTGGGTTCACCAGAGTTATTAGTGCTGGCAATTCCCACACTTTGCCTTACAGTCATGAGGACACTGATGCTCCAACGTTCCGGATTTGGCACCATCAATCAAAGACCCCCCATATCCTAAACCTTGTGCTATTCTGGAAGCCCTCGACGATTCTTAGATGGTACAGACTCTTGGATACTTAATGACGCTGATCAGGATTCTTTATTCTAATTCTATTGCAACATGCACCAAATTGTGTTCTAGTTTTGGGCCCTGTGCTACTGGCTTCTTGCACCACATCGCAGAACCGTAAGAGCCTAAAGAAACCGGTAAGGGTTTCTAGGAGCCGTAGGAAACCTTTGCGTAAACCCTTCACAACCGCAGCACACCTTACAAAACCCTCCAGGAGTCCTGAGCATTTTCGTGTTGGGAGAAGGGGCGAATCCCTATGAAAGCATCTCGATCATTCTCAGACCACAAGTTGCAAAAAAAAGCGGTACCGGAGACTCCATTCGTCTATACCTAGAGGCACCATAGTAGTTCTTTTTGTGGCTTTTATTCTTAGTAGCTGAGTAGGTAGCCTCTAAGCTTTTACTTATAACCCATATTGGGGACTTAAAACCCCATTGATAATTGCCCATAAACCTCCGAGTAGAATGTTGGGATTAGCGGGCTTAGAGTTTGTGGTTAAGGGTTTCGAGCGTTCGGGTTACCTGGACCCTATAAAGCCTTCGTTTTTCCTTATATATGCCCTTAAAAGGTAGGTTTTTTTGGGGTTTGGGGTCTAGGGATTCTTCGCCTGAAGGTTTCAGGTAGAATTCAGGGCCCCTGTGACATGATATGTGTTTGGTGAAGTTTGCTTGAAGTTTGGGAAGCCTATAAACCCTAAACTAAACCCTAAAAAGGACAGGTATGGGTCGCACTGAGGACTTAGAACCCCAAAAACCCGAAACTATTTTGGAAGTGGGGCGGGATGCAGGCTTGCTTTACCAGAGGGGCACTAAATAATTACCAAGACAATAGATTGGGTGGGGCTCTGTGTTATCGTAGAATTTACCCTCAAACCCTATTCTAATGATTGTCGCCCCTGCAGTGTTTGGGATCCCCTAGCTATCGGATATTGGAGTCTCTGGAGGCGTTGCACAGGAGTATGCAACAAATCCCAAATCACATGCCGCCCTCGTGAGGGGGTACAAGATGTCGTAAGGCTTCCTGAATGTTTGGAGTCCAGTAGGAGTGCCCAAGGGGCCCAAGCAATAGCATATAGTACATACCCCCTAAACCCTAAACTCTAAACCGCATACTTTGGGGCCCAATAGTAGGGAAGGAACTCCATAGACGCAAGATTAAGCCGTCATGTCTTGGGTTTTACGTCTCCCTCAGGGTCCATGTACTCATATAGTGTATACATTGGCCTTAATGTAGTCCCTATATAGGTACTTTGGGGCTCATCTATCTCTATATGGGTACATGGACCCTTACGGGTTGAGGCAGAAGATCTTTGCAAGTGGCTTTTCAATTACAGCATGCTCAACGTGCTGCAAGGGGTTGTAGCGTGTCTCGGTTCTTGGAGTTGACTCAGTCCAAAGTGCTCATCTGTCACATCCTGACAAACCCTACCCAAAGGGTCCAAAGTGCCGATATAGTAGAATGTAAGGTTTCTATATTAGGGATGACTTTTATGGTTTGGGGAAGTATTCCCCATAACAGTACCTAGGACCCATTTGGGCTACCAGCCCTAGAAGCCCTATTCACCCGCTGACTAAGTTCTAAGCCCCGGGATTCCGGGGGTGGAGGATGGCTTAACCCTAAGGGCCTAAAGGTCCCCCCACCAAAAAAACCCAGGAATCATGCTTCCTTTGAAGGCTGTCGGGCTACAAGCCATTTAATATAGGGGCCTTTATATAATTACCTATAAGATTGTGGGGGTTCCTTAATATGATTATAGTATAATAGGCCCAAAACCCCTATTCTAATTATTAAGGCCCCTATATTAATATCATATCAAAGGTGATGTTCCATTGTGGGAATCAGGGTTGAAGGCTTAGGAGCAAGAGCGACATGCAATGATTTGGGACTTGTGCACGAACTCTGCAGCGTCATCAAGAGGAGCACTGAGTGTCTCCCAACGATCTGGCGTACACAATGGAAACGCATTGACTATCTCCGAAAGATGCTGACCTCTCGTCGTTTGCTTGTTTGCATGCGCTCCGTCTGTCCGTGTGTGTGTGTGTGTGTGTGTTTGTTTGGTTTGGAGGTTTGGAGGTGTAGGGTTGAGATAGGGTTCAGGTTCATGGTCTTATGTGGGTGGTTGTCAATAATTATTAGGGTCCCTTTTTGGGTCCTCATCACAATACGGCACCTAATATCTAGGGTACCCAAAAAGGGGCCAGAATTTTGACAACCACCCATGTGTGGCTGTGTTAAGGAAGGAGGTGGGGAGATGGCCTCGTAGTGGCTACTGGGGCAGACTTCAGGGCTGTTTGCTATTACAGAGGAGGGTTCCTCGTTACGATATGTGGGGTTTCTGCAAGTTAGAGGGTACCTTACTTTGGGGTTCTTTAGAATAAGGATCCTACTATTTAGGGTACTATATTCGGGTCCCCTATGTTCGGAAACTACCATATCCTTCTCATCAAGCCCATGACATGAGAGAGTCGGGAGTTCATGTAAGCTCGGAAGTCAAACTCGCTAAACATTCTGCAACCCTACTAAAAGAGGAACACGCAGTCGACATCACGTCCAGATAATGGGGGGTGTCCTAGAAGACTCTTCGTTGACGGACCTTGCGTCGTTATGCTAGGTCCCAAGCCTATGCCCCCAACCCCTCATCCTTCGTCCTAGACCTTGAAAATTCCAAAGGCTCCCCCAAATCCTGCTGCCATAAACCCAAACTCTGAACTCTGAACCTGAACCCCAAAACCAAAGCCACGAGAAACGGCAAGATCAGGGCCGAAACCCTAAACCCGGAACCCCTAAACCCTAAACCTGAGCCCCTAAACCCTGAACGCTAAAACCCCAAAGCCCCTAAACCCTAAACCCTGAACCCCTGACGCCTAAACCTGAGCCCCTAAACCCTGAACGCTAAAACCCCAAAGCCCCTAAACCCTAAACCCTGAACCCCTGACGCCTAAACCTGAGCCCCTAAACCCTGTACCATGAACCCTGAACACTAAACCCCAAAACCTCTAAACCCTAAACCCTAAACCTGAGACCCTAAACCCTGTACCCTGAACCCTGAACACTAAACCCCAAAACCTCTAAACCCTAAACCCTAAACCTGAGCCCCTAAACCCTGTACCCTGAACCCTGAACACTAAACCCCAAAACCTCTAAACCCTAAACCCTAAACCTGAGACCCTAAACCCTGAAGCCTGAACACTAAGCCCCAAAACCCCTCAACCCCTCAACCCTGAACCCTCGCCCAAGAACTGCTTTGGGATCAAGGCAAGGCCTCCCACGACGGCAAGATGCGCCGTGCGGTGCAGGACAGCGTTTTAGAGTCTAGGGTTTAGGGTTTAGGGAGTTTAGGGTTTTGGGGTTTGGGGTTTTGGGGTTTTGGGGTTCAGGGCTTAGGGTTTTGTGTGGTTTATAGGTTTCGGTTTTTTTTTTCGGGTTGTAGGGCTTATAGGGTTTATAGGGTCGGGCGTTTAGGGTTTGTAGGGTTTATCGGTTTAGGGTGGGTTATGGGTTTTGGGCTGAGGCTTCAATTTATCGGTGGGGGCGGGAGGCAGTGTAGGCTGGGTGGTGCCCTGGCGCAGGGTAGAGGCTTTTTGATTCCGGGTTCGTCCTTTTAGTTTGGGATTTACGGGTTTAGGGTTTAGGGGTTTAGGGTACTTAGCTTAGGTAGAGTTCCCACCTCCTCCTTCTGAAGTTCAGAAATCGAAGCCTCAGTGTGGCATGTTGCTTGCGGGCGTGTGAGGGCGTAAGGCGTCAAGGTTGAAGCCAAATTTACCGGGATCTCCAATAACTTTGATATTTTAAGGATTTATACGAGGAAACCGTAAAATGGTAATCCTAAAAAGGGTAGGTTCTTTAGGGTCCAGGTAGGGCTTGTTATAAGGCTTACTATCGGATAAGGCTTCGAGGTTGAACCCTAACCCCAAACCTCAAACCCGAAGCCAAGCTGTCTGGTTTGGGGCTTTAGGGCTTATGGGGCTTTCTTCGGGCCTCAGTCGTATAACAAGCACAAACCCGAAGCCACGTCAAGCCCTAAACCCGACATCTCAAACCCAAAGCCATCCTAACCGCTAAACTCGAAGCACAAAGCCTGATACCATCCTAGCCCCATACCCTGCACCCCCAACCCCGAAACCATCCTAGAGACTTATAAGCACCGAAACCTACCCCCCAACCCGAAACCGTTTCAAGCCGCAAACCCAAGCCTCAAACACTAAACCATCCTAAGCCCCACCTAGACCCTGAAGAACCTAGCTTTTTAGGGTTCCCTCTCATGGTTCCCTTATAGAAGTCCTTAAAAAGGGTAGGTTATTTGGGGTTTTAGGTAATCCCCGAGCCACAAAAACCCAAGCCTGGGATTACACGAGGCGACCATGGCTGCGCGTCGAGCTGCTTTGATGCAGAGCTCTTCATCCATTGCCCGGTTTGTTGCTTTGGGGCTTTTGTTTTTTCTTATTGGCTGCAAACTCAACTTTTCAACTTTTGGGGTTCTTATAAGGCAGTCAATTCTGAAAGTTATAGCTTTTATTGCCTTGGGTTTTGGACCTGTGAGTTTTAGAGGGTTCAGAGGAGTGGGGAGCCGGGGTGCCAGAGTTTGGGGGGAATTGTGGTCTTGGAGGTTTGCGGGTTTTAGAATTTCTTTTTTGCAGGGTTTCCTATAACCCTTTAAGGGTCCATGTGCTCATATAGTATATACATTGGCCTTCATGTAGTCCCTATGTAGGCACTTTGGGGCTCATGTATCTCTATATGGGTACATGGACCCTTGGGGTAAGGCGTTTCGAGGCTTCAGGTTTTTGCGTGTTTGGTTCAGGGGCTTAAGCTCGGGGCTTATCGTTTAGTTGGGGTTCCCAGCCAGAAAACCTACGCCTGAAGCCCTAAACCCTAAACCCTAAACCCTAAACCCTAAACCCTAAACCCTAAACCCTAAACCCTAAACCCTAAACCCTAAACCCTAAACCCTAAACCCTAAACCCTAAACCCCAAACCCTAAACCCCAAACCCTAAACCCTACGTTCCAGTCGCTGTGATGCTCAACTCCCACCTTCACTCGCAGTAGAACTCAGCGAAACCTTAGGGCCACCCTTCACTTTGAATCTTGAACGGGAAAGGATAAAGTAAAAGCCAGAAAGTTGGAATATGATTATCCTAACCCTTCTGTGGTAAATTATAGGGTATCCTACCATGAAACCATATTCCAACTTTCTGGAGTTCCCTGTAATGCATGCTGATTATTAGGGGACTTCCTGAACCTACCTGTGTGCCTCAAGCCTAAATCCTAAACAGCAAACCCCTGAACCCGAAACCTTAAGCCTCCAACACCCAAAACCTTACAAGCCCCCTGAATGCGCTCAGTTGCAGAAGAAGCCTGGAAAAGGCTGCTCGGCGAAGTTACAGATAGATAGATAGGTATACAGATAGATAGGTATATAGGATTATAAAGGTAGATAGGAGGAAGGCAGATAGATAAATAGATAGGTAGACAGGCAGATAGGTAGATAAGTAGATATGCAGCCAGTGTATGCTTGGAATAGTTGGGAGTCTATGCTAAGGGTCTCATTCTGCAATGACGGTAATTCGGTAACGGTTCTGTGTTAGGGCTCCGTTCTGTCTGAAACTCCCATCCTTTCCCCAAAGGGTCCAAAGTACCGCTCTAGTAGAATGTAGGGTTTCTATATTAGGAATTACTATTATGATTCGGGAAGGTATCCCCCGTAACAGTACCTAGGACCCTTTGGATTATGTTTCCTGATGGTCCGGAAATACACGCGTGTCTGCTATTCTTTCTTACGCACAGCCAGGAAGCTCAAGCCCCGTACAGCTGCAAGCCGTGCGGCTGCCCTAGAACCACAAGCTCAGCCCTAAAGCCTCTATCCCTAAACCCTAAAGCCCCTAACCCTAAACCCTAAAGCCTCTAACCCTAAACCCTATAAACCCTAAACCCTAAAGCCTCTAACCCTAAAACCCTATAAACCCTAAACCCTAAAGCCTCTAACCCTAAACCCGGTACTGTTGACGGTCTTCAGCCCTTTGTTGCTCAGGCAGCGCTGGAGCTGCCGCTCAGTTCGCAATCTTTCCAGCTGAGGTCTCGCAATGCCTCCGATTTAGGGTTTAGGGTCATTCTAGGGGTTAAGGATTTTTTTGAAGAGGCTATAAAGGGATCTATAATAGGGGTTTAGTGGTTTAGGGTTTGGGTCTTGTTTTGGGTCCGGGCTTGGGGTTTGAAACTTCTGAACCTAAACAGTGTGCTTACGTTTCGGATCTAGGAACTACCTATAGTCTCCGTTGTAGTTCCTTTTTTGCTTGAACCTTCAACTGGCAGCCTGGCAGAGAGCACAGATCCAACAATCCAACACCCTTCTCTATCAGCTCTAACTCTACAGTAGAAGCCAGAAAGTTGGAATATCATTATCGTAACCCCTTTAAGGTAAATTATAGGGGATCCTACCATTAATCCATAATCCAACTTTCTGGAGTTCCCTTTAAGCCTGTAGTGACATCCCAAGCCGTCACTCTGCATGGGACTTGTAATCGGGGTCGTTACTTACGGGTCTTTGTTTCGAGAAGTCTAGTACCGAGGGCCTACATTCGGAATCTCATTGTCAGCCGCAAAACCAGGCTGTTCAGTGGTGCACTTTTTTACTTTCAGATTTCTGGTTTCCTATTATAAAATGAGAACCTGAAAAAAGTATCTAATTTTTCCCAGTGGGTTACCCTCACGGTCCAGGTACCCACGTAGAGAGACATGAGCCCCAAAGTACCTATATAGGGACTACATTTCGGCCAATGTATATACTGTATTAATACATGGACCCTTAGGGACCAGACTTCGCGAGTTTTCTGCAGGACCCCTGAACCTTCAACCGGGAGCCCGGCAATTAGGCATCCTACTATAACTTACGGGACATTCCTTAATTAAGGGATATCTACTTGTTCCCAGTGGGTTACTGAACAGCCTAGATAAAACGCCAAGTTTCTCACTTCTTTCTGCCTAAGAAGGCAAGGGACTTTGGCCCAGAAAAAAAAAACGCCAAGTTGCCTAGGAGGAGCCGGAGAAGGAAAGATCCGACAAGCCATGTCCTCAGTCGAGCTGCTGGGAGTTTCCGAAAATTAGGGGAGCCTGGGGTTCCTTTTAAAGGGTGACTATAAGGGCACAAAAAATGGGTGGAGTTTCCGAAAATAGGGGAGCCTTTAAGGGTTCCTTTAAGGGGTCTATAATAAGGTTCTACTCAGGGTTTAGGGTTTAGGGTTTAGGTTTGGGAGTTTCCGAGGATGTGTCAGGGTCCATGGCACCACCACCCGGAGTGGTGGACATGGCAAGGCTGGGCGATCTCATGCTATAACCAGGTGAAACAGGGTCGAAAGGTCTTGAAATCTTCCACGACCATGTCAAGCCTGAATCCTGCACGGCCCCAATCGACCCCTAACCTCCAACAAACCTTGAGCCGCTAAAGCAACACAGAAGATACAGTAGAGGCCAGAAAGTTGGAACATCCTTAGCCTCATGGCCTTAAAGTAAAGTATAGGGAAAATCTATGTTCCAACTTTCTGGGGGGTTCACTATATCCCCTTAACAGAACCCAAATAGATCCCTCATAGTCCCCTTAAAGGAACGCTAATACATGATCGTAAGGCCTCGCAAGAAAACGCGCCGGTTGAGCAACGAAAAGTTCGCAACAGCCGCTCGGAAGCAGACCATGGTTGTTGTTTGGAATGCTTTCAATTCCTCATTGGCTGCTTTTTAAGTTTTGGGGTTCTTATAAGGCAGTCAGTTCTGAAAGTTTCAACTTTTATTTCCTTGGGTTTTGGGCCAGTGAGATTCAGCATTCAAAAGAACAGTTTGCGGTTTTTTTTGTTCAGACCGAGTCGCGACAGAGCATACTGTCGTCACATGACCATTCATTTTGGCTGTGGACTTTGGCATTCTGGGTCTAGGGGTTTGGTATTCTGGATGCAGAGCCTAGGATTCAGAGGCTAGGATGTGTTGGTGGAGTACTTCACGTTACTGGGCCCAGCAAGCTTTAACTGAGCGGGCTCCGGTCGGCCCCGCTGCTTCCCTAAACCCCGAAAACTTGTTGGCTGTAAACTCAACTTTTCAACTTTTAGGGTTCTTATAAGGTAGTCAATTCTGAAAGTTTCAACTTTTATCTCCTTGGGTTGTGGGCCAGTGAGAAACCACCCAAACACCATGCCCACAACAGGAAGATACCAGCGTCGTGGAGGAGAAAGAGGATGACACTCGACTTTGTAAACCATGGCCAATGTATATACTATATGAGTACGTGGACCCTTAGGGTTACTGACCAGCCTAGTTATAGTAACCCATATAGAAACCCTTATAGTAACCCTTGCAGTAACCCATACAGCAACCCTTGCGCGAGCCTTTCTTTCTCTAACGGCTTGCATATTCGGGCCCCGACTATGATCCATATGGAGGGAACGTGACCTGGGTTCGGGCTTCGATTGCGCACTACAGGTCTACACGCCAAGCAAGTCGATATTACAACCATATTCATAAACAAGAAATTGCACTATAAACAGGAAAAGGAATCAGTGAGCCCTAAACCCGAAGTAGTTCGCAAATCCACATGGGTTTGCCCTTTGTGAGGAGCTCAACTTAGTAGCAGGGTAAGTAAACGTTGACCTCTTGGGGTACTCTCACATTACTTTAAGGTTTTAAGAGCTAAAGCAGCTAAAGTACGGATCCCATGGGCCAGCATGTTAAAACAGGAGCTCAATGAGGGGGTTATCAAGGCCCATGTAATGGTGGTGTTCCCCTGCCGTGTTTAAGGAATCTGAGTTTGAGGACCTTGCTTTTGCTTGGGGGTTGTTATAAACTGGGTCAGTGTTGTGTTTACATGATTCTGATTCGGCGGCTTTGCTTGGCGTGTGCTTGCAACTTGCAGCTGTTCTTAGCAGTCCAACCACCAATCTTCACGGTTCTGGTCCTGACCCTGTCGTCATCTAGCTGTAGCCATGTGTAGCCCGTGTCCATCTTCCGTCACATCTCATTGCTAGCGCCCGGAACAAAATTCGCCTGCTACGCCTAACCCGAAAGCCCTTACTCCGAAACAGCCTGAAATCTGACGTATTTCAAGCGTAAACCCCAAACCCCGAAACACTAAAGCCTGGAATGCTACAGACAGTGCTTCAAGGATGAGGCATTCATTGCCCGGGTGACGAAAATCCTGGAGGATCTTCCTCTCGAATCTGTGGCTGGAAATTTAAGACTTACGGTTGATGATATAATCTTGCATTACCTTAAGGACCCTAGACTATGGGAATTATGGTATATTCCTTATTGTGGGTAATGCAGGTTTTATATCATCAACAGTAGGGGTTTTGAGTCTCAGGACTATCACTTTAGCTTTGGCTTTGCGAGTTTAGAGGTTTCGGGGCAGGGCTCAGGGTTTCGGAGCACTGTCTCAGGTCCAACAAAGAAGATGCCGTTTAGAAGGGCTTTATGACGTTGGATTCTATATATGTAGGATTTATACAGGCCTGATAGGGTGCTATCGTCTCTGCAATCTGCAAGGATCGTACCGTCCCAAAGGGTCCAAAATACCGATATAGTAGAATGCAGGGTTTCTATATTAGGAGTTACCATTGTGATTTGGGGAAGTATTCCCCGTAACAGTACATAGGACCCTTTGGGCATAGGGTGTTGCCAGTAGGGCTTTTGGGAGCCTTGCAGGGTTTAGGGTTTGGGATAGGAACCTGATTAAGAACCTTGGGCCTTTATTAGGGTTCCTTATCTAATCCTAGTGTTTTGGGTCTATAGGCCCAAGGTTTCTTAATGAGGTTCCTACATTAGCTACATTGGCTTGGAAGCCCTCCAAACTCAGAAGAAGCGTTTCACCGCGGCCCTTGTAGTTCTTTGGCGGTTTCAGGACAATGCGAAGCCCGAAGCTTTCTAACTAGTTTCGAGACAACCTGTAACAGCACAAGCAACAAAAAAACACATGTATATGCATGTAGATGAAAGCGCACCTACACCTACACACATACACGCGCACCCAAACCTTCGCCGATGAGAACGTATGTTATTGATCCTAAGGTGCATCGAAGCGGCCCGTAACGGTGGCAACACTTGCCCCCGTAGAGAGACAAGGCTCATGAGTGCCAGATGCCGAAGATAAGCACGCCCAGAGACTCCAATATCCCTTAATTCAGGAATATATACCTTAAGTCATATTAGGGATCCCACTATAGTTCAAAGTATATTCCTTAATTAAGGGATATTGGAATCCCCGAAACCCTAGGCCCTAAGCCCTATCCCTAAACCCTTCGGATCCCTAATCTGATTTAAGGTATACTTCTTAATTAAAGGGATATATTTGAATCCCCTAATCCCCTAAACCCCAAACCCTATAGGTTTGTTTAAGTCGAGGATCCGTTTAAGGAACCCTGGGTATATTCCTTAATGAAAGGGATAGTGGTGTCTCGGGGCTCTCCTCCCTAAACGCCCTAATCCCAAGGCCACACTCTGATCTCTGAGACTCCTTGCCGTCCAGCCGGTTCCAACTCCAAGTACATCCAAAGACCTTACCCTAGGGGTCCATGTACCCATCTAGAGATACATGAGACCCAAAGAACCTGTATAGGGGCTACATTAAGGCCAATGTATATATTATACTATATGAGTACAAGGACCCTCAGGGTTAGCCAAAAGCTTGCGAAGGGGCAGGGATAGACACCAGATGCACCGCATCCAGATTTGCCTACAAATACCTGAAACCCTACACCATAAAATCCTACCGCAACAAGATGCCTCGACGGTTTCGCACTAAGAGACTCCCTGGCCCCCTGTCCTACCCTCGATCCGCTGATCGCAAAGATTGTATAACAACTTTAAATGCTAGGCAACCGTCTACGCCTTCCTGAACCCAAAACTCCAGTTTCCTTAGAGGCGCATAAGAATTCCAGCCCCTAAACCCCAAATCCTAAACCCTAAGCCCTAAGCCCTAAATCCTAAGCCCTACCAGCCCCTAAACCCTAAACCCTAAGCCGCTCTTTAAGAAGAGCTGAAAGCCGAGGATACGGAAGCCATGATCGAGTGCAGTTCGCGGCATCAAAAGTCGATGCTGCTGGAAGCTGCTAGAGAGCCGTGCCCTCAGGTTTAGGGTTTAGGTAGTAGTGGTAGTGGTAGTGGTAGTAGTAGTAGTAGTAGTAGTAGTAGTAGTAGTAGTAGCAGCAGCAGTAGTAGTAGTAGTAGTAGTAGTAGTAGTAGTAGTAGTAGTAGTAGTAGTAGTGGTAGTAGTAGTAGTAGTAGTTGTAGTTGTAGTAGTAGTAGTAGTAGTAGTAGTAGTAGTAGTAGTGGTAGTAGTAAGTAGGTTGTTTAGATTGAGGGATGTGTTTCCTTTGCTTGGTTTTGTGCGGCGCTTGGGGTTAAACGTTGCTTGGAAGACATTGCTTTAAAGGGGTGCATGTGGTGGAAGCAGTTTAGTGGTTTGGGGTGCATGGTTTCGGCTGCTGGGAGTAGCGCTCATTCAGGCTCTGGGGTTGAAGCGTTTGGGGCTAAGGCTTTGACAGTCTCGGCCAACAAGACACACCACAGCAAAAAAAGCAACACAGCATTTTCGCCCCTTCAGCCTCTGACCAAAGCTGTTGGAGATAAAACCACATACTTGACTGCTGGTGGTGATCCCTCTGCCTACCATGTCAGGATGTTACAGTTATAGGGTGTGGGTTTTCACGTGTGCATGGCCTCGGCGTTTCCATGGGGCGTTTTCGGGTACTCAGTTTCGACATCGCAGGTTCCCAAAATACTAAATCCTGAACCTAGCCTCAGCTCAGCCGTACCAAAATCAGGGTTGTAATCAAGAAGGCGGAAGTATGTAGTCTAGTAGTATTCATAAGAATGCCACCGACGTCATTGACAAGTGGGCGGGCAGTTCGGATAAAATCCGTCATGTTGTGATGGAGTTCTTCAAGGGCAGCTGCTCCAATGACGGCCATGCAAAGATGAGCCTGAGCATGAAGTTCACTCAGCGTCGCATCGCCGTTAAGGAAGAGATGGCTCAGAGTTCGCAAGGCACGGGTGGCTACACTGTCCCAGCGGAGGATGTGACCATTTGAGCTTCACACTGCCTATGCGGTTTTGACAATCCGATTAGGTTCCTGGGTGTCCCTACACTCTAACATACCAGAAAGCCTTAAGGCCCCTCTACTATGGAACCCAGGTTCTAGATCTCAAACAAGTAGAAGCCTCCAAATAACTCTAAACCCTGAACCCGGAACCCCAAGCCTGTACAGAACCCTTCTTACAAGGAAGCCTATTCCAATTGTCGAGGCTCCTTTACCCAGACCCCCGGGAGGATCCAAAAAGCAGATCCCTTAATGGGGGTTCCTATAAAATACCCTTAGTAGTATAGGGCCCCAAATTAGGGGATCTACTTTCCCTTATAGATCCCTAAACCCTAAATCCTAAGGGATCCCATAAAGTAGCCCCTTAAGGAACCCTACAAATCTACGTTCTAGATCCTCCCGGGGGTCTGGGTACTTGTCGTAAGTGGAACCTCCGTTGGGGAGCCCCACAGTCTTCGCCGAAGCGGAACTTGGGTTTGAGTTTTTCAAAGGGTTTTTAGGATTCAGGGTTTAGGGTTCAGGGTTCAGGGTTAGGGTTCAGAGTTTAGGGTTAGGGTTCAGGGTTTGGGGTTTAGGGTTTGGGGTTTAGGTTTAGGGTTTAGGTTTAGGGTTTAGGGTAATTCCCAAAGGTCCTAGGTACTGTTATGGGGGATACTTTCCCAACTCATACTAGTATAGAAACCCTAGGTTCTACTATATAACTACTTTTAACCCTTAGCGTCTAGGGTTTGCAGAGGAGAATCAACAAAACGTTTGGGACCCTGAATATATTGATTCCACGCTGCTTTCGGTGTGTATTGTAGGAGACTTGCAATGAGGAGTTTTGAGGACTATATATATAGTAGAACGAACTGTGAAGGCGTCTATATCATTCCGAAAATGTCGGACCCTTTTACCGAGGGCCCCTACAGAAGATGCCTGCGCAACGGTTGTTCACGTCACCCACAGTGGAATCTCGTGTCAGCCCCCGAAGCCCTGTAGCACCAACTATGATTTCCACTTAGAGTTGGAGTTGTGGGTTCAACGCTTTGGACTTCGGGATTTTAGCGGCTCAGGGTCTCGCTGAAATCCTGCCCTAGGCGCGACTACTTCGCCACGGCATGGCGTTCAGGTGTTCTTGTTGCCAACGAGACATGGCAACAGATGCCTTAAAGCTCTAGGTACCTCAATAGTGCGATATCGCGGTACATAAGATATGGTTTGGAACCTACGCACACATGGCTAGTACCCAAGCAGTATATACTTTAGGTTGCATGCACTCCTTATTTAGGTACTTTGGGGCCAGAGTATATACTGTTTGGGTACATGGACCCTTACGGTCACTAAGATTTTGGTTAGTAACCCACTGTCTATAGGTAGCTGGAGAGCTCTAGGGATGGCTTGCTATTCTGGGCCTCTTCGCAGGGTGTCCGTTAGGTTTCGGTTGACGATCCCTGAGCAACCATGTGCCACAGAGTATAGACTTTGGGTGTACCCCTAAGGGTCCATGTCCTCATGTAGTATATACATTGGCCTTAATGTAGTCCCTATATAGGTACTTTGGGGCTCATGTATCTCTATATGGGTACGTGGACCCTTAGGGTACAGTAGCGACATAGGGACTACTTTCAGCCCGAAGTTTTTCCTGTACTAAAGTACATGGAGCTCTTAGGGAGGGCCATTCTACTCAATTCGACCCTGGACCCTTAGCTTTAAGCGCCCTAGCGCCTGCAACGCGAAACCCTGGAGACCGAAGGTGAAAGCTATTCTTCCAGCAGTCTTGCTTGTGCAAGCTAGGACTGGGTAGTATGACGAGCGACAACAGCTTTGACACAGAGCCGTACCCAGCTGTGGGCTTCTAGCGTCCCAATATCTGCCCGTTCTAAGTTATGTTCAATGCAGGAAGTGCAGAAATAGCCTCATGTATGTGGAAATCATAGAAACTCTGCCGGAGCAATTGGCTCTGTTAAAACCCGTATCTTGAAGCCTTACCCCTAATCTTGAGGGCCACACCTTACATTGATAGCTTAGTAGCTGAACGGGTTCACCGTGGATTACAACATTGGGGATAATATTACCCCGATAGAACTGAAAGTTTACGCCTCGTTGGGGCTTATGAACTCAGCCACTTAGACTTAGATAGTCTTTAAGCTTCTTCACGGTTCTGTAGGCTCGAAGAAAGAGAATCTTGTGATAGTGAGCCTGCTTTCCCTGCAGTGAGCAACCCCTACCCTAAACCCTGAAAGCTCAAGCCTATAACCCTACCCTAAGGCCTAGCCTCAGCTTTAAACCCTACCCTAACGCCTAACCTCCTAACCCCTAAGCTGCCAAACGAGGCCTGTGGCATGTTATACCCATGGTCATATAAGAAGCCCAAGAGAGCGGTCAAGCAGATGTTTGTTTATTGTGTTCTAAGGGGCGTCTAGAAACCAAGGCCACTGAAGATGAGTTACATCATTCCACAGGGCACCTTATTGCAGTTTGTGGTGGTTCATAGTATATCCCAAGTCTTTTGGTATTTTATAGTATAGCAGAACATACCCCCAAAGCCTTCTTCTAGTGCACGTCGTAGCATCTGCTTTGCGTCTTTTTCACCGCACCCAGGAGAAAGAAGCAGCAACCTTTAACGTTTTCTGGTTTATATAGTCCTACCATAACTGAAAAGGTTAACCTATTCGGGCTAGGGTACTCAGCCACTACGCCCAGGAGGGCGAAGAAGCTCGAATAGTGTTCTGGTATTCCAGTGTTCTACCAAGCTACTATTCTAGTATTACAGTACTAGTGTATTATAGTCTTGTTATCGTAGTCTGGTATTATAGTGCTTGAGCAATATAGCATTAGTATGAGCACTGTAGTATTAGTATAGTATCATTCTTCTGCACCCAGGAGGGCGAAGAAGCTCGAAGGCTTCGAGCGGCGGTTTCGGAGGTGGGTTGTGGTTTTACAAAGCTGCCTCTTGGCGGCAGGACCGTTTGGGGTTTGGGGGTTTAGGGGTTCAGGGGTTCAGGGGTTCAGGGGTTTAGGGGTGTAGGGTATACGGGTTTAGGGGCTTAGTGGTTAGGGTTTAGAGCATATCCCTGAAATGTTTATATAGGCTTTTGCAAGGGCGTTGGCTTAGGATTGGTGGCTACTGAAATGGTTTCGGGTATCCCGTGCTGTACTTACGTATAAAGAAGTATAACATGGATCCCCGAGGTAAAGCTTGAATCATGTCGTGAGGTCCCTGTTTCTGTTGAACGCAGAAACAGGGCTACCATGAAGTTGACGATAAGGTGTTTCATGATTACCCTAAACCCTAAACTTTAGGGTTAGTATAGGTTACGTCATGATGAGGGTTAGTACAGGACCCTGGGAGTTCCCTATACAAGGGATACTGCAAGGGGTTACCGTGAGGGGTGCTGCAAGGGCTTACTAGAGGGGCCATGAGGCTTGCCATGAAGGTTTTTGGACGGGATGAGGGATTTTCTGCTTGAAGTCTCGATTCTGATGGTGGGGGTGGGGAGGTTGTTTAGGGCCTCTGCGATGTCGACCACAGTGTTGCTGCAGCAGTTCCGGTCTCGACTCTCACTCCTGCTGCTCCTGCTTGGAGGTTCATGAGTAGTTGTAAGTAGGGTTCTGAGTAGGGTTTACTTATAACCCATATTAGGGGACTTATACCCCCCCTTATAACTACCCATGAACCTCTTAGTTTGGGTTTAATTGAGGCAGAACTGTGGCACAGAATTGGGAGCGTGGAGCTGCCCCGGGAGCATAGACAGGGTTCTTGTAACAGGGTTTAGGTTTTAGGGGTTTAGGGTTTAAGGAGCCTAACTTAGGCAGGCAAATACAAACCTTGCAGCCCGACTCTGAGTCCCGCACCCGAGACCCTGAGCCCAACTCTGTCTCGATTGACGGACGAAAGGCCGGAGTTTGGTGACCTTCTCAAGGGCCTAATGCAGGGCTCCCAGTTGCCAGCTTTGGTTTTCTACGCAGATGTGACAACCCCTGGGAATGTTCTGCGACCTGATTCATCCCTGGCGCAGATGTGCGTATAATGGTCGATATCGCAGCTCCCTGGTTTTCCACATCCCAGGACTGCGCTTGGTGGCAATTCCTGGCTTGTCCGATCCGACCACACAGCTTGAAAAAGCTCCAGGCGGCTTGTCGTTTCTTTATGCGAAAGCTCTCGACATGTTCGCTGGGACAGCAGAGCTGCGCGTGACGGGCAGCTTCCTTGAAGGTGTGCACTGCACGTGCAGCGCGGGGGCTCCTTTCTGACGAAAAAGCCATGAAAGAGGCATGTTTTGCCTCAAAGGGGCACCTGGAAGCAAGCCCTGCTTCCAGTGCCAGAACGTTGTTGGCCATTGCAGCGTTTTCTAGAGCCCTAGACTCCTAGACACCCAACCTAGCCTGAAGCAAGCCCGAAGCCCCCGAACCTTGAACCCCCAAACTCCCCAAACCCCGAACTTTTCAAACCCGGAACCCCCAAAATCCCCGAAACTCTAAACCCACAAAACCCGGCACCTTCAACTCTAGGAACCCCCAGAGTCCCAGAGCCCGACCGTATGACGGCCCAGCTCAGGAAAGCTCCCAAGCTGCTGGAATCGTTACGCGGCACAACTTTGGTTTCCGGGTTTGCGGTTTAAGGTTCAGGGTTCAAGGTCTAGGGTTTAGGGTTTGCGGTTCCCCAAGCAGTGTCACAGTTTCCGCTTTAGGGCTTGCAGTCCATGCTCACTCAACAGACCTTGAAGCAGCAAGCAACAAGCAGCCGCTCACCAGCTGATAACCCCAATATGTCACTCATGGCATATCTGTCCAAGGATGAGTGCATACGGAAAACCAGAAATTTGTCAATATGCGTGCAAGTGTGTACTTGTAGAACCATGGAACCAAGTATAGATGCGAAGGGACAGGTGGCATGCACTTCTAAAGCTGTATGTGTACATCTATATATGTATATAGTCTGTTACAGTATGTGCATACATCTATGTATGCATGCATGGACGGTTGTGTGTACCTTTGTTTGCCTGTCTGTCTGTCTGTATGTATGTATGTATGTGGATGTGTACAAGTATGTATGTACATAAGGAAGTCTATCCATGTATGTATGTGTATATATATATATACATACATGTATGTACATGCAGATGCAACAACGGTACGCTGCTTCGACTACTGATGACTAGCCGTTTCTGTGTATGCCCGGGTCTTGTACACATATGTGGCATATGCAGCTTGACTACGTATCTATCTTTGCATGTATTACGTCATATAGATAGCATGTGCGTCGTAGTATGTGTACACAGATGCATAGGCATCTGCATATACAAGACCTTGCTGCAACTGCCCATTGTATAACCAGATACGCAGTATGACCTTGAAAACTTGACAACTACTCGTAGTCGTAGTAGTAGAGCATGTCACGATAAGGGGGAGGGCTATAACTGCGAAATAATCTCCAATCCCAGTGGTTTCTGGACCAGTAATTCATCAAAAAAATCAAACTCCAAAGCGACAACCCTGAACCCGAAACCCTAAACCCCTAGAGCCGGTTGACTCTCGATTTTTGTTGGAGTTGCCAGGCCTGCTCCTCTTCACTGTCCTGGGAGGGTTCTGGAGGGCTGTAGGGCGATTATGCCCGAGATCGAATGGGATCCCGATCAGGTCAAGAAGATCGAAGAACTAAACAAAGCACTAAGCAGAAGTCAACAGCAGGAGTATCGGGATTAAATCTCGGTTTTAATCGTAACCGAGCGGCTGACAACGAACATTTCAATCCGTGTAAACCAGTGAAGGGGCGAAGACGATGAGTTATAGCGTCGTTGGCCTAGGCTGAGGCAAGTCTCATTCCAGAGGAAGGTGAGATCGGCGCACACTCTTTGTGCTGTTATGTAGGAGCCAGGATGCCCTTCAGAAGAGATCTTGTTGTCGGATGGCCCCTTAGTTTCGAACAGAAACCCACGGTAAGGTTTGGCCGCTCTCTCACGGAGGATCGCCGGATTCTGCAAGAGATGTCGAAGTAAGCTGTTAAAGTCTACTCGCACAGCTGCTGCTGAAACCAGGGTGAAGGGCTTGGGCCTAAACTCCCACCCGGTTTGTGTAGTTTTCGGTATGGCTGCTGTCAGGTTCTTTCTTACGCCCAGGCTGTTATTCGCTAGCAGAGCTACTCCAACGTCATGGTCATACAAGGGTAGCTGTGATTCTCAAACTCCTGGTTTAGGATTCCGGGATAGACGGCTCTACGGAGGTTCTATCAGAGTTCCATCGGAGCTCGTAGGCTTGTAGAAGGATGTTACACGGTTAGACAAGAGTTCTAAGATTGAAAGTTCAGAAGTGGCTGTGGGTTTTGAGTTTAGGGCTTTGTTTAGGCCCTACACTACACCATTAAATTCCAAGGCCGAAGCCCTTTCTAGTTGAAGCAAATTCCAGATAATTAGCAAGCAGCTAGGAGCAGCTAGGACCACACGGCAGACCTGCAGGAAAGTAGATGTTTAGGTTCCAAGACCAGAACCGTGAGCCCTAAACCTTGCCAGCATACGCCTCGAACCTGAGCCGCAGGGCCTGAACCCCTAAATCTCCAAGGGTCCGAGGTACTGTTATGGGGGATAATTTCCCAAGTCATAATAGTAATTCCTAATATAGAAACCCTCCATTCTGCTATATAGGTACTTTGGACCCTTTGGGATACACCTTCTCGCAGGCTCCTAGTTAACTAAGCAATATATTCGTGAGACCCCTGAGAACCGGAACCCCTCAACCCTACAGTACTACAGCATTCCTTATTGATTACCCTCTACTAGGCAGGGAGCCCTTTTTATTCCGAGGTTACTGGGCATCCTAGTTTTAGAACTCTGACGGATCCCTGAGCGAACGCCTTGCAGCAGGATGCTGGCATGACGGTGCTGGAGACAGAAGACTGCTTCGAGGCAAGGTTCCCGGCTTTTTTTATAGGGGCCTTAATCATGACCAATACTATTTTGGTGGTTCCCTGGTATAACTATAGTATAATTTAGCAGCTGCCCCCACCCTGTAATAGTGACTATAAGAATTATAGTAGGGCCCTACTATATTCTTATTATACCACTATTACAGGGTGGGGGCAGCTTCTAAAGTATAATGGGCCCCAAACCCGATTCTAGTTATGAAGGACCCTATATTAGTGTTTCTGGATGCAGGGCTGCTAGATTTTCAGACGTTTAAGGGTCGGGGGGTTGCAAAAGTTTATAACGGCGCGGTCAAAGTTTGTCCATTGTGGTTCTATTTGGGTTCCAAAGGTTTACAGTTTAGGGACATGTTTGCAGTGTCTGGCGGTTTTTGTTTCGTTGATGGTGGCTCTGCAATTGCTGAGAGCTTGGAGAGGTCTTGTGAAGGCGCAGACAAAGGTCCAGTGCGGTTTTGCAAGATTGTGGGGTTACAGGGTTCAGGGCCCTGCTACGAGCAGGTTCAAGGCTTGCAAAGTACCTTTGATCAGGAAGTTCCGTTACGTGAAGTCAGGGGTCCCCATTCGCCAGAACCTGCGAGAATGCCCTGCAGAAAAATTACCAATGCCATTCCTTTAATTCCCTTCTCTACTTATACTCTTCCAAGCCCCATTCTGATTGCTTAAAGACCCCTTTTTTTTCCGGGTCTTGGTTTATCGTCCACGGCTTCGCTGATGATGACATCAATACGAGGAGGAGGGCAACTGAACAAGAGCAGGAGCTCTGGGGCACACAGGTGGGACGATGGTGATGTTTTGGGTACTGCCCCCCCTCAGTAACAGTTGTGCAGTTTGGTAATATTCATATTATAGATATATCAGGACCTCAATAGTAGCCCTATCATGGGCTGTTACTGTAGGGGGGGGCAGTACCCAAGTGAAGTTGACGCTGATGGCGATGGTCATTGTGAGAATCTGCAGCGGTATCCCACGGTTTTTCCTGATCCTGACGCCTGACGACACAAAATACTCCAACCCAAAGGGTCCTATGTACTATTATGGGGGATACTTCCCCAAATCATAATAGTAATTCCTAATATAGAAACCCTACATTCTAGTATATCGGTACTTTGGACCCTTTGGGGACCTGCAGGGGGACAAAGCCGCAGTGCTCATGGATGCGCCAGCCCAAGAGGGTTCAGCTTTGCGTGGGTGTCGGTTTACGGTTTATAGGGCAGGGTTTAGGGCTTAGGGTTTAGGGTTTAAGGGTTTAGGGTTTCGGGTTCAAGGGTTTAGAGTTTAGGGCTTAGGGTCTAGGGTTTGGGGTTTAAGGGTTTAGTGTTTAGGGTTTAAGGGTTTAGGGTTTATAGGTTTACGGTTTATAGGGCAGGGTTTAGGGTTAAGGGTTCAGGGTGTAGGGTTTATAGTAGAATCCAGACATGTTGGCACGTCATTATCCTCGTGGCCTTAAGGTAAGGCATCGGGAATCGCAGCACTAATCATGCTTAAACCATGTTCCAACTTTCTGGGGTTCCCTGTAGGGCCTCTAGGAGTTGGGGTACAGTGTGGATGCCTGTAGCAACGGAGTGTTTGGCTGGTGTAGTCGTGGCAACTGGTTTGGTTATTGCTGGTGATTTTGTTTCTTTGTGGTAGATGTGGCCGTCTTGTTGTTATTGCTGGTGTTGCTTCTTCCGCTGTAGCTTCACTCACCTCACGACTCGCCACCACGGTCACAAACATCCGCATAGCCAGCGACGTCGTGTCACTGCCACTGCCACCATTGCGAGTAGCCTGGCAACACCAGCAGTAGCAGGAGCATGCCAACACAATGTGCATTGACCACGACGACACAGCGACATGTTTCGTTGCAGTGTCATATCATGAGCTTGTGCACTGCCGCGACGGCAGCAACTGGTCAAAGTAAGTCCAAAGACTGCGAGCCGCGAAGTTGCAAGCACTATACCCTATATCAGCAGATTCGAGTAGTTGCACGGAGGCAGTGCTGCCCGTTACAAAGCCACCTCAACAAAAGCATTTCCGGTGGTCAGTGGCGAATTGTCGCGAGGAAGGTACAACTCCCTCAATCTGGGCGTTGGGGGCACTTCACGGAAGCTTATTCCATGACTATTTTTTGGCTTGCCTTCGAGCCTGCAGGCATTTCGAATCTCAAGCTATGGGTTTAGGGTTTAGGGATTTCGAAGGGGACGAAGGCGGCTTCCCGGAGACCCTGAACCGGTAAGCCTCGCCAGGATGGGCGTTGTTGCAATACTCGATTGTAATTAACAGGGTTGTCCTTTGGGATCTTTTTTCAATTTCCCCTAGTATTTTGTAGAGAACCATAAGAGTAAACATTTTTCAAAGGGCTGAAAGGACAACTCAGCTAATGATCAGGTCGATTTGTGGCTGTGTGTCGGGGCGAACACAGCTTCCCCGCTTCCCCTAAACCCTAAATCCTAAATTCTACAGACTCTGAACCCCTAAAGCCCTAAACTCCCTCAACCCTAAACTCTGAATCCGAAGGCCTGAGACTTAGCTCCTAATCCTCTCCAAGATGACAGGTGTCAGATGGGGTGTGTTGAAACTTCCGATAGTAATGATCAGTTGATTCATTCTTCGTGTGCTTAAGGTTCAGGAATGTAGGGTTCAGGGTTTAGGGCTTTATTTAGAGTTTAGGTTTAGGGTTTAGGGAGTGTTTGATTCAAAATTAACTTTGTACGTGTATTGTTTGTTGCTTGCCATCGCTGTCGTGGGATTGTGACCTCTTTTTGTCGCGTAACAAGCAATCGTGCAGCAGTGTCTCTGCGTAACATTATCGCCATCCTCTGTCACAAATATCCCTCTCCCCGGGCAGTACACTAGTATGTAGTCATGTTGAGGAGCACAGGACGTGTGTCCTGGCCCAGGTCTGTGGTCCATGAGACTGTGTGTTTGGGTTTGATCTTAGGGTTTAGGGTTTAGGGTGCAAATTTGATGACGTTAATTAGCTGCTAGTGAAGATAGGAGTGCACTGATGGCTGGACCCCGAAAACCGGGGATCTCACAACGATCTCACACGACCTTCACTCACTGCTGCAAGCAAGGTGCTCCAAGATCGAGGCACCCAGGAGGCAGTCGGCAGAGTGGGTTTGTTTTGGAAGTCTTTAAGTTCTATGGGGGTTCGTTTAAAGGGGTCTATAGGATTCTATAAGGGTTCCCTTAAGGGGGTCTATAGGATTCTATAAGGGTTCCTTTAAAGGGGTCTATCAGGGGTACTAGGTGGGCCTTTGGGACATTTTCTATTTTCCCTTATTGGGCTTAATGGGACCGTATTTACGAATATTTTTCAGAGGCTTTAATCTAAAGGGCCAACCTAGTCGACCTCAGTGTCGGGGGTGCGGCCCGCTGTGGAATGCACCGAGTGTTTATCCCTTCTTCATAATGCTTCATCTAGGTCTCCCAGTGGGCCCTTGATCCCTTTTCCCAGTCTTAGGTTCCTTGAAAGACTGTACAATACCCAACCCTAAGGGTTCATGTACCCATATAGAGATACATGAGCCCCAAAGTACTTATATAATATAGGGACTACACTAAGGCCAGTGTGTAAACTATATGAGTACATGGACCCCCTTAGGGCAACGAGGCGCCCTTTCCATTCCTGCGTTATTGGGGGGGATCCTAGTCATGGGAGTTTCCGAAAATGAGGGATACCATATTTTGGGGTCCTTATCATACGGATCCTACTATCGAGGCTACTAGATTAATTAGGGTCCCCCATTTTCGGAAACCCCTCAATTTCATTATCTCTAGCATGAGCAGCAGTTCAATCAGGACAAAATCGGCTTCAGGCGAAACTTCTCTGCACGAAACTCCCACGCGAGGCTTGTCAAAGTTAAACATTTGGCTCCCTACTTAATACAAGTCATGGAAAATTGCATTGGTATCGAAAACTACTGTACATTTTTGCATTTTATGTTATAACTGTTATAACATAGAAGAGTACCGACATCTCGATGCCATGCTTGGGGGAAATGGGAACGCATGCGCAAGTTTTAGACCGTAACAGCATGCTAGTTTAGTCGTGGCTTCGGTGCGGCAACTGATGTGGCCGTGCATGTCCGCATTCCTAAATGGTTCGACCCAGGTTGGAATTTGCAGATCTGCATGTATGAAGTCAGGGGTTCGGATCTACAACTTGACAAGTTGGTATTGTTGGTTACTTTGCTTGCACATGCGATGCTACTGCTCGCGGTTCGCCTGCCTGGCATTTCTACAGGGTCTTTGTTCTCACGATTGCGGCCGGGGGCAACATGTTGCACACCGAGGCGAGAAATTGGAGTTGTCGTCACATGATAGCTGAGCTTGATTCAACCTCTCGTTACAAGTCTTCACGTAGGCACACAGGCACCCGGAGCTGCAGACTGTCAGGTGTAGGTCTGTGGACTTAGTAATAGCAGAGTAGTAGGTAACCTTTAACCTCTCTGGGGTGCTGTGATGCCCATTTAATCCAAATCTCCTCCCAAAGCTTAACCTGTAATTCCCCAGGAAAACGGACAAGTAGATGTAACCTAGACCTGGCAGGAATTGGAGAACGGTGCAGAGGAGCTTCTGTCCGGCCCGGAACCTCAGGAAAGTTTGGATGCATGAACCCCTAAACCCTCAACCCGTGGTCGGGGGATAAAATTTCCGGGGACTTGTGAAGTCATGTACTGTGTGGCCTAAATACATGCTAAAACTATCTATAGCCACAGTATATTTCATAGGGATCCTTAGGGGTGTAGGGGGAGGGGGGGTAGGGGGCCTTAATGCCCATAATAAGGACTAATAAGGCTTATTTAAGGAAATATAGTCCCCTACACCCCTCCCCCCTACACCCCTAAGGATCCCTATGAATATTGGGCCTCTATATTGCAAAACTTCAGGGCATTGGGATCCCAAGCTTCGCAGAGCATTGGCCGTGCAATAGAGTGCAGTCTAAGTGGGGGTGTTCGAGGATTCGGACTTCGCTGCTTGCTTCGGTTGATGATATAAATCCTGCATTACCTTAAAGACCCTAAACTATGGGAATTATGGTATATTCCTTATTATGGGTAATGCGGGATTTATATCATCAACCCTTAGGATGGTCCCGGGTGTTGCTGCTCAAGAGTTCAAGGCTCAAGTCTGAGGGTTTCTGGAAGTGAGGGTCCTTATAATAAGGATCCTGGAATTAGGTACTATATCAGGGTCCCTAAACCCTACAGCCCAAAACCCCTGAACCGCAAGCCCCTAAACCGTAAGCCCCCCCATTTGAGGCATGGGTCATGTGTTGAATTGATCTGCGAGCCTCATGGAGGGACTCGGGTCTTGCTGGTCTGCAGGTTACACAAACAGAGGCTCCTTCTTACTTGCCTCCAGAGCGAATTTTCAGTTTAGGCGTTGAAGGCATGTGACTGTCGTATGGTTCGTCGCACGGCTGCAACTGCGAGAAATCGTTACATGCACGCTGAACTACTTAACAAGACTAGTCCTGAGGGTTCCCTCAAAAGTCGCCAAAACCCGCTTCTACCTGGGTTGGAGTACCATACTTGAATACTTTCTTTGGTACCTGTTCCTTAAAGGAACCATTGTGAAATAAAACTCTGTATTTTTTCTCCTGGTTACTTCAAAGACCAGTCTAGTGGTTCAAGCTCACTAACCCCGGGGCTCCAAATAGCCCAAAGTAGGTACTATCTGGTATACTTGGAGCCCCTTAAACCCTAAACCCCAAAACTTCAAAACCCTAAACCCTAAACCCTAAGGCCCTAGGGTAAGTAATTGCTAGAGTCAGCCGCAGGCCTGGCAGACAACGAGATCAAGTCCTTCGCTTTGGCTGCCAGGGCCATGGACATTGGGAGCGCAAGGCCTACCGAGTTTCAAGGTTTTGGGATCATCCGAGACATCGAGTTGCTTGTAGAAATTGCTGTTTCTGTGCCTTTCCTGCTCGGGTCAGGTCAGGTCGAGTCCTTGACAGTGCTGCTTCGGGTGTTCTGCGAGCCTTCACACAACTTCGAGTAGCGCCATACGGGAGCCTCAACAACTCCCCATGGCAGCCCCGAACCTCAGGATCTCAAAGCCCTCTTCGAGTTGCTATTCTATTCGAGGCCGCTTTGCAAGGGTTTCACTCCCTGTGTAAGCACGTGCTCCATCAGATGCAAACGAAACAGGTCCCCGCGCCCACACCCTAGTTCTAATCCTAAAAGTTATCCTCAGGATGAAAGGCTTGGCTCAACTTGGCAGAGTCAGGAAGTGGTATGGCAACCAGTACTCTTTGTACATAAGGCTCTTGGCGCACGCAGATGAGCTGACATCCATCACGAAGGATGTCCACGAGCAAATCATGCAGAGAGTGGTTAAGGAGAGTCGCTTGCTTTCTTGCGAGAACCACAGGCAGAAGTACTTGGACAAGAAGCTTGAAAAACAAAGAGCGGCTCAGGACAGCCGCACGTTTGCTCAGCTGCTAGCACCTCCTGCTGATGTTCCGATTAACCTGGACACTGATGACGAGGACGCTGGCGACGGGGCTTTGGCGGCCAGCTCTTCTGCGCCTCCGCCCTCGAAGGAGAAGCTCGAGAAGTGCAGCAAAGCTAAGAAGCTCCGGAGGCCCAAGACGGGCGACAAGCCCAAGCCCGACGCTGGCGCAACCCTAAACCCTAAACCCTAAACCCCTAAACCCTAAACCCTAAACCCCTAAACCCTAAACCCTAAACCCTAAACCCTTAAACCCTTAAACCCTAAACCTTAAACCCTTAGACCCTAAACCCTAAACCCTAAACCCTAGCAGCAGCTCATGTTTGAAAAGTCAGAGTCTCAGAGCCACAACTTCTGCGCTAAGTCCATCACTAAAGTGTCCCGGTACCATTGGACCCCAAATAATTACCTATACTAGTTTAAGGGTTCCTATTATAATGAGAGTATAATGGCCCCCAAAACCCTATTCTAATTATTAAGGCCGCTATAGTACCAATGTAGTTGCTATACTAAGTAGGTGTGTGATTCAGGAAAAGTATATACTATGCTACCTATAGTCTTGATTGTAGTTCTTCCTTCGGGTTACCTCATAGGTTCGTAATTATACATATTTGGTTAAACCAAAAGCAGAAGCTACAGTGGAGGCTTTAGGTATTATTTAGGCCCTTGGGGATCTCTCTCTCTCTGCTGCTCTTGTTCTTCTCCGGCCTCTCTGCCGAGCCGCCTGAGCATCTCTAGCCAAGGCACAGTCTCAATTTCGGGCAGCCCTCATCAAGGCTGCTTGCTGCTTTTGATGGGTGGGGTTTATTATAGGGAGTTTAATTAGGGTTCATGGGGCTCAGCGTCGAGGGGCTGTGTTCTCAACATCCGGGGTTCAAGCTTCAAATTTGGGGCTTGCGGTTTCAGGTATTGGGCTTTCTAACTTTACATTTTCAGGGTTCGGGGCCTTCGGGCTTTTGGGTTGAGAGTTTGGGGTTGCAGGGGTCAGTGATGGATGAAACTGTCGTTTGGGATACTACATGCAATGAGGCTCGTGGGGCTTAGGATCTAGATTAATTAGTCTTCTTTCTCCTGAACCCCATCAAACAGTCTTGTTTCTTGTCGTCATATAGATGTGATTCTGATGAGGTGTGTAGTCTTCTTTGTAGGGTTTTCCAGGGTTGCGCGACACCACCCCTCCCGTCAGGTTGTCTCGAGTAGGAGCACAGAGGCTGGGACCATAAAGGGCCGATTCTCGCGGTACGCTTGGAATTAAGCGCTGTAAGATCCCTAACCCAATCAAAAATGTATATTCAGCGGCATCAACCTTGACACCCTAAACCCTAATCGCCGTAATCCCTAAGCCCGAAACCATACTCAATCCTTCGTTCTGATCCCAAGAACCCTGAAGCCGACCCTAAGGTTCCTGGACCCTTCTAGTGAGGTCCCAAACTCTCCCTAAGGGTCCATGTTATCATATAGTATATACATTGGCCTTAATGTCGTCCCTATGTAGGTACTTTGGGGCTCATGTATCTCTATATGGGTACATGGACCCTTAGGGTCTGGCCCCCAAAGCCGAACCCCCCCCCAAGAAGGCCCAAGACCCTCTGAGGAGCCTCAGGGTAACCCCAAAAAAAACTCTACGCGGCAGCCCAGCAGGTTGCTACAGCGAAAGGCATGGAGATCGCCACGGCAGGCGATGGACACATCCAGGTGGGCTCTAACCCTAAACCGTAAACCATGCGTTAATACAGGGAGCCTGAAAATTTCGAAGATGCTGTCGGGACACAGGGGGACTTGTGTGACTAGTTATTTCGGCGCTCTCTGGGTTTCAGGTTTTTTGGTGTCGAGAGTTTCAGTATGTGGTGCTGGTTTCTACTATGACCCGAAGGTTCCATGTACTCATATTGTATATACATTGGCCTTAATGTAGTCCCTATACAGGTACTTTGGGGCTCATGTATCTGTAGAAATATGGATACACGGACCCTTAGGGTATGTGACTTTGACAATCCGATTGGTTCCTTTATATCCCTACACTCTAACATACCAGGGACAATAAAGGGTAGTTGGGGGGTCTACGTAAAGCTGCAGGGCTCAGTGCCCACGTCTTTTGGAGACGGTGCACTTGGCTGCTGCAGGGCTGTTTCGGGGTTTTGGCGTACGGGTAGTTGTCAAAAACTAGGTCCTTTTTTGGTAACCCTAAATAATAGGTGCCGTACTATAATGAGGACCCAACTGTAAATTAGTGCCCCTTTTCGGAGTTCCAAAAGAGTAGGACACTACCAAATGATCCGAAACATGCGGGGGAGGCAGGCATCAGGGCTCGTGGAAAACTTGTCGTTCTTCGACCTTGGACAAACGGGTCTGAACGTGCATTTCAGGGCATCCCTGCTGGCTCAAGGTATCAGGTTGAGGGTTTAAGTGTTGTTCTGAGCTGATTTCAAGATATGTCGCAGGATCAGGGGTTCCGGACTCAACATAATTAATGTCATATACCATAGAAAACAGAATATACTAGAGCACAGTTTGACATACTATAACAGGTCATAACCAGACATAATACGAAACATCATAAACATGATATGATATGATATGACATAGTACAACAGACAATAGACGCTGGTTGGTTATACCATATCGAAAGCTGACAGGGTCAAGGTTTAGGGACCCTGGAAGGTTGGAAAGCTGAAGCTCTTCGACGCAAGCGTGCAGGCAGAGACTGATACTCCTGGGTTTGGAGTACCATACTTGAATACTTTTTCGGTACCTGTTCCTTAAACCATTATGAAATGAAAGTCTATACTTTTTCTCCCTGGTTACTTCAAAGTCCAGAACTGGCTTGGTTTAGGGCTTTAGGGCTTCGATGCGTTCAGGATTTACGGGCTGCAAAGTTTAGGGTTCTGTCTATACAGGAATCCGGAAGACGGAAAAACACCCCAGGACGGTCTAGGGCCTAGGGGTTTAGGGTTAAGACTAAGGGGTTTACAGGTTTAGGGTGTAGGGGTTTGGGGTTTGCAAGCGCAGCTTGTTCGATAAGGCAATAGATCGCGAGTGATCATGTGTCTTCCCGACTGTTTTGCGATGACAATCCGCTGACGCAAGTCAACTTTATGTCGCAGGGAACTTTTGACGAAGGAAGCGAAGAGAATTGCCCGAGAAGCCGCGGGACCTTCATGTTCGGTTGTGGGTAAGTTTCAAGGAAAAGTTCCGTCGACCTCAGCAGACTTATATGCAGAACATCGCCAATGGTCAACCGGCGATTGCTGACAATGATAACGAGGGAAGATGCTGAGACCAGTGTTGCAGCCGCCAGAAGCAAACCTCACTTTCAAGCTGCAGAATCCGTTCAAAGTAATGTGGCTGAAGTGCGCTGGGCCGGCATGCGACGAAGTTGCGTCTTGCACCACGGCTCAACATGACGAACAAATGGTACAATCTGTCGCGTTTTGACTTGTCATCGTTCTCAAATACTGCAAAGAAGACAGCACCCCGAAAACATTTAATTTGCGTATTGCTTGGCTGGCTTCTTGCCTGTCCTATTTGAAGGTCGAATGTTTTTTTGGTGAACCCCGCGCTATCCTTTGGCACGTTTTCGGGTGCTTGGCTTGGCTCCCAGCCTTCGACGCCACCTTTGAGCTTGCCCCTTGGGTGTTGTTGTTAATTAATTGCAATCCCAAAAAGGATTATTCCAAGATCACCTTTGCGGTGGATGCCAGCACAGGGGAGATCCAAAGCACGGTCATGTGGACAGAGGCCCCACACGACGTGCATGTCCTCCTGGCCTGCAGCTCCCACAAACTGGGCCTGGCATTGGACACCATGGTTGGGTTGGGCGACCGTGTCTTTCGACATTTGAGCCTGAAGCCAGCGGGTAGTGCCGACAGCGTCGGTTTTCCCCTTCCCCATCTCCGGGACTTGGGAGAAGCTGGTGCCTCCCAAGCCGGGAGCACCCGCTGCACCACCAACGCCACCAAGCTCCGCCCTGCTACCCACTCCACCGGCACCATCGCCTCAGTCACCGGACCCTTTGCGAGGACATTTGGAGGCAACTCGGAGTGTAGCAGAGGCTGGGGCGTTTCGGGCAACTGCTGGGGCAGGTGGTTCTACAGCAATCCCTGCTGCGGTCTCGGCAGGCAGCGACAGCGTCCCGCGGCTTGAAGGGTTTTGGCGTAACTCTCGTTTTTAGTTTGATCTTGGCAGGCGGATGTCATCGTGCAGCAGCTCCGCATGGCTCGGAGTCGCTGGCTTGACGACAATAGTAACGGTCGCACGCGGCGTATTTTTGGTTTAGCGCAGCCGCACCGCCAGCCGACTGACTGCGCGCAGTATACTGCAGCTGCAACCAATCTGTGGCGCTCATACTTTTGTCATTCCACGCGCCGCCAACCCGTCGCTTGGGGCTCTGAAAAATACCGAGGACGAGTCCAAGAAGATCGGAGCGCCTTACAGTAAGCCCCAAAGACCCCTAAAACCCTAATGCCTTGAACCCCAAAGCCCTGCACCCCCAGACCCTCAAATCCCTAAGCCATACAACCCAAACAGCAGCAAAAGCCCTGGACGCCCTAATGCCCTAAACCCTAAACTCTAAATCCTCCAACCACTGCATAAACACCGGGAAGGAGACCATCAAGGCTCTCCAAGAGGGCGACAGCCACAACTTTGGCTTCCTACCGAATCTCAAAAAGCAGGTCGCAGCCTGGCAGCAGGACGGTTAGCAAGGACCGCCCAAGTGCCCTGTAACAGAGCCCTTATGGTCCCTCGTAGTTGGTAGTTGGGGTATAATAGAAGGCAGTTGGGGAGTCTAGGAGGGGCTTCAGGGTTTGGATTTAGATTTCGGGTTCCAGGTTTTAGGGGTTTAACGGTTCAGGATTAAGGGAAAAAGCGGGTCGCAGCCGGCTATTTAGGGAATTTAGGGTTCAATGTTAGGGTTTGGGGTTTTAGGGGCTTAAGGGTTTGGGGGGTTTCAGGGCTTAGGGAGAAAAGCAGGTCGCAGCCGGGCAGCAAGCCTTGAGGGGATTTTTGCACGGGAGTTCGCCGCAGGGTTTTATGAAAGGCGTTCCCTGCATGGTCTCCACAACAAGGGGGACAGTCTAAGGGTCAGTACTAGTCAGTACAGGGGTTTGGTATAGTATACGTGGTTTAGATGTTGGGTGCAGAGGCTATTTTTGTATATCCGGTTGGTGTTAAAGCGTAGGCAGTTGCGGGATAGTTCAGCCATGTCCGGCTTTTGAACCAGGCCACCTTCGAGTTTAGAAGGAAGCACAGACAAATTCGAAGAACGGTGAGCCGTGACACAGACCAAGTTGTTGAGATTAGGCCTTTTCTTTCTTTCATTGCGTATGCAAGTTTACTGTTTTTAACGTGCTTTGGAGAACTGTTTTGAAGCAACGGCTCTGTACTCTATCTGTTTCAACAATGCCCTACACCCGAATCCCAACATCATGAAGCCACGGAAGGTTCAGATACTTGCAACCCAAACTTGCCCAAATCATGAAGTATTTGCTCTCGAAGCTTTAGAAAATTGAACCACTTAAAGACTTAAAGCTTGAAGCCCAGAACAAGCTCCCCAACGACCCTACGGTAGAACCCTAAAGCCCTAAACTCCTCGAAAAACTATCGCACTGTAGACCTAAAGCCCTCGAAGCATCTCGAAGCCAGTTCAAAAACATAATCTTTAAGTCCTGAACCCTAAACCCTAAATCTTTGACCCACCACCCAGGTCAGGAGGCGAGGTCAAGAAGAAGGCTGTCCATGGGGCTTTGAATTGTGTAAGACGCCTGCACGGATTCTATAGGGTAGCTTTACGGTTTTTTATCAGGGTTCTAGAATGGATCTGCAAGGGATCTATGCGGGTTCTATAAGGGTTAAGGGTGTCATATGCAAGCCTCAAAAATTACCACTAATCATCGTTGCTCACTGTACCTATACGTGGATATGCCCTTACACCATGTTCAGGGCCAACTTTTGGCATCTGTCCGAGGATGTTCGCTGAGAAAAGCATGGCATGTTTGCCCTGACTTTTTGATTGAGAGGGGGTTGTGTCGGCAAGGCAACTGCTGACTTGTTCTATATTATAAAGTATGCAATACAGGTCTTAGACGCAGAAGCCCCAATGTTTTCCAGGATTTTTCCATCTAGGTCTAGGGATTAGGAACTTAGGCTTTAGGGTCTTAGGATTTGAGAGTTTAGGTGTTTTGGGAGTTTAGTGTTCGGGGTTTCGGGATTTGGGGGTTCAGGGTGTGCTACCGACCACTGCTGAGCCTGCGTCTGTCAGCTTTACCTATAGTCTCCATGGTAGTTCCTTTTTTTGGTTAACCAAAAACTCTATTACAGGATCCTAACCATAAAACTGGTAAACCAAAAAAGGGAACTACAATGGAGACTATAGTTTCGGAAAATTACTCTCGAATCCACCATCATATCAGTGACTGGGCTTCTCGCATGGCAATATCTTTATTGCAGTCATGAAAGTATCAGGGTGTGAGATTCCATGCGGGGAATTGCTTACAAAAGCATGGTGCTTAAAAGAAAGAAGTGTGTAGAACCTTTTGCACTCTAAATGAGGCGCCCTTTTGTCGTGCTTGTTTGAGCCTTTTCTACACCAGGCGCGATTCTGTACGATTGGCAACATCTTAAGATTTGTTGTCCCGTACTATAATCAGTTTTTCATAACTACGACTGAAGACATGTCCTTTAGATATTGAAACCCTGAACCCTCAACACAACAACATCCAGACTTCCAGAAGTCTTAGACCCCGGGTTTCACCTTCCAAACATGCAAAAGTGATTGGACACCGACACGGGATTTGTAAAATACCCTAAGGGTCCATGGACTCATATAGTATATACACATTGGCCTTAATGTAGTCCCTATATAGGTAACTGGGGCTCATGTATCCCTATATGGCATACTATATGGGCTACTATGGGGGTTACTTTAAGGTTCTTTATAAGGATTACTATAAGGGCTCTTGTAAGGAGCATATTGTATGGGTACATGGACCCTTAGGGATAGGCTTTGCTGCGAGGACCCTAGATCCTCAACCTTTTTCCCGGATCACTGCGAGACGGAAACGGGTCGTTCCCAACAAAAAAACGCGTAAGGTTTCAGGATTTAGGGCTTAGGATACTTCAATCCGAGAAATCCGGGATTTTGGCTTCAATCCCCAGGCTGGGGTAGTACAGCCGTTTCCGAAGACGTCAGTGATGATGGGTTCCATGATGTTGTACTATGGGTACGGCATTCATATCATGGTTTCGTTGTTGAAATGCCGATGATGTTTTGTTCATGGTTATATAAGGGACGCCAAAGCCTCAAAGACTTCCGAACTGTGGGATTCCAGAAGGCCCCTTAGATTCCTGGTCGCCGAAGCCCTTCCGTAAGGTGTTTGTCCACCTGCGCAAAACGGTTTGAAGGCAATGCTCATAAGCCAATGATGGTGATTGGTCGCTTCGATTTTGCGTGGAACATATCCACAAACATCTCGCCTTCGTCAAGAATAACAATCTGACACGTGTAGTAAAAGAAAGCCAATGTCAACTAGAAGAAGTAGACTAGTCGTCAGGAGCACCACCCTAAACCCTAATCCCTGAACTACCCTCCCCTCCATAGTGCTTAAAACGCTTCAGGCCTGATGGTGGACGACACTGCTACTGGGATTTCTGAGGCTTACCCAGAGACTCCAATATCCTTTAGTTCAGGAATATACCCTAAATCAATTTAGGGATCCTACTATACTTTAAGGTATATTCCTTAATAAAGGAATACGGCGTATACATCTCCAATTATATTAGGGATCCTACTATACTTTAAGGTATATTCCTTAATTAAGGGATATTGGAGTCTCTGGGTAGTTGGGAACCCTAAATCCTGAGCCTTCCAGACTAGGGCGGAGGGGGGAGGGGCGAGCATGGGTGCGAAACTTTGGCCACATGGTGCAGATCCCGGCTGACCCCCGCTACATTGAAAGGGGTTGTATTAGGGATCCTAAAACCCCTGCAATTCAAGAAAGGGTGTTTCATAACATGGTGAGATACATTTTCATTTGCGAGTTGTTTTGACGGCGGCTTCTAGTTTTGCGCGGGGCTTGCGTACGGGAACCTACGGTTCAGGGATGAAGGGTCTCGTGATTCGGTCCATCCTTTCCCCATGAATCCCCATTAAACCAAAGTTACGAATCCAGGAAACGGTTGCAAAACCCAGGAAAGCATGGAAACGGTTAAGCCCAAAACCCTCTATCCTATGCAGCCCTATTTCAACAGGAAGTCACGAAAACCAAGGAGAACATGAACAAACTGTTAAGCCCTAAACCCTCTGAAGCTGTATTTCGAAAGGAAATCACGAAGACCAAGGAAAACATGGTGCGCATCCAGCGGCCAACAATGTCGCCCACCTTCATCGACAAGGCCAGCTTGTTTCATATAGAAGCCGGTATAAATACCAGCATGATTCCTTTGGGTCCCTTAGAAGAACTATACTATAGTATATATAGAAGCCGAGATAATTACCAGCATCATTCCTGTCGGCCCAATACAAGAACTAAACTATAGTACAATAGTGTAGCATAGAAGCCGGGATAATTACCAGCATTATTCCTTTGGGCCCCTTAGAAGAACTATACTATAGTATAGTAGTGTATCATACCCTTAATGTCCCCTGTATTGGGTATCTTTGGGATGGGATCATTCTCTGTGCATCTTACAGGTCAGTATGGGTTAGGTGTAAATTTGGCCCGGCGTTGTCAGCTATTTTATGACGTTGCAGAGTCTGTATAGGGCCGTTACAGGGTTTCACAGGGTCATTGCAGGTTGTGTTTTGGTTTATGCAAATGCCCAGTAGGGAGTTCGTACAACAGGGTTCGCAGAACCGGGTATCTAGGATATTTGTCATTAGGGCTTTGTCCGTTCTAAGGGGCTTTCGCACGGGTTCCCTAGGGTTTATAGGGGATGTAAGGGGTGGGGTTGAAGTAGACTTTGTGCCCGTTCCCCGTTATAATCTGTAGGTGAAGTGTTCCCCCAAATCTACCTACCCCAATTATCTATTTCCCTCCCTTCCCCTAAGGGCCCCTCTACCCAAATAGAGATACATGAGCCCCAAAGTACATATATATATATATATATATAGGGACTACATTAAGGCCAATGTGTATATAAGTATATACAATATGAGTACATGGACCGTTAGGGTTCTGCATCAAGCAAGCAATCGGATGCTCAGTTCGCTATCTTGAACTACTACAGGGAACTCCAGAAAGTTGGAATATGGTTTCATGGTAGGATACCCCATAATTTACCATAGAAGGGTTAGGATAATTATATTCCAACTTTCTGGCTTTTACCTTATAGCCTTTTGCTTTTTCTGTACGTTCCTGTTGTTAGCCCATGTATCGAATATAGAGAAACCCGACCCGAAAGTTGTTTAAGTCATATGATCAAAGGGGAAAAGGAGGGACCCTTAATGGGGACCCCTACCCTTTAATAATGGGCTAGTGGGTATATAATAGCAATATTAAAGGTATATACCTAGGGGTCCTTCTTAAGGGTCCCTCCTTTTCCCTTTGATATGAACACCCTTGACAGGCTTCGGCGTTGGAAGAGCTCCGGAGAGTCACAGATGCGGTCTTCAAGAGCTGTGCCACGGGCAGGACGGCTGTTTATCACAGTTAGGTTCGTACCGCGATGTTCAGGTTCAGACTGTTTTTTGCAGCTGCTGCTGTACTGCCGCTTGTCATCAGTACTTAAGCCCTCAAAAACTAAACCGCTCAGAATCACATCGTAACTGTTACTGTTTTTTCTCCTGTTGCTGCTTTCATGACATCAATCCAAGCATGAAGAATCACCTTTTTCACACGTCATACGAAGAATGCCCAGTCAACCACCATACTTGTTTTAAAACCCCTAAACCCTACGGTATACTTGTAGAGTTACAATACGGTTGATGGTATAAATCCTGCATGACCCATAATAAGGAATATACCATAATTCCCATAGTTTAGGGTCCTTAAGGTAATGCAGGATTTATATCATCAACCCTAAACCCTAAACCCTATAGATCCCTTAAAGGAAGCCCTTAAAGGTACCCCTATAGATCCCTTTTAAAGGAGCCCTAGGGATTTAGATCATCAACCGTAGTGCGCGTTGCATCCCTGAGCCTCGGAGCCCTTGGCCCGACTACGCCCTTTGGATACCGAAGAGCCCGACATCTTCCTTACCTTTGGTTAGTAGGAAGTGGAGGAATGGGGTACAGTTATAACTACTATTACTACCATTCTTCCTTTCCTTACTAACCGAAGGTAAGCTTCGATAGAAGATGGGGTGCAGTAGGAGTTACTACAAGAGTTGCTATACGAAGTACCATAGGGGTTGCAAGGGCACGGTGAGGTATCTGGAAAGGGTCTAAGGCTCAGACATCAGGGTTTCGACTTCAAAAACTGGACACGGTTCAGGCCGCTCTCCGTAGACCCAAACTGACTTGGGCCTCGACAGTCATCCCTAAGGGTCCATGTGCCCATATAGAGATACATGAGCCCCAAAGTACCTATATAGGGACTACATTAGGGCCAATGTATAAACGGTATGGGTGGTTGTCAAAATTGTGGTCCCTTTTTTGGGTCCCGAACATAATTTAGGGTACCCAAAAAAAAGGGGCCTTGATTTTGACAACTACCCATATGAGAACATGTACCCTTACGGCATGGGCTTGCAGCTCTCGGAGAGGAGTCTTCAAGGCTGATGGAAGGGTTTAGTGCTTTGGTGTGTGCGGGTTCCGGGTTCTTCAGGACAGAGCAAAGAATTTGTAGCAGCCACTACCTAAACCCCCCAAAGTAGGTAAAATATTAGCCCGACACCTTGCAAAGGCTATTATTCCATATACTTTGGGGGTCCAGGTAGATGTTAGTGTGGCGACATGCATGCTGCCCCTGAACCCGAAACCACCAAAGATGGAAACTTAAGTATGTGAGCAGGCTGGCACATCAGATCTTCATGCGGCGTGGCTCGGCTTCACAGCATTGGTTCGGATCCAAGGTCGCGTATATACAGTTAAGCCCTCAAAGTTGGAAACCGGATTAAGACCAAGTAGTGCTGGGATTCCCTATACATTACGCTTAAGGATAGAGGCTATTGGGTTTCCAACTTTTAGGCTTTCTCTGTAGAAGTCTAAACTTGCGGTATCTCACTAGAATCATCGTACAGTCTCATCAACCTCATGACCCTGCTTTAGTGATTGACCCTACCGAAGAGCACTTTTGGCCTTTGAGTCGAAGTTTGGTTTCAAGTTTGTTTTTTTGTGTTTTTTCTCTCTCTCTCTCTCTCTCTACTCTCTGTCTCTCTGTTTTGAAAACAGGGCCTGCAAGAATTGGAACAGGGTGTCAGTGTATTTCAGTGAACATGTCTGCATGATGCATACAACGGGTACGATGACTGCTTCACTTTTTCCGACCTCTCGAACACCTTCAGGGTTAAGGATCTGTTGGGCTTGGGGGTGGAAACTGTCAACCCTAAATCCCAAACATGGAGCCCTCAATCCTCAAACCTAGACCATAGTTGGCGGAAAGCCTATGTAAGCAACAAGTAAGCACACATACACGCCTATTCTGATTACTAAGATCCCGGAAAGGCTTACTAAGGCCTCGACATTGTAATTACAACCCTTGCATTTCTCTGCCTGGGAGGTCAAGATTTGGTGAAGCTCTTCGACGAGGAGTTCCGCGGCACAAGCCCTCACGGTACAGGGATTTGGATTTTAGATGTTTTTTAGGCTTTAGGGCTCATTAGGGTTACGGTTCTTGTAGTTCTTTCATGCTGATTGGAATCATGTTGCGTTGTGATTCTAGTAAAACTGCAAGGGAGTGTGAAGCTAGTATTTGCATCGTGGTTGTAAGGGCGTTGAAAGTCACAGGGTTCAATGTTTTATGGCTTTAGGCTTAAGGCCCTTCAGGGCTGACTAACCCTAAGGGTCCATGTACTCAAAGGGTATATACATTGGCCTTAATGTAGTCCCTATATAGGTACTTTGGGGCTCATGTACCTCTATATGGGTACATGGACCCTTAGGGTAAGATTCAGGTTTAGGGTTTCGGGTTTGAAGTTTTAGAGCTCACTACGCTTAGGGTTTAAGGTTTAGGGCTTGTAAGGGTTACGTTTACGGCCCACTACGGTTTCTGGGTTTAGGAGGGTGTAAGGCCTTAGAGCTGCAGCGATTTGATTTTGGGGTGTCGATACTTGGGTTCCTTACTTGTCCTGGGATCGGAATTCAAAACTCATTTTGTTCTTTTCTGGGCTTCACGCTTCATGGTTTCATTCCCACGCCGAAGCCCTGAACCCTCAAGTCAACGCAGCTTCGTCCTTGAACCCTAGCCTCCTATACCCCAAACAGAACGTGTTTGAATACTGAACCCTTGAAATAATTAATCCCCCTTAACAAAACCTCTTAAGATGTAGCTTGCCCTCGCCATTCAAGGGCCAGGGCTTGGGTTTCAACGAAGCTTTTTGGAGCTTTTGGGCCCATTCATTCACATGGTGAAGCCCGAGCCTCAGGTACGGCCCCCACTCAGTAATAGTTGAATAATATTCATTTTATAGATATAGTAGGACCTTAATAGTAGCCTTATTATAGACTCTTACTGTATGGTGGCCGTACCTCAAGATCTTGAACCGTTATGCAGGCAACTGAAGCCTTTCTTTCTTCTCCGTTTTTGTTTCAAGCCTTGACATGGGAGTCTCCGAAATTAGGGGGTACCTTATTCTGGGGTCCTTACAATAAGGATCCTACTATTCAGGGTACTATATTAGAGTTCCCTATTTTCGGAAACTCCCATATAGCCCCGACACAAGGCGTGGTCTTTGGTTTCCTGTATGCAGTTCGCGCGAGACCCGAAACACTCCGAAACCCTGAACCCCTACAGGGGTGGTTGTCAAAATTATGGTCCCTTTTTGGGTACCCTAAATATTAGGTGCCGTACTATATTATTAGGGACCCAAAAAGGGACCATATTTTTGATAACCACGCATATAGAGGCCCTGCACCATGAACCCCACACTTTCAAACCCACAATGCCCTAACCGCAAAACTCTCGATCTGCACAATCCTAAACGGTCGTGCACGACGGTGGTCGCTATGGCTACTTGGAGGGTATAA
Organism: Symbiodinium sp. CCMP2592; assembly: GCA_905221615.1. Classification (NCBI taxonomy): domain Eukaryota; class Dinophyceae; order Suessiales; family Symbiodiniaceae; genus Symbiodinium; species Symbiodinium sp. CCMP2592. The sequence goes on from CAJNDT010000058.1 coordinate 518,350, forward strand.
GTACCCGAAAAGGGACCCTGATTGGGGTTATGGTACTTATAAGTCCCGAAAATAACCAGTTACTAAGTCCCCCGACCCTCCAAGTATTCTCCTCCTGCAGTTGAGGCTGGCTGAGCGCAACGATTTCCGCACAAGTGTGGGCCACGCGGCAGAGCAAAGGAGTGCTCCGAGCACAGAGCCATACTACAGGGGCCCAAATAATTACCAATACCATTGTGGGGGGGTTCCTTATTATAATTATTCAGTATAATGGATCCCAAAGCCCTATTCCAATTGTTAAAGCCCCAGGGTCCTGGGGTGTTCAGGGGTTTTAATTCGGGTTTGGGAATTTGGGGGTATAAGGTTAGGGTTCCATGTTTTCTTGTGAGCTTGTTGTACACGCAACACTGTCAGTCCAAATCTTAACCCCAAGCCTTGAGCCTCCAGGTTCGGCACGTGCATCACCGCTTGATGGGTTTCACTTGAGTATGGATATCACATACTAGCACTCCCTTTCCATACATATGATAAGTGTACTATATCATGACATTGTAAAGATTTAAAGCCCTATATTAGGTGCTCGAAATTCAGAGTGGTTTGGCGGTGCATGCTCCCGGGGGCTCGTTGTAATGCTGCAAGACTGGAGACCCGGATTCCATGAAAGCAAAGGTTGCTTTAGGCAGAAACCCTATAAGCCTGCAAAGGAGCCCTTAGATGTTAAAATCCTAAGCCCTATAACTATAGCCGACAACCCTAATCCCAAACACATAGCAGCCTTGGTCGCAGCACGTGCTTCTATGTGTGGATCAGGTTTTGGGGAGAACTAGTCGTGAACATCACAGAAAATGGATTGTTGGCTGTCGACTCAAGATTGTGATTGGGTGTGCTAGGTTGTGCGAGTAGCCAGAGTCTGCGTGTGTCCCTGCAACTTTTTCGTTTTCAACAGTTATTTCCATCACGGCTCGAATTATGTAGGTGCAGTCATTTGAGGCGTCGTCAGTTGGGCCTTTGCCACAGATCACACATGTCCTTTACCCGAAGCCCTGAAACATTTCACGGCCATGACAACTATGGAAGCCTGAATAATGTGCAAGTTTATTCCTGAGTGTTCCATAAATATAGTTCTATAATACAATTCTATCATACCCCAAAGCCCTGTTAAGGCTGGTGCATAATCCATGACCTGACAGCAAAACCCTAAACCATCCCAACCCCGTAACCCCACGGTAGACGGTTTATAAGGTTTAGGCTTTATAGGATCTAGCGACTTTTGATGCGGCTTTGGCTGGCCATGTTTGGGGCCTTTATTGAGAAGCTTAGCTGCACCCACACAGGAACCCTTAATGAGATTCTGTGTTCGTAGCATCACTACTAGTACTACCAGCCGGCTTATCTTATTATTGCTAGTCTTGGTATGTTTATTGCTAGTCTTCGTATTATTCATATTAAGATTGCATTAATATTGGTGTTCTTTTCAAGTTAGTAGTACTATCATAAGCCCAGGCCTAGGCCCTAAGCCTTGACCCATTCGTGCCCAGATCGAGTGTACGACGACACCTTGCAGCTTCAACTGGAGCCTTGTCGTTTGAGCTTTCGGGTAGATCATGAGCCCCCAAGGGCCCTTGAATAGAGTCCTTGTGGCCATATTATAGGGTAGTTGGGGGTCAAGGGAGGGAGCAGGGTTTAGGGCTTTGGGTGTAGGGTTTAGCGTGTAGAGTCCAGGAGGTTCGGTGTTGAGAGTTTTGCAATCTGCGAGTACGTAGTATGCACCTTCTCCAATGTGTACACCACAAGGATCAAATTCGTTAATCACCGGTGTATGCCACCAGACTATCAACAAGAGCGCCATCATGACATTGCCGCTTCCTCGTCCTGACTTGCCAGGCATGGACAGCTCGATACCCCTGCGCACCTGGGGATACATAGGCCACCTTAATCCCGCTTTGTGAATGTCTACGGGCATGCACGGCGCGCACCCGATACTAAAGGCAGTTTCAGTGTGGCAGAGGGCCCTTGTCGAGCACCTCAACATATGAATCCTCTGCCTCGGTAGTATCCTCGAACCGTGTCCTCAAGGTTCCATGACCAGATACTCTTGAGCCTGATGAGGATGTGGAGGTTTGTGTTGTTGTTGATGATGATGGTCATGATGCTGATGACGGCGATGATGACGATGATGTTTGCTGCTGTCAATGTTTGACGACGACAATGGTCATTGCCATGGTCATCACCTGGATGTTGATGATGTTGATTGTTGCAAGGATTACATTGACGATCAGGATGGTGTCATGTTGAAATACTGCGTGACCGCTCTCTAAGCAGAACATGTTAAACTATGCCGGGCATTGTGATATGACTTGGGCGACCATGACGTCATCACTATTCTATAGGATGTAGACTGGAAGCTGATCGAGATCGTGATGGCGACAGTGAAGATGAATAAGCCTATCGTGATGATCATGACGGTGGTGATGTCAATGATGACCATGATGTTGCTATGGCTTCGATTGTGACGATGGTGGCGCCCATGGTGATGGCGACGACAGCCAAGACAAGATCGCAACACAGACGAACCCACACCTTCGATCATCATACTCAGGACATCCTCGGACAGAACTATGGCGACCCGGCCGCATCTGTTGAACTAAGTGGATTGCGTGCTCAAAAGGCAGTCGTCCCGAGCTCCAGATACAGAAACCCCGGCCTCCGTTGTGACACCAGTCACGTCACTGATGATGGCGAGTATGTCTCGGTGTGGTGCATTTTGCAGGGTGTTGGTATCCTACATATCCGTTGTTTTGGAAGCAGCCCCCCCCCCCCATCTCGCGAGTCTGTCTTTCCAAAGCCAGCTGAAGGTTTAAGCTGTGTGGCCGTGAACACTCAGCCCGCTATGAGACCCCTCAGCATGAACACCAGGACAATAGCATGCCAATGCATTTTTTCGCAGAACTATGGTGTAAGACTGCTAGAATCCCCAAAATCCTATTCTGAGTTTTGAGGCCCTCGTTGGTGACTTGTGATTGACCTCACTGAAAGTAATCGCTATAGATCTGCAGTGAAACTAATAACAACCACGTTGTTTGCAGTCATACTTTTAGCAACAGTGAGAAGTCTTGCTAGCAAGACTGGCAACAAGTCTACTGCTGCTCCTAACCATTTGTCTGTAAGGCTCGACAAGGCAGAGCCGTGACGTTGCAGCCCATGCCAGCAGGAACGACCACGCTAAGCACCAAACATCCGCCTGCTAACATCCGACACATCCGAGCTCTGCCACCAGGGCTGAAAAATGCTTCTAAAGCCAAATTCGGTTAGGGCTTAGTTCCTGGTCTAGTGTTTGACTTTCGGAAGTCTCGTATCCCGAAACCCTACACTTATAGGCCCTAAACCCTACACCCTTAACGTCCCTAAGCCGTATATCCTATTCCCCAAACCCTGCAACCCAAAACCCTAAACCCCAAAACCCTAAACCCAAAACCCCAAAACCCCCAAACCCTAAACCCCAAAACCCCCAAACCCTAAACCCCAAACCCCAGAACCCCCAAACCCTAAACCCCAAAACCCTAAACCCAAAACCCCAAAACCCCCAAACCCTAAACCCCAAAACCCTAAACCCCCAAACCCTAGACCCCAAAACCCCAAACCCTAAACCCCGAAACCCGTCCGAATTTCAGGTCTCTCGAAGGAATACTTTCAGGCGCCTCCGACAATTCTCTCTCGGGTGGTTTTGGGAAGTCAGGTGGCTTTGTTTCTTTTTGAAACCTTGGGCCTTTATTAGGGTTATATAAGGGTTCTATAAAGGAATCTATACATCAGTATATATATATATATATACATATATGATCCCGGTTCTCGGTTCACCGACCCCCCCCCCCCCCCCCACGCTCCCCAAGCCGAATCTGTGTGTCCACACGAGGGCTCACACGCCACGCCAAGCAGACCCACGCAGGAAACCCAAACCGCACCACACCACAGGGGGGAGTCGGGTAACCAGCCTAAGCAGACCCACCGAACCACACCCCACCACAGGGAGGGGGAAGCAACCCACAACCACACCACACCACAGCAGACCCACGCAGGAAACCACCACACCACGCCTAAGCAGACCCACTCCCGAACCACACCACACCACACCACAGGGAGGGTGAAGCGAACCACAACCACACCACACCACAGGAGGGCGAGGAGGAACCATTGGGGGGGGGAGGGGCGGGGGGGCGGCCGAACCGGGATCATATATAAGGGATCGATAAAGGGTTTAGGGTTTAGGGTAGGAGCATGATTAAGAATCCCTGGATCTTTATTCGGGCTCCTTGTATGAATCCTACCAGTTTGGGGTTGTAGGGCCAGGGTTTCTGAATCAGACTCCTACATTAGGGCAGAAGGTTTGCTTTCATAGGGTTGAACTGCATCAAAAACATCGACCATCCGGATTTTTGATCGGGAATTGTGCAAGGTGACAGTTCGGTATCATCGGGCTTTTTGGGCATGCAAAGGTTTGAAAAGGTTCAGCCGGGCTGAGCCGCCGGCGAAGGGTTCGCATTGACTTTCGGGTTCTGGTGGAGTTTCCGTTGCGTTTTTGTTATAACGAAGTTTTCGGGGTGGCCCATGGTCTGTGCAGGTCTTTCTGACGAAAGCCTCCAACGAGCTTGGGTGGCGACCGAATATGGACGCATTGTTGGCCTTGGAAAAAGCCATTGAGGCCGGGTCGGGATCCAGGGAAAGGAAATGTGCATGTACCCATATAGAGATACATGAGCCCCAAAGTACCTATATAGGGACGACATTAAGGCCAGTGTATATACTATATGAGTACATGAATTTTAGGGGAAAGGAAGTGTGAAGGTACGCTGCTTGAGAATGTGCTTGAACGATCCAGCAACTTCATCAACCCTTGTTTTACTTGTTCTGTTCAGGGGTCTGAAGCAATGGACATTGGAGAGTACTACTATTTAGGGTACGTGCTATATTAGGGTCCCCTATTATTGTCAGAAACTCCGCCCAGGCCGCGGAATAGGCGAAGGTGAGGGTTTAGGGTTTAGTCCAAACAGGGATAAACCAAGGCCTCCGACACCCGCAAGTCCCCAAGCCCTAAAGCCTGAAGCCCTAGATGGGTGAGGGTTTGTGTCTCGCGTTTTGGGGCACTCCAAGACCCGATTCTTCGATGGCTGACGGTGTACGTCCTAATTAGGCTCTATAGGCGGACTTTTGCTAGGGTTGCAGAGGACTTCAATATCTGAAAGGTTGCGTGCTTTGCCAGTATGACCAAAGTAGCGGAAAAGCGTGCTTTAGGGCTGTAAAGGTATTCGATAGTATTGGGGTATGTGCCTGTGCGCTTTCTCGTGGGTGCCATGGGTTCACTGTTTTAGGGTTTGGTTTGGGGGATTTTGTAGAACTGTCCCGAGTATTTGAATAACCGGTAATAGCCAACTCCCCTGCTTGGAGGTTCATGGGTAGATATGAGTGGGGTTTGTGCGTCCCCTAATATGGATTACAACTAGGGTTACCCTACTTATACCTAGAGTCTCCATCGTAACTACCTTTGTGATTCAACCAACTTTATATCGCAGGATCCTAACCATAGAACTGCTTAGCCAAAAGCAGGAACTGCAATTGAAACTGTAGGTAGCCCCACTTACCCCAAGGGTCCAGGTACCCAATAATCATATACTCTCCAAAATCTTAACCTACATAACTACTATCCTAAAACCGAGTACCTGATTATTGGGTTGTTCGGACCCTTGGCGGCTTATGGCTGCCCGTGAACCTCCAAGTGAAACGTGTAGACCCACTGACCGAACTCTCTGCACTCTAAGCTGCTGCAGCTTAAAAAACCCTAAACTTCAATATCCCAAACCCTAAACCCTGAACGTTGAAGAGTGGATCTGCGAGGGTAAAAACGAGTTCAACAAAACCCGAACCTTAAATTACACACTAAACTTGAATACCCATGGGGACAGCTTTACGTAAAAACTTTACGAGGCCGGCTACGGAAGAAGAACATAAGAAAAGGGGCCTTAATAATTACCTATAGGGGTTCCTAAATTTCCTTTAAAGGGGTCTATAAGGGTTACTGTAAGGGGATCTATAAGGGTACCATAATATGATGACCTACACCGCTTTGGGGCTTCTCTTTCATAGTCAGAGTAGAACGGGCCCCGCAACCCTAGTTATCCTCATGAAGGCCCCTTGATTTACACCCCAATGTGGTAGGAGAAGGACGACGAGGAGCAAGCAGCTGGGCACAGAGGTGTACAGTAAACCCCGTAAAGTTGGAAACTGGATTAAGACCAAATTGTGCCGGGATACCCTATATATTATTCTTAAGGATTGAGGTTATTGGGTTTCCAGCTTTTATGGTTCTACTGTACGATAAGGGCACGTCAAGTGGTACTGAAAGGGTCGCTATGGGGTTCCTTTAAGGGTTCAGGGGTCTCGCTAGGGGCAGAGATTCACCGATAAGGGATTGTGATTTGGGGGTGTTTGATTCGCTTTGGGGTTTAGGGTAAGTGGTTCTGAGTTTGGGCTTTTGATTCAGAGCTGTCGTCCTGAACCATAAGCCGTGAGGGGTGTTGAGCTTGGGTTTTGGGTTCAGAGCTGTCAGCCGAATAATTGAAAACCTTGTTCCAAGGGGTTCCTTAGCAGAGTTATATTATACGGACTGTAAAATACCCCCAAGCCCGTTTCCGTTTGTTAAGCGTCCTAGATTCGGGTGTTGCTGCCGACCACGTTAAACGAATAGACCCACGGGAGGCATCGTCTTGAACAGCCAAAGCCTTCAGTTTCGGTCTATTGCGCAGGGCCAACACTTGGATCCATAAATCTTGAACCTGGTCTTTTGGTCGAGCTGGTAAGCTTGAAGCTTGTGGGGGCAGTGTTACTCTCATGTAATCCCAAGATGCGACCCGTAAGATCCCCGTAGATTCACTGGGGGTATAGGACAGTGTAGGTTGTGGGGCCGAGTCCTTACCCCCGAATTTCTGTGTCACCTGAACTGAGATCCTGCTCTAAACATTCAGCACCGATGCCTGCACTATGGTTGCTATGATTAATTCGGCTTGTGCGAAGGCCAGTATTTTACGTGATCAACAACGGGGTCCACGCGGCTGAAGGACTCAAGCCTTAAATCCGAGGACCATCCATCAGCCCCCGAGAGCACGAAATCTTCAAGCCCCGAAACTGGAGCTACTGAGGCGCTGGAATCTGATCACGAGGAGGAGCTCTCTTGAATCAGAGCTTTTATCTGTGGCTCCATGAGCCTACTACTCGAAGAGCCTATGGTTTAGGACACAAACCCTAAGCCCCAAACCTAAGCCTCTCTATGACCGGTGGGAAACTGCCATCTCAGTAGGGTCTGGAGCTACAGGCAGGGCTTAAAAGCCCGACCCATGCCACCCTTGGGAAGCAATCCGAGGCCAGGAAACACGGCAAGGACAGCTAGGGTATATGGTTTAGGGGGCCTTCTCCCACACTAAACCGAGCATCCTTTGATTTGCTGTCTAGAAGACGGTGTTGTGTGCTGCCGGATGTTACTGCAATCTTGCTGTTGACCAAGTCCCATATGCCATATGTTTCTTGAAGAGTGTGCGCATGTCGGCATGGTTGTTGTTCGCAGACCCTTGTACTTTTCAGACTGCGGTGGGTAGCACTGCAGTTGCAACCGATATTCATGTCACTGTTTGGTTGTTGTAGTGTTTCACGCGGGGTCGGAGGACCCAAACAAGTAAGAAGCAATTCCTAAGTCATTACCCTGGCCCTAAGCCGAAATCATGAAGCTGTGCATACTATCTCTGAACAAGTGAAACTCTGCAGGGTTCGGGGTTTAGGGCAGCAGCATGCCTGATTTCGATCTTAGCATATTCTGGCACAACAGACTCCCAAAACCCTCGAGGCTAAACTTCACCCTAAACGCCCGGGCCCCATAAGATCCATCAAGGTATCCCCAAGGGTCCAAGTACCTAATAATCATATACTCTCCAAAATCCAACCTACATAACTATCCTAAAACCGAGTACTTAGTTATTGGCTCCTTTGGACCCTTGGGCTATGGCCGAGTGTGGAGCTTCTCAGTGGGTGACACATACTCACAGATGTGCAGCTTCTCCCGCAGCAAGGGTCCTAAGTACTATTTTGCGGGGGATACTTCCCCAAATCATAGCAGTAATTCCTGGTATAGAAGCCTTACATTCTACTTTGGGGTTCCACGGAGGAGGAGAGGTTTGGAACACATCATCAGGGCTTGAGTGTCTTCCAGCAGACACTAGACGCCGCAACCCTAAGTCCGAACCCCCATGCCTGCGCCCTGAACCTTAAGACCCATAAGGGGATGGTCACTTTGTCTTGGGCCCAAGTAGAGAGGGAGAGAGAGAGAGAGAAGTTGTTTTTCTGTATTATCTGTGTCGGGGAACATGTCTACTGTTTCGTGGACGAAGTTAGAATACGTGAGCTGAAATGAAGGTAAGCGTCTCACTTTGCCGATGTTCGGTCGTAGTTTATATGTTCATGGCCGTTGCGGCACGATTTCCCTAGTTGGCGACTGCTGTCTTTGCCAACCAAACCCCTGGCCGAGAGTCTGATCCTTCAGGCCTCCAAATTTCCATGAAGGGGTTCGTTGTTCTCGAACACTCGCACACTTAGGGTTAAGACTGAAGGCAGTCGCTGTTTCCGAAACAAGTTCAGGGTTTGGGGTTTTGGGAGAAGGAAGAAAGGGCTACTAAGCAGGCTTGCTTTCTGTTGTGGCGCTTCTAGCTTTGAGCTGGTACGGGCTCGCAGGGAGCCCTCCTTTCATGTTCTGGCTTCGGCTTTTCAGCAGTTCTGCTTACGGGTCCTACGAGAGCAAGCCCAACTCAGCCACTCTGCTTGGGCATTGCCCCGGCCACTGCTGGGAGACTGGGTTCTTGCGAAGGAATCTAATTGAAGCTACCAATAACAGGGTTCCGTTCTTAAAAACAGGGTGCTCTCATTCTTGCAGTTCCACTCGCTCCTTTGCAAGAACCCTTATAGAAGCCTTATAAGGGAGCCCTATACATTATGGAACCTTAAGTTAAGTCTCGTAGGAAGAGTCCAGGAGAAGCTGTGCACATCTTCAACTTCGTTAAGGGAGAGCTGAGCTCTCTCCGCCATCGTCCCAAACCCGCGAAGCCGAAATCAGGGAGCCAATAAAATAACCCGACGTAAGCTTCAACCCTACGCTCTAAACCCTATATGAGCCAAAAACCCTAAACCTCACCCTAAAACCTTGCTATAAGCATCAACGAAATCTTCTGCGCCTCTACTCCGCAGAACACGAGGCGCCACTAAACAGGGTGCATCCTCAGTGACCTAGCAGTATCTTTTGGGGTTTAGGGGTTTCGGACTTAGGGTTTATTATATAAGGTTTAGGGGTTTAGGAGTTGAAGGTTTCAGGGTTTAGGGGTTTAGGGTTGAGCCTCGGAGGGGTGTTGGGGGGTATAGGCTAACCCCAAGGGCTCAAGTACCTAATAATCATATACTCTCCAAAATCCTAAGCTACATAACTACTATCCTGGAACTGAGTGCCCGATTATATTGGGTCCTTTGGACCCTTGGGGTATAAGGGTTCAGGATTCTAGTCCCTTGATGACGCGGTTGTGACTAGGACCCAGAGTAGGCCCCTATTCCTTTTTTTTAGGGTTCAGGTTCCCTTATAAACCCCTTTAAACCAAAAAGGGCACCCTTTTTATTCCTAGGTTACTCTTAGGTCTAGGTGATGATCAGAGATCTCTACCACAGTAACCTGCAACCCGCCTTGGCCCTCAGCGGTTGTTAGCTACCTGAAACGAAAATAAGCTACCGTTTTAGGGTTCCTTACCATGATGTCTTGGTATATGTCCAGGTTCAGGAAAGGATAGGTTCTTTAGGGTCTGGTGAGGTAGTTTCTATGCTTGTTGACCTGTTCTTTTGTCCTGGAGGCCTAACCGCCAAATATCCAGAATCTGATTCACTAACCCAAAGGGTCCAAGTACCTTTATAATTAGTAGAATGTAGGGTTTCCATATTAGGAATTCCTATGATTTGGGAAAGTATCCCCCATAACAGCACCTAGGACCCCTTGGGTAAATCTTCAAGTATTTGAGCCAATCGTGACCATCGCGCGATCACGGGTTTGGCATTCAGGATCGCCTGTGACAAAGAAGTGGCGAAGCATCTACTCACAAGGTTCTCTACAGTAGAAGCCAAAAAGGTGGAAACCCAATGGCCCCAACCCTTAAGAGTAATGTAGAGGGAATCCCAGCACTATTTGGCCTTAATCCGGTTTCCAACTTTAAGGGGCTCAAATACTTGAAGATTTACCCTAAGGGTCCATGTGCCCATATAGAGATACATCAGCCCCAAAGTACCTATATAGGGACTACTAAGGCCAATGATATACTACATGAGTACATGGACCCTTAGGGTCACAAGGTTCTCTATGGAACCTTACGACTGAGTATCTCACGAGAACATTTGTAACTGCACATCCCTGCCTACTTCTAGGCATTGCTGTTCCCTGGCATTGGTTAACTCTCCAGCTGTCTGCTTTTCTCCTTTCTGCTTTATCCATCTGCCTATACTTCCAGACTCTTCAACTCTTCATGCATTTGGATACATACATATCATACATCAAATCATACCTGACTACCTACTCGTGTACATTCGCACATTCACAGGTCCAATGTGCACACCTGCACGCTGTGTACTGGTGTGTGTGTGTGTGTGTGTGTGCACGAATATGTTTATGCTTTCATGTGTGTTTGTCAAAATGGTGGAAAGGGCATGTTCATACGTGAATGTAATACTGTTTCATTCTTCATGCAATACGGCTGTGCATGTGTCTGCCTGTGTGAAGATGAACGCGTTCAGTCACATTGGAGCATATAGATGGATGCGTGCGTGTAGCATGTATGCCCTGCAGGCATAGCCAGACCCCATTTAATCTCGTAGGCCTGCTGGAGTACCCTAACCAAACTCTCCTTTTGTGCACATTCTCATTGCAAACCCGATTATGGAGTTCACAGGGCCATAGGGACCCTACAAACGCATAGGTGTTGGTAGGTTCAGGTACTTGGAGGTTCATGGGTAGTCTGGTTAGAAATCCCCTAATATGGGTTATAAGTATAGTTACCGTACTTATGACCCTACGTATCACTACCCATGAACCTCCAAGTAGGGGTTCGATATGAAGCTCGAAAGCCCACAAGATCCTTTGCCATCGTCTTAGCCGGCTCTCCTGGGTTTAGGGTTTAGGGGTTTCGGGTTTAGGGTGTTTTTTTTGTGCTACTTTTGAAGCTTTGTCCCCGTGTGCATGACTCTTGCAGTGAGTCGGTGAGACGTAGAGTAGGTTTCTTAAAGAGAACCAATCTGAGAGCAACCCTCGAAGTGTCTGAGCCGTAAACTGGCAGGATGCTTCTGTGCGTGGACCTCGCTGGCTCGAGCTCTTTAGGTAGCCACTGTAGTTTGTTACGCATGGTATTGTTTAGATGTTGGTTACATGTTGGCATGAACTGTATGGGTTGTCTCATTGTTGTTTAAACACACCGAATAATGTACAGATATGGACATTGCTGTTTTTGTAGATTCAGTATGTATTCATTTAGTTTACACATACTAATATGCAGCGCTACATACATGTAGTGTGTGCATGTCTTTGCGGCTGGCTTCTTGCAATCTACTTACTAAGTCCCCTGAATCTTTAAAGTAGTACAGTAAACCCCAGAAATTTGGAAACTGGATTAAGGCCAAATAGTGCTGGGATTCCTTATTCATTACTGTTACGGATTGAGGCTATGCGGTTTCCAACTTTTGGGCTTCTACTGTACACGGACCTCATAGTTAGGGCCCTAGACCCCTTAAGTTCCTCATAACAAGGTCCCTGAAGGCATAGGGGTTTCAAACAAGTACACTGCGGCTGCAGCGGCTTGATGGGGTGAGGCTTGCCAGGTCTTTGGGCTTTGGGTTTCAGTTGGAAGGTTGTGGGCTTTGGATTTATACGGTCCCGGGCATCTGTTGTTTCCTGAATCCATAGCAGGGATTTAGCGACAGAAATTTGCTTCAGAATCCATTGCTCATCGAAAGCATTCGTGTCCACACATGTCCGCACTAAGGTCTTTAACAACTCCAGAGTTTTCTGCCCTAAACTCCAATACACCCTCAACCCACCCTAAACCCTACACCCCTATATCCTAAACCCAATATCTTCAACCGGTAAGTCCCTTGATCCATTAAGTAACTAGGACCCAGAGTAGGCCCTTATTCCCCTGTTTCAGGGTTTAGGTTCCCTTGTAACCCCCTTTAAACCCAAAAGGGCAGGCACCCTTTTTATTCCTAGGTTACTCTTGGGTCTAGATTAGTTTTAGGTTCCTGAAGGAGGGACCCTTAGGCTCTTAGGGTTCCTTTAAAGGGATCTATAAGGGTCCCTTTAAAAGGATCTATAGGGTTTAGGGTTGGTACTCTCTCACGTCTGGGCCTGGCCTTCTGAACAGTCCTTCACCAACTGGGGGTTTCCGAAAATAGGGGTACCTTTAAAGGGGGTTACGTCTATAGGCTTTCCCATAGGCCAGGTAGTAGTTCCTTTTGGGTTTTAATTACCTTATAGGATTCTAACAGTAACTACAATGGAGCCCAGAGGTTAGGACCTAGGAGCACGGTTCATGTAGTGGTGTTAGCTCCCTGTCTGCAGAGGCACGCGCGCAGAAAATCCACGCAAGCTTTGTGAACTGTTGCCGTGTCTGCCGGCCCAACGTACCGCCACCCCCCCTAAGGCTCCACATACCTCATGGCGTACAGTAGATATAGATTTGAGCCCTAAAGAACCCAAAAAATTAGGAACACCTTCGAGGCATCTTAGAGGGTACGTGGAGCCTTTGGGCCCACACAAAAGATCTTTGGCTGCGAGAAGTGGCTTTCGCTGCAGCACAAGGCAGAGTTTCTGCGAATGCAGCCTCGGTGTCCGGTTTAGGTTAGAAGGTTGAAAACCGGAAAACCCGAAGCCCTGAATCCTAGACCTAAATAACCCAAAGCCCTATAGCTGGTTCGCAACTTAGGCGTAGCTGTAGTACAGTAAACCTGCCGTTTCATTTAAAGGCTAAGGCTTTAAGGACCTTGGACTGAATGAAATGGCCCTAGTCTTAACAGAACTGTTCTGGCGCTCCTGTCCGAAAGAGCAGGGAAGCTCACTCTTAAGCCCATGGGCTTCCATATTATATGACATTTGAGAGTTTGTGCCTCACCCGTCTTCCATCAAAGCAGGCAAGGTCGCAACGCTCTACCTCGTAGACTCGTAGTCACGACTGAGCGGTAGACTCAGAAAGCTTTGCCCTAATGCCCCCAACCACAACACCAGAACGCTTACCCTAAATCCGAAACAATACCATTGGTTGGCCCTTGACCTCCCATATCCCCTTATCGTCCGTATAGATATAACCCCCAAACCCGATTCTAACTACATATTGCGGCCTCCGATTATGAATCCCTACAGGAAGCCATAAAGAAACCATCCTTCGGCCTCTTTCCCAAACCCTGAACCCATAAAGGAACTATCCTTCGATGATCCAATCCTGAGCGGGACGCTTCTAATGACCCTTCAGGGAACCCCCGTCTGAATCCCTTAAAGAGCCCTGAAAGGAACCATCCTTCGATGATCCTGCTGGCTGCATGCACGCTGCGTTTTCCTGGGGCAAACTGCGGTAGATCCGTGGCCGAAGCAGAGGACGAACCGATTTAGCCCAGACCTTCCACGATTCCTCAAAATTGTACCTTAATTCAAAGAAGGGATCCCTTCTCAATTTACGGCAAATTCCTTTACTAAGGGATTTTGGAGTCTCTGGGAGGGTTTATAAGGGTTTACGCTCTGGGGTTTAGCGAAGATCTCTGCGTAATCCCGGCATCGCCCTTGCATATATGACATGCACATGCAATGTGATACAATGTCGCATAATGTAGAGTGTGCATGTATGAATGTACACGTATATGTTGACGCTATGTGCCTTAGTTCGCGGTATTGCACAGATGAGTCTAGGTTCAAAGGATGTAGGCAAACGCTGGATCTGTGCCCGCAGTGATAGCAATGCAAGAACCAGGAGTCTGCTTCGGCACTGTAAGGAGAGCTTATCAGCTCATATAATTATATGGCGCATGTGGCTTAGTCTTGAGGGTTCACAAGGTTTTGGGTTTACATAAGTCTGGGGTTCGTGTAGGCTGGCTTGTCGGGCTTATGACTTCGGAAGGCTCGAAGTTGGGGGATGCGAGGCATGGAGCGGCTTGAGGGTTCGGAGTGTAGGGTTTAGGGGCTTATGGTTAAGGGGTTTAGGGTTTAGGGGCTTATTGTTAAGGGGTTTTGGGTTTAATAAGGGTTTGTGTAATCATGTCGTGCAAGTACCTGAAGCCGAGCAACCAATGTGAAATACACTAGTTGATCCCGACTTTGCAAGCCATCCGTACACTGCATACCATAGTCCGGAAGCCGCTCCATCACAGACGCGATTGTGAAATCTCATGGTTTGCAAAACCTAGACATTTTATCGGCGAACGCATGCACTGTACAAGGTCCGTAGATCGGTGCTTGTCCACCGAAGCCATTTGTCGTCCCTTGCTATGTTCAGCATTAAGGATTCGTTTTCGACACACGATAAACTTATGCAACCAACTGTTATCATGTATGCTGCCATGGCCAGGCAATCGAAATTCAATCCGAGCAGCCACTCGGAACCCCCCACGAGTTATCCGAGGACCGAAAGAACCAGCAAAGTCGCGTCTGGCCGATTTCCCACGCAGATCTAACTAAAAGGCTTTTCAGGGCCATGACAAAGCCGTGAACTCCCTAAACTCTAAAACTCGGGTCTTTTGGTCCTTGCGAAGAAGCTTTCCCGGCGGCTGAGAAAGCTTGCGCCGCCTCGGGGACTTCCCCCCCGCCCGAAGACGAAGTTCCGACGAAGTCGGGTGCCTTCTTCCCGAGACTTCATGCGGTAGTCCGAAGCTTTGGGTTAGTACTGCTGCCTAGACCCTATTTCTTATTGGCTGTAAACTCAACTTCTCAACTTTGGGGGTTCTTCCAAGGTAGTCGGTTCTGAAAGTTTCAACTTTTATTTCCTTGGCTTTTGGGCCAGTGAGATTTACAAAGCTCTTTAGCTAGCCCAAAGTAAGCCGCAGAAGAATCATCGAGGGTCCCTTATGTTTCCCTCAGCAGGCTAGTTGGCCGGATATATCGGGGCCTTGATAAAATTGGTTCTTCAAGACTTCCAGAATTTGGGGTTGTAGGGGTCTTCGATAATCATTGCAATAGTTGCGGGGTGTGTGCATGAATGTGTGTACCTTGTACATACGTACATACATATATATATATATATATATATATATATATATGTATTCAGATGTGGTTACAGTACTTATGTGTATATATATATACATATTAATTTATGACGGACATTAATATAAAAAAGGAATTAAGTAATTGTATATATATATATGTATATATATATATGTATATATATGTATATGTATGTATATGTATATGTACTTGTGTTTGTTTATGTACTTGTTTGTTTGTTCATGTGTTGTTTGTTGGTTATGTATGTATTTATTGCGCTATGTGTTTATGTATTATGTATGTATGCATGTATGTATGTATGCATGTATGTATGTATGCATGTATGCATGTATGTATGTATGTATGTATGTATGTATGTATGCGTGGATATAGTTTTTACTTCTGTTACACTTTTATCATAAAACGCGAAGGAATAGTATTATAATCCGTGTTTCCGGTTCTCCTGAATTCCCCCTTCATCATTATAAGATGCTAGGTAGAGCCCCAAAGCCTTATTCAATCAATAAGTTCTTCAAGGCCTCTAGATTACTCTAGCCCCCATCCCTTCGGAGAGCCTGAAGTTTTACACGGGTGGTGCAGGGTGTCAGACACACGAAGCTCGCGACTTTGAAGAGCCGAGGAATCTGGTTTCAGGACTTTTCGTGCTTCAGAGTGTCGGGCTTTACCTGAAGCCTAATTACACAGCCCACCTTTGCAGAGTTCCTCCTCATGAAGTCCATAGAAGGGGTAGGTAGGGTTCGGGGTTGTAGGGCTTTGAAGTTCGGGCTTTAGGATTTGGCGTGTACGAAAGCTCTAGTCAGCAGGATGATGGTGTGATACGTTTACATTTTGGTTTTCGAGCCATCTGTTTAGGATGTAGACCCCTGCCTCTCATTAGGCTTAAATGGACGATTATGTTAAGCTTTTTGAAGGACGGTTTGTTTATCAGACGCCTTGAACACCCCTCCATTCATCATTCCTTATCGAACATCCGATCAGTCGGTGGTTTCTGTAACTTAACCGACTTCTACTATGTTGATGTCCCTTTGCTTTGGAAACCTTCAGGACCCAACCTCACCCAAAGCTGAAATTCTGAAACTCTCCTATGACCCTACACGTCCCTAAGGGTCCATGTACTCATATGGTATATGCATTGGCCTTAATGTAGTCCCTATATAGGTACTTTGGGGCTCCTGTATCTCTATATGGGTGCATGGACCCTTAGGGCGTAGTAGGCGCTGCACAAAATCGCCTGAAGCCTGAACCTCATGCTTCTCAGTACCGAGGCCCATACGTCCATACAGCAAACGCCGTTCAAGCACTGAACCTCAACATCCACAGAATCGCAGACCCAGGGACTATTGCGACACTCAGCCGTAGGTCGAAACCGTAGCCACAAAGGCCCAAACTAAACTAAACACAGTACTCTAAGCAACCCTCAATCCTGAGTCTCAAATCCCTTAACCTTAAACCCCCAAAATCCGATATACCCAGCGGAAACCTTAAACCCTATAAATCTGCTAAACCAAAAAAAACCTTAACCCCGAAAAGTCAAATTAATCCCGAAGCCCTTGATTCTTGCAGCCCTCCCGAGGCAGTCGAACAGATGTCTTCCAGCATCGCCCGCACTGGACTGAGGCCACTCAGTCTTCTGAAAAAGCACACAAGCATAAGCATTTCATGGGGTTTCCCTACCTTATTGGGCTTCATTATAAGGGGATTTATATGGGATATCCCTACCCTATTCTTTGCTTATGTGCTTTTTTGGGGCCCCACTTCAAGGCTTAAGCTTTAAGGGTCCCTTTAAAGTTTGGCCTCAGCCTTCTGGTGCTCCTACTTTAGGGTTTAGGCTTAGGGTTTAGGGCTTAGGGAAGGGTTTCAGGGTTGCTTGAGTATTTGAGGGGTTCTTCAGGGGTTGGGGTGTTTGGCAGTGAGAGGCTTGCTTTAAGGTGCCTTTAAGAGGATTTCGGGGCTGCTTTAACGGACCAATGTAGAGGAAGTAATACGATCATCTCATTTAGGGATTTTGGGGTTTTGGTTTAATGAATATAGTCGAGTAGGCAACCCTTCAACCTGCTTGGGGGAAGGTACTGTGTCCTTGTAATATCCCAAAGGTTAACCTGTAGTTTCCCTCGGATGTGTCAATCTTAGATAAAGGCCGCTCGTATAGCTTGCAAGCCTATACAAATACAGGGAGTAAAGGGTAGATTGTTAATCAGTCTTTCGGCCCCTTAAATAGGGCCAAAATTGGCGGATCTGCAATAGCATTGCACTTATGAAAGCTTTCTCACGACAATACCGAACAAACATTCCCATGAACGGTGTTTGTAGTAACCTTGTGTTTATCGATTCACTTCCAGATCCCAGCCCCCATTTCTAGCACCATAAGCCATAAGCCCTTGCACTGCGCCTGAAGTCGAATCCGTTGCCGTTTAAGCTTTAAGCTTATATTATATGTTCCACGGAACTTAAATGGGCACCCTTGAAAGGAACCCTCTTCTAACAATGAAGGCCCCTAGACCACAACGCCAATATAGTAACCCTCCCAGTCAGCTTAGACAGTAACCCTACTCTAGCTATTCTTAAAATCAACCTAGTTGGTACGAGTGCTTAACTATGAAGCCTACCCAGAGGCCCCAAAGCAGTTCCTTTTTGGGATTACCTTGTGGGATTCTAGATATGAACCCCAAACGGAACTACTTTGGGGCCTCTGGGTATAGGTTATTTCCCAGAACCGTGCGGGCCAGGGTTTGCTGGTCCGCTGCTGGTACAGAGAGCCCCAGCCTTGGAACCATCCGAGATTCGGGATTTTGGGGTTTAGGGTCTTCGGTTCTACGGTTTAGGGTCGTGGGATTTAGGGTTTAGGGCAAGTTCAGGGTCTTCGGTTTTAGGGTTTAGGACGTGAAGTAGGGTTTTGCATGCGCAGGGTTTGATATGGGTCCTAGGGAAAGTGACATAGGATTTCTTTCAGAATTTCCTTGTATTGGCCTGTTGTCAATCATCACGGATCACGGATTCACGGCTCGGCAATCCACCACAGCTCCACACTCATGGGTAGTCCTCACAATTAGGGTCCCTTTTAGGGTCCTTATTTTGATATGGCACCTCATATTTAGGGTACCTAAAAAGGGACCATGATTTGACAACTACCCTTATCCCAATCAGGTCGAAAGGCTCAGGGCTGTCTTGATGCTTTTTCCTTATGGGTAGTTGTCAAAATTAAGGTCCCTTTTTGGGTACCCTAGATATTAGGTGCCGTATTATAATAAGGACCCAAAAAGGGACCATAATTTTGAGAACTACCCATATAGGGCTTTTCTGGAGTCCTGACTCCGGCTGGCCTTCGCGATACATAGTGTCAAGAAAATCTTGATCACAAACCTCGACCCTGAGCAGCTTCAATACGATATATATATATATATATATATGCATATATATATATATATATATATATATGACCTAGAAGAATCTCGCTTTTCTCGCTTTTGGGGCGTAGAGTCCAAGTCGGACGCAGCCCATTGGCATGCACTTAATTGAGTTGCTTAGTGCGGACCAGTAATCTGACTGTCACCAGTATGGACTCGCACTAGGAAACGGGATTGAGCCAGCGAAGGAAAAGCTGTCCCGCTCCTTCAACAAAATCAAAACGATGGCGCATGGACGATGCCTGAAAATGCACGGCAGACAAAAGGTGCTTCGTATTCCATAACCGGCGATCAAAGCACCAAACATGATACGATCCACATATCGGACCTTAAGAGGTGCAGGATCTTCCTCATGGGTATCAAATGAGGCCATTCCTACACGGTTACAATACCCAGGATGTCTTACACCTTCATCGAGGTGATATCGGGACATCAAGCTCAACCATAGCATGAAGGCCATAGGACCTCCACGCGCAAATCTAAAGCGCTCCAGCATCACTCACTTATATAATCAGGAACAGATAAGTCAGGATAGCAGAGTCAGCGTCATTAGAGCGAAGGCCTGACGAGCCTCTGTACTGCTTGATGGCGCGCTGCTGGAAAGCCAACGTCATCATGCAGCCGCAGAATTCCTTTACCGACGTATGCGAGCGTGTCCTCCAACCCTTGTGGTGATCCAGATGCCCTCGCTTGACGAGCCTCTGCTCTGCTTGATGCCGCGCAGCTGAAAGCCGCGTCTTCTTGAGGCCAGCCGCCACGGTGAAGTGTGCCAGCGTGTCCTCCAAACCATCTCCACACCTATGTAGAAGAATACATATATATTATATATATATGTATATTTGCTTATATGTACATATGACCTAGAAGAGGCAACCCGCAAAAGGTAGATAGCCAGGAAGCCTCAAAGTCCTGAGCCCTGAGGGCCCCAAGCCCAAGGCTCTAATTACTCTGATCCCTCAACACAGGAACCCTCTAAACCCAATGCTTGCGATGTCCAGATGCAGACTTTGTGGCTGAAGCAGGGGCACAGGGGCTCAGACGGTCTGTGTGGGCTTTTAGGGGATTCTTCATAATAACGGGGCCTTGTAGTAAGAACAGGGTTTGGAGTCAGTGGCAGTACTGTCGTTACACAGGGCCGCAAAAAAATGACAGTAGGTTGCATGCTGAAGAGCGGGTTTGCTAAGGGCTCCTCGAAGGTTTCCGGAAGGATTGAGAGAGCTGAGCTTGGGTGTTTCTTCAGGGTTTCGGTCACTGGGGTTTAGGCAAACTTGGAGGTTCAGGGGTAGTTATACTATAGCATATGGTATCTAGCTATAGTTGTCCTACTTATAACCCCCACGTCTAACTACCCATGAGCCTGCTTCGAGAGCAGGGCGTGGAGTTGTGGGGCCTTTGGGGTTCATTTAGGGTTGAGAGTTCCTGAAGGCAGGGTTGATAAGTTGATTGGATTCAAACGGGAAAAGGAGGGACCCTTAATGGGGACCCCTACCCGACAATGGGCCATATAATGGGTATATGATAGCTACATTAAGGGTGTATACCTGGGGGTCCTTATTAAGGGTCCCTCCTTTTACCCTTGGATAGATGTGAACGAGCACGATTGGGGACTTTCCCAAAACGGCTGGAGGGTTTGGGCTTTGGATTTCTCCCGGTTTAGAAACTTCGGAATTGCATGTGGATGAGGCCTTCACGAACTTGAGAGAACCACAGGCACCAGTAAGCCTATAGCCAGCCCTACAAGGATAGGCGAGGTACGCCTCAGGTTGTGTAGACTGGCAGCCTGTTCCAGCGAGACTTTGCTCAAGCTGTTCGCGCAGACTCGTACACAAGCTAAGGGCTGGTAAAACAGCTAAGCCTAGGGTTTTTTTGAACGCTAGTATACAGATACATGTCGCCAATTGCTTGCTCAAAGACTCAAAGGGTATACTAGATCACCAATTCTTTATACCTCTATGTAGGGTTTCTAAGTCACCACCCTCTGGTAGCCATGGCGCAGTGGCTGTCTTCCTGCACTTTGCTGCTTTGCCTGGGCCTTGGGTCGGCCCTGGCGCCCAAGGAGGCGCACAGCAACGCTGAATTGCAAAGCAGACAAGGGAGTTTCCGAATATAAGGGGTACCGTATATTTGGGGGGGTCCTTCTTTTTTCGGATCCTATTATTTAGGGTACTAGATCAGGGTCCCTCTATTTTTCGTAAACCCCCATCTAGATATTGCCGCTAATGCCCCTTAGGGTTCCTCGTTATACGTATAGGTTATGGTACACCCCCAAACCCCATCTTCATGAATATGGGGGTTCCTTGTTTCGCTTTCCTTCTGTAAGTCCGTATTAAAAAGCTAGGTCCTTTGGCGTTAAGCCCCTCAGACCGCTGATAAAGGGCTTGGGAGGTATATTAGACTATTCCTATATTGTAAGGAAGCCTATACTTGGAGGTTCATGGGTAGATATAAGTCTGGTTATAAGTCCCCTAACATGGGTTATAAGTATAGTTACCTACTTATGACCCTACTTATAACTACCCATGAACCTCCAAGTAGACCCTAAACCCTATACCCTTCAAGAATCCGTATAGATCCCTTTAAAGGGACCCTTAAAGGAACCCTTGTAACTACCCATGAACCTCCAAGTAAGGAGTAGTAAATGACTGCTTGTACGTCGGTCGTTTTGGGGCTCTGGTAGGCCCTAACCCTAAGGGTCCGTGCATTCAGATAGTATATACATTGGCCTTAATGTAGTCCCTATACATAACATAGGTACTTTGGGGCTGATGTATCTCTATATGGTTACATGGACCCTTAGGGCAACGCCACGTGAGGTGCACATTAAGGAGATGGTGGCGGCCGCGCCTTGGTCACCAAAGAACCCTGAAGAGTAAGGACCCTCCCCCAAGGGTCCAAAGGACCCAAGAATTAGGTACTCGGTTTGAGGATAGTACTTGTAGCTATGTGGGTTAGGAGTTTGGAGAGTATAGGATTATTGGGTACTTGGACCCTTAGGGCGCTCCATCCTTTGCGATTAGAATTCCGATACTATGCTAAACGCCATGAACTCTAAAGGCCCCTCTACCCTGAACATTACTTTTCTAAAGAGCCTACCGTTTTAAGGGCTTACATGAACCCCCAAACTGTAGGTTTCTTTGGGATCCAGGTATATCCTTCACCTGTGAGTTTTGGGGTTCACGGTTTAGGGGTTCAGGGTTTCGGGTCTGCCTGATGACCTGAGACGCTCGTAGGCTTCATTTCGTGCTGAAAAAGCCGAAGACCTTACACACTTCGTCCTTCAGCACTCTACGCAACACTTACGGAACCCTTTCGGAGCCCTCTAACGGAACCCTTCTGAAGCCCTTGTGGGGATATGTTTCGTCCTTAACCTGGGTTTGGAGTACCATACTTGAATACGTTTTTTGGTGCCTGTTCCTTAAAGGAACCATTATGAAATAAAAGTATATACCTTTTTCCCCCTGGTTACTTCAAAGTCCAGTTAAGGTGTTCACCCCCATGACCGCGGAGAAGTTTCTCGATTTGAACCGAGTGCCGCTCTACGCGGAGATGCTGGCGTCCAAGAACGTCACTAGTGCCTTAGCCCAAGGGTCCAAGTACCTAATAATCATATACTCTCCCAATTATTAACCTACATAACTACTATCCTAAGCCCAAGTACCTCATTATTGTGTCTTTTGGACCCTTAGGGCTAGCCTTTTTGGAGACCCCTTGCCGCAAGGCCCTTTGCTACTTTTTAATGTGTTTTGTTATTGTGTTCGGGTTTCTTCTAAGGGAAGCCTTATAAGAGGCAAGAGAACTGCGATTTTCGCACAGAGCCTCTAACTTGCTCCTCACTCCAGAGGCAACGCCTAACCTCGAAACCCTAAACCCTAAACCCCGAAACCCTAAACCCTAAACCCTAAACCCCTAAACCCTAAACCCTAAACCCTAAACCCTAAACCGTAAACCCTAAATCTGAAGCCCTTACCAAATAGCCCCTTGCCGCGTTTTGCTTTTGAGGTTCCACCCTTAACATCGGAAACAGGATAACTTAGAAGCTGCCCCCACCCTGTAATAGTGGTATAATAGGAATATAATAGGGCCCTAATATAATCCTATATAACCCTTATGGTCACTATTACAGGGTGGGGGCAGCTTCTAAAGGATAGCCGTCGCTTCTAAAGGGCATAGCTTACAGTAGAAGCCAGAAAGTTGGAATATCATTATCGTAACCCCTTCAAGGTAAACTATAGGGGATCCTACCATTAATCCATATTCCAACTTTCTGGCTTCTACTGTAGCCGCGTTCAAGATGAGCAGCTTCAGCTTCAGGCGATTACCGGCGCAACCGAGAGTAACGCTCATATGGGGGGTTTCCGAAAATAGGGGACCCTAATATAGTACCCTAAATAGTAGGATCCCCATTATAAGGACCCCTGAATAAGGTACCCCTATTTTCGGAAACTGCCATATAAAGCCAGGAAGCCCACAACCCTATACCCTAACTCCCAAACCCTAAACCCTGGATCCTATACCAAGCCATACAGCAAGGTGTGCTGCCCGCTGGAACTACCGGAGAGTCGCTGTCCCTCAGTGTAGCGGAAAGAACCGAGGTGGCACGAGGTTTTGGGTTTAGGGCTAAATGTTTACTGTTTCAGGGCTTATGATTACACTAGAAGGAACTTGGGATTTGTAGCTGTTCCTTGTTTCGCTTGTGGCTTATGCTATAGGGACCTCCATTTGTTGCTTAGCTTCCAAAGGGAATGGGGTAACGGATCAACATTTTGGGCTTACGCCTCAGGCATCAGAAGGTGTACCGCACACCCGAAACCCAAAAACCTAAACCCTTTAATTATACACCCCTTGACTCCCTTATAAGCCCTCCTGAATCCTAAATCTAGACGCTAGACACCTAGGACCCAGAGTAGGCCCTTATTCCCTTTTTTAGGGTTTAGGTTCCCTTATAAGCCCCCTTTAACCCAAAAAGGGCACCCTTTTTATTCCTGGGTTACTCTTGGGTCTAGACACCTTCCAAACACCAGGACCGCCCTTAGAAATCCATGACTCCGCTTACAAGAAGCCCCTAGAGTAGAAGCCAGAAAGTTGGAATATCATTATTGTAACCCCTTTAAGGTAAATTGCAGGGGATCCTACCATTAATCCATAATATTCCAACTTTCTGGAGTTCCCTTTAGACCCAGTTTCCAGGTTAAGACACTTCGGAATTCTCCTTTCTGGTCTTGGGGCTTACGGCTTTTGGGGTTTGAGGCTTTAGGGATTTCTCGGATTCGGGGCTTGATGCTTTAACTTATGGGATTTCGGATGTAGCGATATGGGACCAGGTCTATGATTCAAACCCTAAACCCTAAATCTTAAAGAGCTCCCCCTCAAAACAAGAACAACCTATACCCTAAGCCCCATAGAGCCCTTAAACAAATAAACCTAAAGCCCAAACCCTATGGAGCCGTAAAATAGAGCCTTAATTCAAATCCGAAACAGAACGCACCAAGGGAAGCAGCTGGCAGAAGCCTGGGCAGCGGCTGCCAGGAATCAGACCAAAGTGTGCCTTGGCAACGAGGGGGGTTTTGAGGTTTAGAGGTTTTAGGGGTTTAGGGCTTAGAGGTTTAGAGGTTTAGGGATTTAGGGTTTAGAGGTTTAGGGGCGTAGGGGTTTAGGGGTTTAGGGCTTTACATAGAGGCCTTACCCATAGGCCCCAAAGTAATTCCTTTTTTGGGGTTCAGCCTATAAGGTAGTCCCAAAAAGGAACTACTTTGGGGCCTATGGGTAATCATCAGGAAGGTAGTGACTAGATTACGGCTTCAGGGTATGTTCTCGTAAAATTCTAAGAAGGAGCCTCGAGGAATCATATAGAAGCAGTGCAGGCTCCTATATCATGGGGTCCTAGAAGCGACGCCATAGCTGTATTCCCTTCCGCATGTGCTGGGAATGAGCAAAGGCATCTCAACCCCATTTCCACAACTGCTTCCCTTCTTTCTTTCCGGTCTTTGCTTTGCCTGTCAAGCAGTAACCTTGGTACAATAGAGTTTCTCCATACCCAAAGGGTCCAAAGTACCGATATAGTAGAATATAGGGTTTCTATATTAGGAATTACTAGTATGGTTTGGGGAAGTATTCCCCATAACAGTACACTAATAACAATAATAATAATAATAATAATAATAATATGAATATATATATATATATATATATATATATATATGCATTGGCCTTAGATAGTTTCCATATAGGTACTTTGAGCCCAAAGTGTCTAGTATTTGGGTACATAGACCCGTATAGGGTAGGCCTTCGACCTCAGGTACATGCATATCGGTGCGGAAAGCTTGGTGGATACGCTGGAGCTTGCAGTTCATGCCGCGGCCACCCCAGGCATGTCGGCTTTCCCCTGCATTGGTGCAAGCGAAGAGGGTAATCGTGATTACAGGGTGACGCGCGGTTTTGCTGGGAAATGCTCGATCAAAGGTCGTTGGGTCAAGTGCAACAGAGGGGGAAAAGTGGCAGCAGCAGCATCGCATTCGTCACCACTCCACGAGTCAAGGCAGCAACATCCTGGTATCTTGCTAGAGGCATCGTCGTCACCATCACAGACACATTCGTTCGAATGATCAGCCGAGTACTTGAACAGTCAGACAATATTTCCTGCTGTAGCAAAGCTCTGAATACTTCGTCGACTTTCTCGTCAGTGTTGGACTACTTTGACAATCATTGCTTCCGGTGGCTCCTGGTACGGTGATGTTTGGCAGTCCTATTTGTTGTCATTGGTCATGGATGTATCTCTCGCACCAAGTGCTGACATCATGAGGCCCCAACTCCGAGGAATCCCGTCAGAGCTTGTGAGCCATGCAAACCCTGGAGCCGCGAGTCGCGACTCGAAGCTCTCGCTTTGGCGTACGATCCAGGTGTCGTGGGCATTGTTTGCCAAACTCCGGTGTTCTTCAAGCACCTTTCCTGAAAGCAAACACGCGTTGGCACTGGGGACTTTGAGCTTTCACGAGGTTTCCTGTAAAGTTCCGTCCCCGGCTAGACCATCTCGGACTTGCCATCGAAATTGGGACAGATCTTCACAGGGGTTGGGCCTTCCGCATGAGCATCAGGCGCAATATACTTGTCTGAATACCTAGTAGTGCTATCTGCTTTTAGTCCATATGCAACTACAGCATGGTATACTGTACCCCAAAGCACTGTTTCGATGTTGAAGTCCGCTCTATTCTGCCACCTTCTCCGGATGGGATGATGCCCACATGACAGCTAAGGCCCAGTGTCGAGACGCTGCATGCCTCTTGTCATGCTCTAGCACGGATTTCGAGGTTGTGGAGTTGGGTAGCTGTCAAAATTATGGCCCCTTTTGGGGTACTTTAAATATTAGGTGCCCTATGATAATAAGGACCCAAAAAGGGACCCTAATTTTGACAACCACCCAGTTGAAAAAATGATCTCGAGAGGCTTAGACTTGCTTGTTGTATCGAAGCTGTTGCCTTGCTGATTAGTCTATGACCTTCGAGGGAACTATAAGGGTCCCTTTAAGGGATCTATAAGGGTCCCTGTAAAGAGTCTATAAGGGTTCCTTCGGGTTCTTTCCCTAGTAGTAGAGTAGCTAACCTTTAACCTTTTTGAATTAGTATAGTCCCTATATTCTCTCTATATAACCAAAAAGGTTAACCTTTAGTTCCCCATAATACCCGACAAGCAGGAAACCCTAAACCCCAAACCCCCAAACCCTAAACCCCAAACCCTAAACCCTAAACTTAGCGAGGGCTCGATAGAGCGCATGAAGCAGAGCCCGAGCGGTTTCTGCCGAGGCCAGGCAGAGCCCGAGCAGCTGTGCTGCGAGCGGCCTTACGAATTGCTTTGCAAATTGCCTCCTGCTGCTGGAGGGTTAAGCCTCCAGCTGGGCCTGGAACAGACGCTTTGCAATAAGGCCTTGGCCATACCACCAAGTGAGGTAAGCTGCTTATATAGTGTGCCCGGCAAGCACACCTCTATTAAAAGCTAATACCCTGAAGCCCACACCATTTGCCAGCGGCGTGGGGTAACGGGTTTGTTTGGTGGTCGGGGGTACCCCCAGGCGGGTCTGGGCCCCTCCCGGCTGGCAGATTGTGGGGGCCCGGGGCCCGCGGCCTTTTGATTCGGTCGTAGAAGGGCGACCTGCCAAATTTCCTTTCAAAATGCCAGACTGCACGGTAACGGGTTTGTTTGGTGTGGTCTGGTGGGGGTGCTGTGCTCTGGTGGGGGCGGGGCCTTGGCTGGTCCGTCAACGTGTCGGCCAAGGAAGCCACCGTCAGGGTCAACGATGCTTGGGACCATATTGGGGACAAAACTCGCCGGAGTGAGTACATAGAACACCTTCATCAACATCTCACGGAAGGCATCGCGCGCCGAGAAGCATTGGCGGCTACGGCGGTGTTTGCCAAGTCAAGCGCGGAGCAGTCTACAGCCTCAGCACCAGCCCAAGAGGCCGAGCTCGACAAGGAGGTGCTATTCAAACTCGCCAGCATCGAGGGGCACAAGGCTCATTGGAAAGTGAAAGTCACTGGTACCAGCCAGTGTCGCAAGTTTGGTTTCCAAAACAACGACGCAGCGAACGCCCAGGCTTTGGAGAAGTCTCGGTTGTTTGCCCGTTTGCTTGATACATATGTTGCCGATTTTGCGTCCTGCACGAATGCAAAACAAAGGACACCGGCGCTGAAGGCTCATGGGCTGCCGGTGAAAGGCAGCATTGTGGACATGCGCGCCAACTTGTTGATGCGGTTGTGCAATGGCTTTTCCCCTGCTTGTGAGGAAGCCTTGAGCTGGGCTAGTGCTTCCAGCAGCAGTTCCTCCAATGGCAGCTCAACGGATGCACACATTCCCAAAGTTTCCTCACCAGCTGATGCGAAAGGCATTGACATACTGGGGACTTTATTCACCACAGCTGCATTGCCCAAGGAGAGCCACCCATTCGTGCCACTCTACGTGCACCCGGTTGTTTCCAAGCAGTGAAGAGTATGGGCGCTCGACACTGCACTTATGGGCTGTTGCTCGGGGTGAAGCATCAAAGCACGTACAGAGTGCAGAACATTGTGGTCACAGCGGAGGCGGACAATCTGACCTTATTCCTGCAGGAGCACATGCAAGGCCAGGGCGAGCAATTGGTGCTGGGCTATTTCCTTGCAACTCCTGATTCGGTGGGCGCACTGGAACCGCATGATGTGGAGCTGGCCAAAGCATGCCAGGCCCAAGGCAGCCGTTGTTATGTCCTTTTGAAAACAACCTTCCGGGAGCAAGCCAAGGGATCTCTGAAAAGTGGGGGCGGGGCCTTGGCTGTTGGCTGGTCGTTCATAGAGAAGGACGACGAATCAGTGGCTTGGCTGGTTCATAGAGAAGGACGACGAACGGTATGAGTGGGGGCAGACCCTGTGCTCTGGTGGGGGTGGTGCTGTGCTCTGGTGGGAACCCCTGGGGGTACCCCCCCGACGTCCTTCTCTATGAAGGACAAGGCCCCGCCCCCACCAGAGCACAGCACCCGCACCAGAGCACCCCCACCAGAGCACTGGTTCGTCGTCCTTCTGTATGAAGGACCAGCCAAGGCCCCGCCCCCACCAGAGCACAAGATTTTGGGTGAGTATTTTGCGTAATATAAATTCTGGTCGTAAAAAAACACCCACTAAGCCGAACCCACGCCTGCGCTGGGGAAAGCCCCCCTTGATTGAGTTGTGTCTGGGTGGGTCTAGGGTGGGAGTCACTTAGCTGTGCTGGAGCGAGCGGCTCGGGGAGATTTACACCCGAACGAGCGAATACGATGGACACACCCTAAACCCTAAACCCCAAACCCTAAGCCCTAAACCCCAAACCGTAAACCCTAACCCCTAAACCCTAAACCTCTTAAACCCCATGATACCCGACAAGTAGGAGGCTCTTGCCTCGCTGTTGCATTTTCTGCAAACTCACGAAGACCCTCAACTTGCACTTGGGAGTCTCCGAAAATGTGGGGTACATTATTTTGGGGTCCTAAAAATAGAGATCCTACAATTCAGGGTACTACATTAGGGTCCCCTATTTTCGGAAACTCCCACTTCAGCCCAACTCCACGCATCGGTGCAAAGGTAGTTGTGACCGAGTCGTCAAGCTTCCCCGTCCAGTCTTTCCAGCCTATCAAGACGAGTTTGGTTCCGGGTTTTCATGGTTACGCTTGAGGCACTTCGAGCGAACGCAACGTCGTGATGTTGGTATGACGGTATCTGCAGACCTTAAGACAAAGTCCCCCAGAGCGTGCTGAAACCCGTATTTAGGGGTACTTATAAATGATTTTGATTTTTGGTTATTATAATCCCTAAGAAACAGCTAAAATATTTATTTTTGCTAGGGTTCTAAGCTCAGTATTGCGTAGCCTTGACCCTGAACCGAAGCCCGGCAGCCGAGCCCCTGAAACCTCCCCCTGGGATGCCTGGTAGTACCCTTATTCCCTTTTTGTAGTCCTAGGTTCCTTATAAGGGTACCCAATACCCAAAAAGGGAGCCCTTTTTATTTCTAGGTTACTTGGCATCCTAGCCCCTCCTCCTCCCAGATCTCGAGGACCTTTGTACCTTCCGCGGGAGACCCTAAACCGCATGCAAACCCTAATCTCTCAACACGCAAACCGTGGAAAACCTGAGGATTACTTGGTGGCGGTAGGCCGAGCTGCGCCGCAAATGCCTCTCTGGCACCTCGTCGTATTTGCAAACTAATAGCGAGGTTATTGGTCTGACGTGCTCTAAGAGTTCTGTCTGTGTTATGATGTAAGGGCCTCGACATCAGAATATTGGGCTCCGTAATGTGATTGCCATATAATACCAGAGCAATGCCCATAGTAGTCTCCAAGACTAGCGGATGCTTGGGCGGAAGATGTCATCATGACAAGAGCTCATGCGGAACCAGATGCTAACCCCAAGGGTCCATGTACCCAAATAGTATATACTTCGGACTGAAAGTATTCCCTATATCGGTACATTGGGCGGCCTAAAGTGTACATTATTTGGGTACCCATGGGTCCCAAAGCAGTTCCTTTTTGGGATTACTTTTTAGGATTCTCTATATGAACCCCCAAAAGGAACTACTTTGGGGCCTCTGGATACATGGACCCTTAGGCTCACAAAGAAACCCTAAAGCCCTCAGCCCTGGGAGCCCTAAATCCAAGGGTAAGAGGAGAGACCCTTAATAAGGACCCCTATAGTATAAAGGGTTTAGGGTTTAGGATTCCCTTAATAAGGACCCCTAGGTATATACCCTTAATATAGCTATTATAGACCCATTATATAGCCCATTGTAGGGTAGGGGTCCCCATTAAGGGTCCCTCCTTTTCCCCTTTGGCTGAAGCCTAAGACCTGGGAGCCCTAAAGCGTAAACAATGCAGCTCTGGTGGTTCGGGCTGTGGACTTTGTGTTGCTTTGGCTGAGGGTTTAGGGGTTTAGGGTTTGAGGGTTTAGGGTTTTAGGGTTGTAGGGGTTTAGGGTTTAGGGCTTCGGCTGTCTGAGCAAGGTATTACCACTTCCCTGACAAGTCGGGCGTGCTGAATGGGCAGGCCACGTGAACACCAAACCCCTTTTAACGCTTTCCAGAGGATGCATGTGGGTGGTTGTCAAAATTAGGGTACCTTTTTGGGTCCTTATTGTCATACGGCATCCAATATTTCGGGTACCACAAAAGGGACCATAATTTTGACAACCACCCATGTACAATAACATGTGGTGTTCAGGGCTCCAAAAGACAGTCCCCCACGGTAGCAGATCTGAGCATTTAAGCCCTGTAGAACCACGCCTCTGCATCATATAGACCCTACCCGGACCTTTTAAAGCATACCTTTTCAGGGCTCCTAAAAAGAATTGCTTAGAGAAGGCGTTAACAAGGTAGGTTATTTGGCAAATGGCCTACTTTTTGGACGTATACGAAGAAATCTTAATAAGCAGCCCTGAATCCCTGAACAGGGTTAAGGCGCACGCTACATAACGGAGATGCTGAAGCCTAAACCACTTCAACCCCGATGCTGGTTCAGTCTCTTGACCCAAGACAGCCCAAAGCAGGTACGAATTATTGACATTTTTAGGGGTTTAGAGGGTTTAGGGTTTGGGGTTTAGGGGTTAGGGTTTAGGGGTTTAGGGGTATACAGTGGAAGCCCCAAAGTTGGACACCCAATAGCCTCAATCCTTAAGAGTAATGTATAGGGGATCCCAGCTCTATTTGGCCTTAATCAGGTTTGCAACTTTATGGGGTTTACTGCATTGACTTCAAGACCAGTACGATTTGTCGACTTTAAGACCCCGCAGCAAGTAGAGTCTATTGACTTACAGTAAGACTCCGAAGGTGTGTTGACCTCGAGGCCCCGGTAGGTAGTACTTGGAGTATGAGGATTTAGTGCGGCAGACTCTGCATCTTTGTCTTCGGGATGCCAATCCGTCGAAACCTGCGTCTCCAACCTGACCACCAGGTTACAACAGTTTAGGGTTTTGGGGGGCTTGGGTGCCATCGAAATGTTGCAAGGTTTGGGTTTACATTCAGGAGCGGGCTTACCGTAAAATCCAAAAGCCCCAATACAGGTCCCTAAACAAAAGCCCTTTTATAATTATTTAGGTCCATACACCATAGACCCCTATAGATCCCTTAATTATAGAACCCTTAGAGACCTCTTTAAAGGAACCATATTCCAATTATTCAGGCCCATACGGTAACCCGAAAGCCTTACACAGAACTCTGGGAAATCGCATCCCTAGAATTATTATAGTGCCCTTATAGTACCTTTATAGATCCCTTATAGTAACCTTTATAGACTCCTTGGAGGAACCCTGTTCGAATTCTTAAGGCCCCAATATTACACAGAACTCTGGGAAGTCGCATCCCTGGGGAAAGGCCCACCTGCTCCTAGAGATGATCCACGAGCGCCAGGACTGGACTCAAAGTACTTGGAGGTTCATGGGTAGTTATACGGGTCCCTTTAAGGGTCCCTTTAAAGGGATTTATAGGCATTCCAGAGGGGTATAGGGTTTAGGGTCTACTTGGAGGTGAATGGGTAGTTGTAAGGGACCCTTTAAGGGTTCCTTTAAAGGGATCTATAGGGATTCTAGAAGGGTATAGGGTTTAGGGTCTACTTGGAGGTTCATGGGTAGTTATAAGTAGGGCTATAAGTTGGGTAGCTATACTTATAACCCATGTTCGGGGACTTAGAACCCCACTTATAACTACCCATGAACCTCCAACTAGTCCCTGTAATCCAAAAAAATCCTAAAACATAGGGTTCAGGGTTTATACAGGTGGGGGGGGGGGGGGGTGAGTACACCTCCAAACCCTGAAACGACCAAGATCCTCAAACATAATGCCTTCACAGGGACTTCAACGTTAAAGCCAGTAGCGAATAAAGTCCCAATCCCTTCTTTGAATGGCTCCGCAGCCGCACAAGCAGTGGGGATTAGATGCCAGTGATTTGCATTGTTATTCTCATTGTTTTGGTACTTCTTCCGTCCAACTTGGCTGCTTCTTGCTGGGTCGCTGTCGAGTAGAACCACGACTGGTTTGAAGGCTGCTGTCTAGAGTTCTCAGTGTCTTGCTCGGTGTGCTTGTTGAGCAGCGGTGTCGGTAGCAAAGGCATCCGCCTTGGCCATAGCAGCATGTCGTGGCATCATCACCAGGCACCATGACCAAAGATATACTCACTGACGATGGTAGGCTCTTGCTACATCAACCCAACATAATATTTGTTTGTACCAACCGCGGCGAAAAGAGTACGCAAAATAGAAACTGACCGCGCGCTGTAGCAGTGACTTCAGCGCTACTATATAGAATATCAAGGCTGAAATGATGGGCGTGGGTCTTTCGTATCAGTACAAACAGCGCTTCCTTCGTAGCTGGGATTACAGAACGACCACATGTCCTCGCAACTAGAGTTGCTCGGCGAGTCCGTCGCCTGAAACAGAAGATGCCAGCTTTTGTCCTAAATAATAGGGTTATTGTCACAGAGAAGGTTAACAGGCATCGATAGCGAACTTTCTCGCCAAAGGCTGCTTGGTCTAGGCACTGCAACCGGGAATTCTGAACCCAAGAATGCGCAAGGAGATACCGAATTTTGCCGGCATTAAGTTCACGGATGTGAATCTGATGGACTTCCAGCTCTGCAAGATGGTTGGTGGCTTGGGATCCAAGTTGGGGGTTTAGGGTTTAATTAGGGTCCTAACTACTATAATTCTGAAGGGTTGAAAAGTTTAGTCGCAGTCTCCACTTATAGGCCCTATGCAAGGATAGTATGATGTACTACAATAGCCAGAGAGTCCCCACAACTTAGGATTCCTCGTCTGTAAATGACTCCTTCACCCTGCTGGAGCTCGCGGTTGAAAAGAGTTCCCCAGCTCCTGGACTAGACGAGCGATGGGAAGTCTACAGCACTTGTGAGATCCATTCCCGAGGGGTCTAAGGATTGATATATTAAGGCTTTTGGGCCCAAAGACCATACTAAGGCTTTTGGCCTTTTTGCTGCCCAGGGATTAGTCAAAGTCTGGGTTTAGGGTTTAGGGTCTTGGGGGCTCCCGAATCAGCATTACCTGGACCCAAAAGCATGTACAATGTAGATCAGTGGCCTTTTATAGATGTTGGGCCATTATTTTACCTACTGGGGTCGTATCTGGGTGCTTCGTTAGCACAGAATTTGAAGTGCTTCCGGCTGTGATGGGGCGAGAGGTTTCACTTCCTTAGTCCTGGAGTTTGTAGCGATTAACCTTGTTGAAGGTACTATAATGGGTTTAGGTTTCAGGGTTACTATACCATAGGGGCCTCAATAATTTTGTGGTTTCCTTATCATTTATTTTATAGTATAATATACCTCAAAACCCGATTCTATTTGTTTACGCCCCTATAGTACGGTAGAACCCTCATTATAGACCCCTTATAGAAGCCCTGTTAAAGGACCCCTTTAAAGGAACCCTATTCTAATTCTTAAAGCCCCTACATCAACATCCTTAAAGGGCCAGCCTGCAGCTCCCAGAGGGCGGAGCCTGCCCTTTTCTGTTTGGTTCTTACTTGGAGGGGCGGGGGACTTAGTAAGTAGGTAGTAAGAAGACCTATAAGTACCCTAAACGGGACCCTAATTGGGGTTATGGCACTTAAAAGCCCCTAAAATCTCCAAGTAGGGAATGGAGGAATGGATCCCTATGATAGTCCCTTAAGGGTCCCTTATAGTAGTCCCTGCAACTCATTCCTGCATTCCCTACTAAGCACCAGGGAGCTTTCTCACGTTGCGAAATTCCCATAGACTCCATTATCCCTTAATCAAAGATTAGGATCCCCAGTATGATTTAAGGTAGTACATTCCTCTATTAAAGGATATTGGAGTCTCTGGGAACCTGCAGGTGGCGGGATCTACAACATGCTTTTCGGTCGAGACGAGCAGTATTTGGCTGCTGCTGTCTTGGGTGCGGACTGACAGCGGGAAGGGGGGCTTTGGGCCTAAATTTAAGTTTTGGCTTCCACAGTAGCCCCTTAAGCCGCACAAGCAAAGGTTCAGTCATCGGATTTTGAACTGTAATTAGAGTGTGAGTCATTCACGCCTCCATATGACGCCCCTAAACCATGCACCTTTGGCAATTTGCCCCAAACCGAAGACCATCCCGACCCCTAAATTCCCGAAAGGACGCTCCGATCAGCTCGACCTTGCAGTATTCCCCCTGGCTCAGAGAAGCTTGGGGCGTGTGATGTTTTTCTGTAAGGGGCTCGCTCTTCAAGTGTTTATGGCTTTGATAAGGCTTAGCATCTAGGGATCCTTGTTTAACGGGTTTCTAGTAGGCTCAGGGTTTAGTCGCTTCGTACGGGTCCGAAAAATCAAGATCTGAGCTATCGCTGACTGTACATTCGGGCTTCCTACTTTTGGAAACTCCGGAATCTGTCAATCGCTCGGTTTCTTGAGTCTGACCTCTGGTGTTCGTACAGTTTCAGTTTGCGGACTTAGCCTTTAGGAGTTACTTGAATGTAGAGTTTTTTTCATTTTGTTTTGCGTATGTATGTCCACAAAGAGGTGAGTGACTTGGGGTTAAGGTAATGTTTAAGTTAAGGGTTCAGGTATCGGTATAGGGGCCTGAATAAAGGGACAGGGTTTGTTGTATAGCAGTGTCGTATTTATCATGAGGCCCACCAATAGTGAATATCCTACGATCACTAGTTCAGGATATAGGGACATCTACATATACATATATATATATATGTATATAAAGGGCTTAACCCAAAGAAGTAACTACAATGGAAGCTCTAGTTACACCCCAAATATTGTGACCTAAGCTCCAACCCCTGAACCCTTCTCTGCAAGGAGACTATAGTTACGATGACTAGCTCCCCTCTAAACCCTGAACCCTAGCCAAAACCAGACTTCAAGGAGAGTGTAGGTATGATCACTAGCTCACCCTTAAAACCGTAAACTGCCCAAAACACCATTCTTATGATTGAGGCCCTTATACCGACAGCCTAAATAGAAACTCCTACAGAAGTCTTTCGCATATGATTAATGCCCCTATACCTGAAGCCTGAATAGAACTCCTAAATGCTAAACCCTAAGCCCTACACCCTAGACTCTACACCCTAAGCCTATACCCTAAACCCTAAATTAAACCCTAAACCCTAAACCCACCCTAAACCAACCTTAATCCCTAAACCCACCCTGAACCAACCCTAAACCCATCCTAAACCAACCAAAAACTCTGGCCCTAAAAACCAACCGTGAAACCCTATACCTGAAGCCCCAAACCCTAAACCATAATTTAAAACCCCAACCTCTAAACCTTAAACCTCAGCTCAGGAAGTCTTTCGGCTGGCGGAGGCTGGGAACCTCTACGCAGCGCAGGGCCCACAGCAGGCGCAGCTCTGGCTTTTGCTCCAGGGCTCTCATTGCCTTGGTGGTTTCTGTAAAGGGCAGTATACTGGTTCCTTTACTGGTTCTTTTAAAGGGCAGTATAATTAGTGCTTTAAGGGTTCCTTTAAAGGGCAGTATAGTGGTTCCTTTAAGTTAAAGGGTTCCTTTAAAGGGCAGTATAGTGGTTCCTTTAAGGGTTCCTTAAAGCGGTTGCCGTAGAGGGCCTTAAAGGACTAGAGTAGGGTTCCTTTGAAGGGGTCTCTAAGGGTTACTATAAGGGATCTGTAAGGGTACTATAATTATTATAGGGGCCTTAAGAACTAGAAAAGGGTCAAGGGATCTTTAAGAGTACCATAAAAAAAGGGGCCTGAAATTACTTTAGAAAATTGGTTCCTTTGAAGGGGTCTATAAATTATAAGGTACCTTTTTACATGGGGCCTCAATAACTGGAAAAGGGTGTTGGGGCCATGCAAACTCCAGGGCTCCCGTTGCCATAGTGGATCCTTTAAAGGGTCTTTAAAGGGTTCCTTTAAAGGGTAGTATAGCGGTTCCTGTAAGGGCTCTTTAAAGGGGGAATAAGGATCTAATAGGGTTAAGGGTTTAGGATTTAAGGTTTAGAAGTTTAGGGGGCTTAGGGTCTTCAGGTTTTAGGGTTTAGGGCCTAGGGATTTCGGGGTTGAGGTTTGGGGTATTTAAGGAGTTTAGGGGTTTGCGCGTTTGAGGGTTTAGGTTTTTTCTGGGGTGTAGGAGGTTTAGATTTATGGGTTTACGGGGTGAAAAGGGGTCAAGGATTTGGGGGCTCCAATTACCTAAGCACAGGGTTACTGAGGTGCATATTACATGGTTGGTTAGTAACTTACTATTTAGGTAGCTGGAGAAGGTTTCTGCAGTTTTTTGGCGGCATGTTGAAACCTGTACAAACTCTAAACCTCGCAAGCCCTAACCCCAAAACTCCAAACCCTTTTGAAGCCTTATAGCGAGGTACAGCACGTTCGTAGGGTCACACGCGGGTGTCCATTGCAGGGCTTTGGGAGTTCCTTACCCTAAGGGTCCGAGATGCGTAATGATCACATGCTTTCCTTGAAAGGGTTCTCCATGGGTTCATTATAAGGGTTCCGTTAGAGGCTTGTATAATTAATAAAGGTCCAAGTAGCGAATAATCATCAACTCTTCCAATACTAAGCTACATAGCTACTATCCTACATTCGAGTGCCTGATTTTGGGGTCCTTTGGACACTTGGGATTAAGGGTTCAGAATGGTATTGGGGGTTTTAGGCACGAGAGGTTAGGAATGTAAAGGTGTATAGGGCTTCAGGGTTTTTGTGGTGTTAGGGCAGAACAGCTCGAAGCCTCTGTTTCTTGCGGCGCCTTCTCCTTACGGTTGCTTTATAAATCGTAGCCCGAAACCCGGAACCCTAACCCTATGATCACGAATCTTGACATTGAGGTCTTAGGTTGGTTCCTTGTTTTGCATGGTTGTCTCTGAACCGACCGTTTGGGGGCCCCTGAGTGCCACAAAGCCCAGAGACTCCAATATCCCTTAAGTAAGGAGTATATACCTTAAATCATATGAGAAATCCTATTATAATTCATGGTATATTCCTTAATTTCGGGAGTTCTCTGACTGGGAGAGGGGCAGCACTGCAGTCAGGGATTTAGGGCATTTAGGGCTTCGGCGCTTTAGAAGTTGCGGAGTTGGAGTTTACACGTTCTAGGCTGCTAGGCCTTGAGTGTGGATTTGGGGCTTAGCCTCTGGTTGCATAGGCCGTCGTTCGAACCTGTAAAAACTCCAGGTGGGCCGGTGTTCTTATCTCGTGAGGCTTCTCCAAATGGCCGAAACCCAATCTCGCCAGCCCCGCCACGAAGCTGCTGCAGCCCAGCGTGTCAAGGGCCTAGCTGAAAGCCTATGTGACTTTGTGATTACATATTGGTACATCATACTGTTCAAATATGTTCAAGTGGAATGTATGTGTCTTTGACTATGGTGTTCGTCTGTGGTGCTTCATTATACTAGTTGTTAATGAACCTTTCATGCCCTGTCGCAGTTTCCTTTATGCAGCGTCGAAAGCAACACATTGACCCACCAAGCCCCAAACTCCAGGCCCTATATCGACCCTCAACCCTAAGCTCTAAACCCGAAGCCCTTAACCCCAAGCCTTATAAGCCCCAAGCCCCAAGCCCGACAACAGCAAGCGCTTGACCCTGAAACCTAAACCCTAAGCCCCCAACTACCCTCGATTATACCCCCAAATACCTACTATTAGGGACTATAAGGCCTCTATTCAAGGGCCCTTAAAGGGGGTTCCTGCCCTAAACCGTCACGGGCTCCTGGTCGAGGCCGTGGCGCAACTTTGCAGCCGCTTCTCGGCCTTCGATGGCTCCACGAAACTCGTCAGCTCGCCAGATTAGATTAGCATAGGGGTCCTTAAGAATAACCTATACTACGTATTTTGAGGGTTCCTTGCTTATTATAATCATTCTATTATATACCCCAAAATTAGACAGTTTAGTTGAGGTCTGACCTCAAGCCCCAAATGTAGGAATTCCCGTGGCCCAGCCCTAGGGTTAAGTGAGGAGAAATGCCCAAGTTCGGCTCTCGAGGTGGGTCCTGCTTGGAGGTTCATGGGTTGTTACGAGCGGGGTTATGAGGGTTCCCTTAAGGGCCCCTTTTAAAGGGCTGTATAGGGATTCTGTAAGGGTATAGGGTTTAAAGCCTACTTGGAGGTTCTTTATTGTAAGTGGGGTTATTAGCCCCCTAGTATGGGTTATAAGTATAGTTACCCTACTTAGAACCCTACTTACTTATATCCTACCCATGAACCTCCAAGTGTGTTCTGATTCCCCCCTAAACCCTAAACCCTAAACCCTAAACCCTAAACCGTAAACCCTAAACCCTAAACCCTAAACCATAAACCATCCGTTTAGAGTTCGACTTTCGGTTCTCTTGGCTAGCACCTTGAAAGCTCTCTCAAGCTATCGGAAGTAAGTTTGAGTATCTCTTCCCTAAACAGAAGAGACAGGGTTGAGGATGAAACCCTATAGAGCCCTACAGTAGAAGCCAAAAAGTTGGAAACCCAATAGCGTCAATCCTTAAGAGGAATGTATAGGGAATCCCAGCACTTTTTGGCCTTAATCCGTTGTCCATCTTTATGGGGATTACTGGAAACATTTTTGCCTCAAACCCCTCAAACTCTAGACTCTAGACCTTCAATCCTCAAAAACTCTAAAACCTCCATAAACTTACAAATGAGAGTCCCCTTAAAGCCCCCCAAAAAAAGCCCTGAAGTTTAAACCCACTGAGGAATGTGCAGAAGGGCGTGATGCAAATGGTCTTGCCTCAGGGACCTTCCCGGCTCCCCTTCAAAGATCTCAGCGGCGCCGAATCGGCGTCCTTGGAGCAGAAGCTGCGTGCGGAGCATCTGCTAGATCCCGTCTTCTCTCCGACATACAGTACCCTAGCAGTCTGAATCTCTTCTTGTTGGGGGCTTTATGCAATATACGGCGACCTCGGCCGTCATGCGTAGAGCTGAAATCCCGAAATTGCATTGCATTGCGTTGCATTTCAACTTGTTGGTGTCACGCGAAAACAATGCCTGGCTGCATCCATGCCGGCTTCGAGCGTTCCCGCCTTGCCCCTTTCGGTTCCCGTCTTGTGAATGACGACCACGGACAGATTAGCTGAGGGCCTAGGGTTTAGGGTAGGGTTGGCTGAGTTCTGAGGTGTTGGACATTGAGGAGGCGCCGTATTTGGCATATTCGACAGCCAGCCAGGGTCTCAGAATGCCCTTCCTGAAACCCTAAAACCCTATAAACCCTAACACCTTAATCCCGAAACCCCAAACCTGATCAGCCTAAACCACGAACCGGTGCTCGTGGGATTGGTCGAGAATTCTCTAAGCCCTGGTGTTTCGATACACCGCCATGTTATTCTATTCATGATGGTCCCTACATTCACTTTGCCCAAGTAGCTCTTCTAAGCTCTAGCGCAAGCCCCTGAAATTGACCAGGTAGGCCGCTAGGACATTGTTGATTTTCCCTTGCTGCGCCTAAGAGAATCTGAATCACGGTTTCACATTCACTTACGGGTACCCTTGGAGGTACCTTCGTGGGACAGGGGTGGCGGGTTTCAGGGTTCTTTTAAGGGCTCCAGTTCCTGTAAGTGCTGTTTCAGGTCTTGGGGTTTTGGGGTTTTAAGGTTTGGGGTTAAAGGTTTCAGGATAAAGTCTTGGGGTTTTGGGGGTTTAAGGTTTGGGTTATATAAAGGTTTCAGGATAAAGACTTAGGGTGAAGGGTTCAGGCTTCAGGGTTTTAGTGTTCATTTCGGATGTAAGGGCTTGTGGCATGGGGTGAGTTGAACTTCGGAATCAGTAGCCTGCGACTGCCACGAAACCTCTGTCTGGAAGTTCAGACTATTGCTTAGGATTGTGTTTTGGTGACTCCAGATCATCATCGTATGTTTCATTTCATACGCACGCACGCACACACACATATATATATATATATATATATATATGTGGTCAGGCGTCTGGCGTTCCCAGCCCCCCCCCCCCCCCCCAATGGTATGGTCTGCTAGGGGTGGGGGGTCGGGGGGGCTGGCGTGTGCGGCGGGGGGTCGGGGCTGTTGGGGCTGCCACTGGACAGGGGATGGTGCTGGCGGCCAAGGATCGCACGCAAGCCCTTCGCAAGCAAGCCGTAAACCCTATAACGCAGCGCGTGCCCCTGTTTCGAGTATCCTTAACTTGTACTTCAAACCCTACACCCAACCCTAAACCCCACCTAACTGCAGGCTCTAAGCCGAAAGCAGAACATACACCGCAAATCCTCTCTAAGCCCTTGTCGACTCGAAGCGCTATACCTTGTAACCGTAAACCCAACACTCAAAAGCTTAAGCTACACCCTCAACCCCAAAAACCCCACAACCACCCACAGCGAAAAGAGGGTTCCCCACACCCCACACCACAGGGGAGGGGGGGTCCCACCCTATATCCGGACCATTGACCTTTGGTGGTGGGGGGGGGGTCCGCGGAGCGCGTGACCATATATATATATATATATATATATGTATATATATATATATATATATATGTATATGTTATATGTATGCAGAGGCCCCTGACAAGGCCTGTGCCTTTCCCCGATCAATTTCTTGTTCACTGACATCAGGATTTGGTCGGACCATGGATATGTCCTTGTCTTATTTCTGAAGTCTGCTTCCTTCTTGGAGACTTGTGGGTACCGGTCACTGCCGTGTTTCCTCTTCAAGTGCTGCTTGTTTTGATTATGTCGTCTTATGAAAAGGACATTCTGGTAAAGGAACTAGGTAACCACAGAAAGCGATTACATGAAAGAGCATAGGTGTCGGGCTCATGACTTGGGGATACTAAACCGGAGACACTGGCAATGACCTTTATAAGGCTTTTGTGGTGTAGAGTTTGAGTTTTAGGGTTCTGGACTACGCTACCCAAAGCCCATTCTCCGAAGCCTTTTCGAATGAGAACCGCTCTACTTGAGGATCCTCAAACTTAACCTCAATGCCGAATCATCTGCCATAGGGACTCTTATCATGGTGCAGTCAAGCAGTACATAGCTTGTAACCGTGTAACCTGTTTGGTGGTACAATCCCTGTAATTAGTATAGGCGTCGGAAGCATTGTAGTTATATGGCCGTACATTATTTACAGTCGCAGTCTTGACGACAGCTGCGTTCTAAACTGCAATGCATACGTGAGCCCTATTCAACCCTATTATAATTAAGTGTTCAGACCTCTATCTCATGTGTCATCTTCGCCTCCCGTGTCCCCTGCTTAACTTTGCAAAGATTCCCGCAACCTGGTTTCTCTCCGTGCTTCTTGTGTGGAATGGGGGAATGAGTCATATAGGGACTGCGGCAAGGTACCTTAAGGGCTCTCATAGGGATGCATTCCCCGAAGCAACAATGACAGTCACTGTCAATCCAATCTGTCTTGTAGTCCCAGTTCAACCGCAGCATTGTGGTATCATATACCCCAAGAATATGTTCATGTATTTTTGCGGCCATATCGAAGTTCTGAAGTGGAAATCGCTCGAGCGCTTTGGAAGCCCAGCACGAACCTTAAAGCCCCATGCCACAAATTCCTAGAGCCCTCAGCCCACTCTGCAACGACGCCCCATAACCTGCTTGAGGTTTGTACTTAGGGCTCCCAATTACGATTTCCTGATATCAGTCCTTAGTACGCTATATAGGTTCAAAAGGGTCCAAGTATGCCTTGAGAATAAAATTTCGAGCCTGAGCATAAAGAACTGTATCCGATACGGTACCCTTACTTGGGGCGTCGGGGGACTTAGTAAGTAGGTAGTAAGTAGACTCATAAGTACCCTAAAAGGGACCCTAATTGGGGTTATGGTACTTATAAGTCCCCAGAATAACCAGTTACTAAGTCCCCCGACCCTCTAAGTAGGGCTTAGGGTTTAGGGCCGAGGACTAAGGTTAAACTCTTCGCCCCATGGTTGGACACCATTTTGGGAGACTCCGGGCAGTTTCTGATCGCCGTCCAGAATGCTAGACCCTGATCCCTACCTTAACCTACCAAAACCTACAAAAAAGTAGGGTCCCTACAAATTCCAGGTTGGGGTTTATAATAGGAACCGACAAAAAGTCGGTTATGGTAGCTTAAGATAGACTCTTTCTTTCCTTAGGCTTGGTGGTTGCAGCTGCCGACGTTCCAACGCCTTATGCCCAGCGAAGGGCGAATCGCTGCACCCTGAACCCCATTACTTGGATGATCATGGGACATAGTAAGTAAGGTTATAAGTACCTTAATTGCAGTTATATGTAAATATAAGTAGAGTTACCTTACTTGTAAGCCTAGCTACTCAGTCCCATGATCCTTTAAATAGCTTCGGTAAGCCTTCATGCACCCTGTAAACCCCTAACCCAAGAAGCCCTTGGCCCTACAGCATTCTATCATAACCCCACTCAAAACATCCCTAGGCTCTAGCAGGTGCTGATGTTTCCAGAAACCGCAAGGCATCCCCCTAACTAAGGCTTTGGGGATCAGGGCTTAGGGTCTTGGTGTTGCGGGTTTGGGAGTATAAGCATTTACTTTTTGAAGGGTTGTTTGTAGGCTATTTTGGATGTCAAAACATCTCTCTGATGAGGATTCTCCTGAAAGAACGGGTCTTCCTTGTTTGAGTGACTTTGGAGGTGTCTACTTCTTATTTCAGGATTAGGCAGTTAAGCCCATGGTGCTGATACGGTTGATGACATAAATCCTGCATGACCCATAACAAGGAATACCA
The DNA here is from genome assembly GCA_905221615.1 of Symbiodinium sp. CCMP2592. Taxonomy (NCBI): domain Eukaryota; class Dinophyceae; order Suessiales; family Symbiodiniaceae; genus Symbiodinium; species Symbiodinium sp. CCMP2592. Next base: position 561,160 of record CAJNDT010000058.1, read on the forward strand.
TAGTTCCCATAGTTTAGGGTCTTTAAGGTAATGCAGGATTTATATCATCAACCCTAAACCCTAAACCCTATAGATCCGCTTAAAGGAAGCCCTTAAAGGTACCCCCCCCCCTAAAGGATCCCTTTAAAGGAGCCCTAGGGATTTACATCATCAACCCTAGGACCTTGACCTTCAAGTTTAGGGTTGACGGCTTAGGCTTCCATCAGGGCTCAGGGGGCCAAAGTTTTAGACTACTGTAGGACCTAGAGTAGGCCCTTATTCCCTTTTTTGGGGTTCAGGTTCCCTTATAAGCCGCTTTAAACCAAAAAGGGCACCCTTTTTATTCCTAGGCTACTCTTGGGTCTAGTAGATGTACGTAGAGTCTCCAGTGTGGCTCCTTTTTGGGGGGTTACCTTATAGGATCCTATTTGTATATTTGGTTAGACCAAAAAAAGAGAGCGACAATGGAGACTATAGGCAAACTCTACACAGATTTAGGATTTAACTTTAGGGTTCAAAAAGGGTTTACAGGTTTAGCGTTTCATGGTCTCAGTCCGATGTGTTTCAGGGGCCTCAAAAGGGTAGGATGAAGGTAGGTGGGGTAACCGTAACCCTCAAATAGGAGTCCGTATGTAGGGGATCCGTCGTCCTACCTTCCTCCCACCTTTTGAGGTGGTATTCCCGATCGGTCCTAAATACCAAGATAATTGAAAGTAGGGTTTCTACAACAGGAATTACGGTTATGGTTGGGATACAGTATCGCCCATGCCATATGGGTAGTTGTCAAAATTAGGATTTTTGGGTATCCTAAATTTTAAGTGCCGTATTTTTTCAGGGACTCAAAACGGTACCATAATTCTGACAGCCACCCATATAGGTACATAGGTTTAACTTAGGACCCTTTAGAATTGAGAGTCCCATGGATTCTGTAACAAGTCTTACACTGTTTTTCCCCCAGCTTCCTCGTCCATTGTTCAGATGGTATCAATCCTGCATTAGCTTAATGATTCTAGACTATGGGAGTTATGGGCATATTCCTTGTTATGGGTGATGCAGGGTTTGGATCATCCCTAAACCCTAAACCCCCTATAAAGGAACCCCTAAATGTACCCTCATAGATCCATTTAAAGGAACGCTAGGATTTAGATCATCAGCCCTGTGCCAACCTTACGAGAGTCGATAAGAAGAGCACGCGGAATCTGCAAGAACCACTCGGTAGCTGTGAAGGCTCGTGATTTTAGCACCCTACTTGGAGGTTCATGGGTAGTTATAGGGGTTCCTTTAAGGGTCCCTTTAAAGGGATCTATATGGATTCTATAAGGGTATAGGGTTTGGGGCCTACTTGGAGGTTCATGGGTAGTTCTAAGTAGGGTTATAAGTAGGGTAACTATACTTATAACCCATAGTAAAGGACTTGTAGCCCCTCTTCTCACTGCCCATGAACCTCCAAGCATGAAATCCCTCTGACTCTTACTTGTAGACATCCGGAAACCCCGGGGCTCGGGAGCTTGGTTGTGTTGTGTAGGGTGCCGCCTGAAGTCGGGTGAGTTGCTAGGATGCCCAGCAGTCCTTTTATAGAAGCCCCTATAGATCCCCTTAAGGAACCCTAAAAGGAACTACCCTTATAGAACCGGTATAGAAGCCCCTGTAGATCCCCTTAACTAGGATGCCCAGTTGTACCCTTATTCCCTTCTTGTAGTCCCAGGTTCCTGATGAAGTTACCCAATACCAAAAAAGGAGCCCTTTTTGTTACTAGGTCACTGGGCATCCTAGGTTAAAAATGCTGATACAGAGTATGCGGCAGCTGACGGCGGCTTCGCCAAGATGAATCCCGCAACTTGTGGACGTCTGCGGATGAGGACGTGGACGATGCAGACATGTTGGTCGGAGGATGCTCCGGACAGCACCCTGCCTACAACCCTATGCAAGAGTCCGACTTGGCGACGGCCGACGCCTGTCGCTGCACGAAGGATGACCATAAGCGTGGCTGTGCGGACGTACGCAGGGGTCTTCGTGGTCTTGCTTCCGAGCGAACATGTTGTCTTCTTGCACCACATCGTCGGGTCGGAGAGCCTCCCGCAGGTGGCTTGTTCTTTTGCCAAAGCACGAGATCTGTTGCTGCCAGGCCAAGCTACATGGGATACTAATATAATAATAATAGTAGTAATAGTAGTAGTAGTAGTTGTTGTAGTGGTAGTGGTGGTGGTGGTGGTGGTAGTGGATGTGGAAGTGGTAGAGGGATTAGTAGTGGTAGGAGTGGTAGTGGTAGTGGGACCCTAAACCGTAGATCCAGTTAACCCACCCGTTTGCAAGGGTTTCTTTCGGGGTTCCGGTACGGGTTCTATGAGGGTTTAGGATGTAAGGGTTAATTTGTCAGGATCACTTCCTCCCTTTCGGCCCCTGAACCCTATATATAGTTTCAAGATGGCACCCCAAACTTGTCTTGGCAATCATTGCGGCCCTAAACCTTAAACTCCCCAACCCCTATACCCTAAAGCCCAAGGCTTACACCTGTAGATCCCTGAAAAAGCCCTTATATTAATGTTGGATCCCGTTGAAGGCCTTACAATCCTGTCGTAGAGCCCTTCCCTAAACCTGAAGAGCCTTCCAACCAAAAGCCCTAAACCCGAAGAGCCCTGCCCCCGGTTGATAAGGCTTTAAACCTTGTACATCCCGTTACTGCCCCCGCTGATAAAGGGTTCTTTAGGATCCCTGTAGGGGCCCCTCGAAACTGACCCAAGGCCTATGGTCGTCGCATTCCAAACATCTTTGGGCTCCTCTGCACGGGGCCCAAAAGAGTTTCGCGTTTTTCAAAAGTTCTTCAAACAGTAGAATAGGGTTTAGGGTTTAGGGGCAACAAAGATTTTGGGCATTTGAGGGGTTGTTTAATAGTAGAATCGGGACTTGTAACCCAATCGACATAGTAAGAGCGACAATCGAAAAGGCGATCTAATGTAAATAATGTGGTTTCCCTAGTGTCCTAAGCTACTAGAGAATTATGAGCAGGAAACCACCGGTTAACTGTGGTTTACAGAGGATTTCGAAGGCTTGTATGGCTTAGAGTGCGGAGCTTGGGGTGAAGAGTCAGTGAGATTGGAAAGAGTGTTCTGTCCCGGTTTCGGGTTTGGGGTTTCGGTGTTTGGGCTTGATTCCACATGGTTTGTTGCAGGGCTTTGCAAGCGTAGAACAATCCTGACAACTTCTCCTCGCCCTGAGAGGCCCTGTGCTTGAATCCTTGGAACCCTTAACCATGGGACCATGGGTTAGGGTTTTGGGTTCAGGGTATAGGGTTGAAGCTTGGAAATCCACGACATCAGAACCTCCGTAGTTGTCGTTGCGTTTTGGCTAGATCATTGAAGATCTTATGAAGAATTCGGTATCTTTTACACACTGAGTATACTCCGTAGTCTTAGCTGAGGACCTTGTCACGGACCTTTGCTTGGTAAGGAAGTTTGATTACAAGAACTTCGCAGTGTTTTAGTCCAACGTAGTACTAGGGAGACACCATGAAGGTGGACCCCTCCTAACCCTACACTTATATGGCTCTCTTAAGCGGGACCTTATTGAAAGGGTCTATATCCCAAGGGTCCCTCTACTCCAAACTCCTATTGAGAGGTCCGGTATCAGACTGCGGAGAACTCGATGATGCTTCGGTTCAACTTGCTCGACTCGCGGATGAGTCACAGCCCAAGATTTTGCACTTTGTGCTGTTGTTCTGGATCTGAAGGTGCCGAGTCAGAGTCCGGCAGTTTAGGGTTTGGGGTTTAGGGGCAGCCAGGAAAGCGAGGTTCATCTTGCTGCTTTCGTAGGGTTTGTGATCAATGCTGAAGGTTGGTGATGTGGCCATTGTGCACTTTGCCCTTTACTCCTCGCCAGTTCCATAGCTCAAGCCAAATGAAGCGACAGACAAGAAAGATCTGCGTTCGCGTGAGACGGGTCAGGCCCGAAACGATTGAGCTTTACGTTGTATGTTGCAGCGGCTTACCGTTTCCCTGCTCGTCAACCAGCTCCTGCTGCGCAGTTAACACAGCCTAGGCTCCTTATCGTATACTCTTATGGTCGCTTGTCGCAGACCTTATGCCCCTCACTGCCCTGGTTGTCACCTTCGGCAGTTGAGGTGCAGTCCAGGATAGAGACTAACGCAGGCCAACATCTCCACGCATAGCGGCGAACATGAGTTATAGCTGAATACGTGCAATACCTGTAGAGGTCAAGGTAAGGGGTCTATGAATCAGGGTATTTTTCAGGGGCCTGAGTGAGTCGGAACACTATAGTTATTGCTTTTCTTTAGGCTTATTATGCGGTTCGTTATAGGTGTAGTAGAGTATACCGAAAGCCTTCTCCTAAGTGTTGAAACTTATTATCCCACGCCCTAGACGAAACCCTAAACCCTGAGCCCTGGCAAGGGGAGTATTTTGTGTGTTTCATGGTTTGAAACTCTGTTGTATCATTGCCCACTTGCCTCAAAGTAGTTCCTTTTTGGGATTACCTACTAGGATTCTATATATGAACCCCAAAAAGGAACCACTTTGGGGCCTCTGGGTGGCTTGAAGATATGAGGCTGGCGAGTGGCCGATACCAACGCCTCGGTTCTGTGCTCCGAGCTTAGTTGCTGTCTCCAGGTTTTGGGGTTGTGGGGTAGGCTTGCGGGTTTTGGGTTTTTTGGGTTTCAGTGATGTGTGTAAAGCGCATTCATATCATAGTCTGAGTCTTGGCGATGGTTGCAGTTTATGAGTGCGGGGTAGTTTTAATCACGAGAAGTTGGCGGGTGGTAGCATAATGCTGTTGCTTCTCTAGGGTCATGCATTTGTCGCTGCCTCATGAGATGACGTCCTGCGGTCCTTTGTTTACACTCACAGGGTGGATTCTGTCTTGTGTCTAGGAGGTGTCCTAAACTAAACCCTAACCCTAAACATCCCTAAGCCTTAAGCCCCTGTCAGTTCTAGCCAGATGTTCTGATGGGTTGCCCCTCTCATGGCGACCTCTCAGTAGCAGGATCCAGAAGCTGCTGCCGTCTTCCGTGATACCAAAAGAGAGCCCCAGTATACCCCGCAGACAGCCAGGTACGCTCAAGCACAAAGCATTCCTCCACCCTAAGGGTCCATGTACTCACATAGTATATACATCGGCCTTAATGTAGTCCCTTTATAGGAACTTTGGGGCTCATGTATCTCTATTTGGGTACATGGACCCTAAGGGCCGCAAGATAGCACCTGTGCGGAGAGTGCCGAAGTGGCTTGGATTCAGGGCTGCCCTGGTGATTCCTTGCAGTAGTTAAGCCCTAGGGGCGCGGAGGGGCTGATAATGTGGTACTTGGTACTAAGGTAGCAGTTCGGGAGGTTAGCACTTCGGTAGTTTTTAACTACTAGATGCTTGGAGCCTGTCATGGCAGGTGTAAGAAAGCCGAATTGGCAGGATGCATCTGAGAACCTGCACAGCGAGCTAACCAAGCCGCCCAGTCGACGATCTTGATCGAAACGTGTTGGGCGAGGAGGATCAGGCTCAAACATGTGGTTTGCAGCATGGCGGATGTAAAGTTTAATTGAGTTTCTCTGCTCGCACTCATGTTCGTTTTCCTTCTCTCTCTCTCTCTCTCTCTTGCGTCGTGCCTGTGTGTTGCGTATGGTTGTGTCTGTCCCTGCCTCCTGTTCTCCGTGCCACTTTGCAAGCACAGACTTTTGTCTTAGCAGATTCTGTTGAAGCCACGAATACCGAATTTGCAGCTAGGGTGGGAAGATGAAACACCTCAACCCCCAAGCTTTACACCCTATCACCTGAAATCCTAAACCGTGAACCCCTAGACCCTAAACCCTCGAACCCTAAACCGAGGAACTCCGGGGCTGCAGAAATCGAGAGTGAAGGGCCCTAATGCCCCTGGAATCCTTGTCATCGTTGGGTATCGTTTTTGCATGTTTATGGCTACTTATTCCCCACTAGAGTGGTGGCTCTAAACTCTTATAGTAGCCCCTATAGTAACCTGTTGGGGAGCCCTCAAAAGGAGCCCAAAAGCCCATTCTACAGTAGAAGCCAGAAAGTTGGAACATCATTATCCTCGTGCCCTTAAGGTAAAGTATAAGGGGTCCCAGCACTGATCCTCCTAATTCATGTTCCAACTTTCTGGCTTCTACCCTACCTAGCACTAATCCTCCTAAAGTCATGTTCCAACTTTCTGGCTTCTACCCTTCTACCCTATCTCCACCATGAACTGGGGCTTCCAAAAGTTGAGAATCTTGAAAGTCGTAGTACTCGGCTTCCTAGAAAAGATTTTACAAGGGCTCTATGACGGTCTATGTAAGGGCACATAATATACAGGCTATACAGGGTTTAGGGTTTAGGGCAAGGCTTCTATGATGGTCTACGTAAGGTTACATAACCCTAAGGGTCCATGTACTCAAATGGTATATAAATTGGCCTTAATGTAGTCCCTATGTAGGTACTTTGGGGCTCATGTATCTCTATATGGGTACATGGTCCCTTAGGGTAATATACATATGTATATATATATATATATGTATGTATGTATATATATATATATATATATATACAGGCTCTCTCTCTCTATATATATATAGATATAGGCTATGTAGGGTTCTATGGGGATCTCGGCAGGCATTCCTGCCCAGCTTTCATGACCTTTGCACCTGAGGAGACATTCGGTTTCTCAAGGTGGGCTCTAACCCCGAGAAGCCCCTGAATTTCCTGAGCCAGAGCACCCAAACAAGCCAAGACCTTCTAGAGTTCCTTTGTCAGATTGGATGCGGGATGCTGCCGGGCACTTACACTTGTGGCAGTATCAGTCCCGAATTCTCCAGTTACCGGAACAGTGGGTACTAACCATCCCTGAAATAATTATTTGGGTCTCTGGAGCTGTAGGGAGAGCTTCTGCTGGGTTTGAGCTCCGGGGCTCTAGGTCTCATGCTTCCTCTGCTGGTGACTTTGTCGTTGTACTTGTTATGAACCGCAGACACCTCCCAGTATCATTATATGATGCATTAACACATCCTTCAGTGTCCCGCTTTTGCCATGATAACGGACAGAAGCGGGTCACTAAACCTGAAACACTGAAGTGACAGCTGTGTGCCTGAAAACGGGGCCATTTTGTGCCCTCGAAGCTTCTAATTCGCACAGGGTTTCGGGGCCCATTATACTATAACCATAAAAAGGAACCCCCAAAAAAGTGTAGGTAATTAGTAAGGCCCCTACTTCAAGCAGGCAGCGATGGTGGTAGCTCCGGACTCCTCCCACTCATCCTTGCAAGTCCCTCTGGACGGAAATGTAAGGAGCCATGGTTTGGGGCTAGGCTTAAGGCCGGGCTTAGGTGCTTAAGGGTCAGGGTTTAGGGTTGAGGGTTCAGGGTTTGGGGCGTCAGCGCATCTCACTTCCGGAGTTTGTGGGTCAGTGCCTCGGTTACGACATGTCCTGGAAGGGTTCACGAACCCTGCGCATAGCCTGCCTTCAATGCGGCAGTGTCGGCCGCGACCGCCTCCAATGGGGCCTTTAGCCATCTTGATTTGTGTTCGGACGAAGGCTTGGCAACGGCAATCTGCACGCTGCTCAGAGTTCGCGAAGGCGGTCTCTGCTTTATGGGCCCGCGGTGCAGCTCATGGGTGTGGCTTTCTCGCTCCGTAACCATGTATCTCCACAAAGAGAGTCGCCAGTGTCGAGGGCCTTACAACGCAAGGTGGTGCTGTGCCTGCAACACCTTGCAGTTCAGAACCTATGTGGACTCCTTGAAAGAACCCTCCACGGAACCCTTAAAGGGACCCGAAAAAATATATCTGGTTCTACTCATTCAGGTCCCGCAGCCCTCAACCTCTATATCCTAAACCCACGATCCCTGAAAAGAGCCCCTGGCTTTACATGGAACCCTAAAATACCCAAGCCGCCCTTCCCCCTTAAACCCCCAAAACAGGTTCCTGAATGCTGCGGTCCCCGCCTCCGCTTCACCATATAGTCCCCTGCGGGAACATGTTGAAGCCCCAAACCCCATAAGCCGATCGTTGCACATATACATCCCTTAGTGGAGCCCTCCCTTATCGGGTTGAACAATCTTTATTGGCCGACGGAGCCTCCTTGACGCGGGGAAGGGAGCACGAGTAACTTTCAGGGATGATCTTTGCTGGATACCAGTGATGAAATGCGAAGATTGGACCCTCATCCCTTATGTGGCAGCCAGCCCGGCAAGGATGTGTCTGGAACGTAGGATTAGAGGATGACATGGGGGACGAGCGTAGGGGTGCTCATGTTGTCGAAGTAAAGAAGAAGCCGGATCTGACGTACTTCGGGGACTTGCTGAATCCGCTGCTGCAGTGAGCATGAACCCCAGCGAAGGCGGAGATGCAGAAGCGCCCAACAACAGCATGTGCACGTCTGCCAGGGGAGAAGCAAAAGCCCTGTAGGCTCCATCGTAGTTCCTCTTTGTGGTTTTGTATTCAGGATCCTAAAAGTTATTCCCGAAAAGGAACTACAATTGTGGGTATAAGCCCCGAAAGAAAAGGTTCCTGAGCTGTAAACCTTAAACTCACCCTTACAAGACCCTAAAAGCCCTGAGCCGCCCTTAAACCACCTAAACCCTGACCTCTACCCCCGCATCAAGACATCCGCCTAAATCCCAAACCCCGCCACTAGAAATTCTTTGTTTTCTGTTATAGGTGCCTTAGTACCCTTTACAGGAACCCTACTTGGAGGGTCGGGGGACTTAGTAAGCAGGTAGTAAGTAGACTTATAAGTACCCTAAGAGACCCTGAGTGGGGTCATGGCCCGACCCTCCAAGTAAGCCCTAGTCCCTTAAGGAAAGAAAAGGTTCCTGGAGCTCTGGTCGGACCACCCACGGGGCTTCCCGGTGCCCAAGGGCTGCTTCTTCCAACACTCGGAGCTCCACTGGCTCAAGTTCCTTTAAGGGCTCTAGAGTGGGCCCCTTTTTAAGAGTTCCTTTAAGGGATCCTTTCAGGGTTTTCTTTAAGGGCACATTAAAGGGTTAAGGGTTTCGGGTTTTAGACGGTTTCAGACTTACTTTTCAGTTTAGGGCTTAGGGGTTCAGGCAGGACTCCAGGACCGTGGATTTAATGGTCTTTGGGTTTAAGGCGGTCGGAATCTGAGATTGTTGTTAAGGCCTCAAGCAGCTCAAACAGCCCCCAACAGAAATCTTGCAGACCCCAGAAACCCCCTACCGCCCCAAACAAAGCAGTTTAGGGGGACCAGGGCTCGGGAATTTTTGTTGCGGCACTTCGCGACGTTTGTTTTAGTTTTGTTGATTCCGCAAGGGTCCATGTACTCATATAGAGGTACATGAGCCCCAAAGTACCTATATAGGGACTACGTTAAGGCCAATGTATAGCACATGGACCCTTAGGCGACTGTTGTCTCCATGTCTTGCGCACCGTCCAAAGGTGGAGAATTTCCCGGGCTCTTCAGTGGTTTGGGGACCGTAGCGTGCAAGAAGGGATGGGCTGTAGAGAGAAAAATGGCAGTCTTTTGAGGGTTATCATTTGACTGCCGGGTTGACTGTGGTTCAGAGGGTTGAGATGGGTGGTTGTCAAAATCATGGTCCCTTTTTAGGTCCCTATTATAATACGGCACCTAGTATTTAGGATACCCAGAAAGGGACCTTAATTTTGACACCCACCCAGATAAGATTAGGAGTCTGACTGCAGTTTGAGGGCTGTGACCACGTATGTCATTCAGTTAACTATATATCTGTCTCTCAGTATCTATATAGATGTATCTATACCCATAGGCTCCATTGTAGTTTCTTTTTGGGAAGACCTTGTAGGATCCTACATAAAAGCCACAAGAAGGAGCTGCGATGGAGCTTACAGGTATTCGGAGGGGCAGATCGAAGGCCCTACGCTTAGGTGAGCAAGAACGTCCATGAGTGATCGTACGCTCAGGGTTTAGGGTTTAGGGCTTAAGGTTTAGCGGTTTAGGGTTTAAGGCTTAAGGTTTAGGGGTTTAGGGTTTAGGGCTTAAGGTTTAGGGGTTTAGGGTTTAAGGCTTAAGGTTTAGGGGTTTAGGGTTTAGGGCTTAAGGTTTAGGGGTTTAGGGTTTAAGGCTTAAGGTTTAGGGGTTTAGGGTTTAGGGCTTAAGGCTTAAGGTTTAGGGTTTAGGGTTTAAGGCTTAAGGTTTAGGGGTTTAGGGTTTAAGGCTTAAGGTTTAGGGGTTTAGGGTTTAGGGCTTAAGGTTTAGGGGTTTAGGGTTTAAGGCTTAAGGTTTAGGGGTTTAGGGTTTAAGGCTTAAGGTTTAGGGGTTTAGGGTTTAAGGCTTAAGGTTTAGGGGTTTAGGGTTTAGGGCTTAAGGTTTAGTAATCGTGCGCTCAGGCTCATGGGTGGAAATACATACCCCGCATGAAGAACTGAAATGGTGTAGGGATCGGGGATTGAGGCCTAGGGGTTTAGGGTTTAGGGTCTAGGGGTTAAATGGGAGCCTCTTCTACTCCTCCCGTAAGGGTACCCGTGCCTCGATAATTTTCACTTTGGCGCCAAAGTACCTATCCCTGAGGGTCCATGTATTCATATAGTATATACATCGGCCTTGATGTAGTCCCTATAGAGGTACTTTGAGGCTCATGTATCTCTATATGGCTACATGGACCTATACAGGGACTACTTAAGGGCCAAAGTATATGATATTCTGGGGCACAGGGGCCCAGAAACCCGCAGGGACACATAAACCTACTTTAGTTTGTCCCCAAAAACGGTATAAAAGGTATGTCGGCCTTTAATATTTTGCTGTTTTGGAGTTTTTTAATCAGAGTTTGGCACAGGGGTTCATAACAATGACAAGGCAATCTTGAGACTCAGAGAGAGAAGTGCAGAGACACTGGTCTCCGAACCCTGTCAGAACAGCTTACAGCCCGAGACAGCGCATCATGCCAGGGGTGAGTACACCATCGTCTTTCATCCGCGGGAAGGCTTGGCATCGAACTATCAGCCGCGAGCTCAAATGCTTCCGCTTCAAGGTTTATGGTTTAATTTGAGTTTTGGGATTAGGGTTTAGGGCTTCATGCAGTGATAGTTTGCCGAGCTTTTGCAGTGTGTTGGTTTGGCAATACGAAGATCCTGTGCTGGCCTGCCTTTCGGGGTCCAGACACCTAAACCTAACAACATGGTTCCTTGTTCCTTGTATCATGAATATAAATATGTTTGAATATTTAAGCCTCTCTCTCTATGTCGATATATCTCTATCACATCCTAAAGTATTCCGGGCCGCCCAACCCCAAGCCCTGCAGAATTGTAGCCCTGAAGACGGTTCACCGCCCCTAGAAGTATGAACCTGGCCCAGGACAGTATATTTAGGGGTTTAGGGTCTAGGTTTTAGGGTTTAAGGTTTAGGGTTTAGGGGTTTAGGGTCTACAGGGAGTCTTTTTTCTGGTATATTAGGGTTTATAAGGTTTAGGGTTTAGGTAAGGGTTTTAGGGTCTACAGTGGGTCTATTGGTCTGGTGATTCATGGGGCTATGAACATGGCCCAAGGACAGTGTACAACCCACCGGTCGTCTTGGGTTCTACGCATGTCCTTTACAAAGCCTGACACTGCCAAAACCTACGATTCTGTTGGTTCTGATTATAAAACCGAATATTCAAATATGTGAGGACCCTCAGAAAAGTAGAGCTTGGTCGGTTAATGTAGGCCTACAGGTTAGGGGTTCAGGATCCCGACGATCCCTCCTACTCACCACGATGTCGAGCCGCAAGTGAGGTACCAGGTCGTCCTCAACGTCGGCAGCCGAGCTACAGCCAAGCTGTTACAAGTACACGGTTCTCGTTCTGGTTTAAGGGTGTTTAGGATTTGACTTGTGCATGCCTGTTAAATCTTATGTGCTAAACTTAACCATGGACCGCTTCTGCCAAGCATGTCCGCGTCATGATGCACTCTGTACATGGGGCTGCGTATTTAGATTGCAACTGCCCTAAGGGTCCATGGACCCATATAGAGATACATGAGACCCAAAGTACCTATATATGGACTACATGAAGGCCAATGTATATACTACATGAGTACATGGACCCTTATGCCCTAAACCCTTATAGATCCCTTAAAGGATCCCTTAGGGTACCCTTAAAGGACCCATATACTATATGAGTACCCTGGGACCCTTCGGGCTGGATACGTTTGTTGAACTTAGGATCTTCTGGCTGATGCTCGAAACCCTGAGCGGCTGCACTCATTCGGTCGATGATATAAACCTTCAAAGGGATCTATAAGGGTACCTTTAAGGGCTTCCTTTAAGGGATCTACAGGGGGTTTAGGGTTTAGAGTTGATGATCTAAAATCCTGCATTACCCACAATAAGAAATATACCATAACTCTCATAGTCTAGGGTCCTTAAGGTAATGCAGGATTTATCTCATCAACCGTTGCACTCTTCATTTTTCCAAGACAAAGCAGCAATGACCAGCTCCGTGGAGGTTCAACAACATAGCGACCTGAAGTTTAGGGTTTAGGGTTTAGGCAGCATTCCTAAGTCCCTCCACCTACCCTTTATTAGACCCTAAATACCCCAGTACTTGGGACCAAAGACCCCTGTTTGAGGGTAGAAGGAGGGTCCTGGTCGTGTCATGCAAAAAAGGGCTTGAAGCTGAGATGCCGGCAAGCTCCGGGATAGAGTGCCTTCTGCAGGATAGGGATCATCCGACGGTTTGTCTAAGCATCCCTGTAATGGGAGCTACGTCCTTTGGGATTTCTTGCGATTTTCGCAGTATCGCAATTTGCTGCTGGGACAGTCTACACCCGCAGCCTGGTCCTGGGACTACAAGGGAGAAACCTGGTACAAGTTCCCAACAGTGGACAACAGCACCCAGACGGATGAGGTGCCCGGTCTGCCGCAGCTTTCGGTGCTGAAGCCTCCGCAAGACCACCTTGCCGTCTTCCGACTTACCCTCGTGCCTTAACATAGGGGCCTGAATAATTGCCTATGGTATTTTGAGGTTCCTTATCATGACTTGTGTACAATGGGCCCCAGAACCCCATTCAAATCATCAAGGCCCCTACATTAGTGATTGGGTTCTCACCTCTGTTTGGACTAAGCTCCCTTGAAGCTCAACCCTGAACCGTACCTATAGTCTGCATTGTAATTCCAAAGGCTGAACCCCCAAAGTTTAAGCCTTGACCCTGAACCGAAGGCTCCGAAACCTCCTGAACCCAGAGACTCCAATGTCACTTGATTAAGGAATGTATCTTGACTCAAACTATAGGAGGATCCCTAATATGATTCAGGGCATATTATTCCTTAATTCAAGGATGTTAATTAGACTCCTAAACCCTATAGATCCCTTATAGATGAGCCCGAGGTCCCTATAGTATTCCTTTGTTCAGGGATGGTGGAGTCCCTGGGAACCGAAAGCCCCCCGAAACGAAACCCAGACCCAGGTCGAGATTGGGCAGACACCAGCTGGCTTTTGGGAAGAGCACCATGGCCTTGATGAGAATAAGTAGAGTTATAAGTTATTATATAGTTATAAGTAGGGTAACTATACTTAAACCATAGCGGAGGGGACCCATAACCCCACTTGTAGCTATCCAAATATCCTGGCTTTTGGGAAGAGCACCATGGCCTTGATTAGAAGCCCTACTTGGAGGTTCATGGGTAGTTAGAAGGGTTCCTTTAAGGGTCCCTGTAAAGGGATCTATATGGATTCGATAAGGGTGTAGGGTTTAGGGCCTACTTGGAGGTTCATGACTAGTTATAAGTAAGGTTATAAGTAGGGTAACTATACTTATAACCGCATCATGACCTGGATAAGAATAAGTAGGGTCATAAGTTATAAGTAGGGTAAGTATACTTATGACCCATAGCAGGGGACCCGTAACCCCACTTGTAGCTATCCAAGTATCCTGGCTTTTGGGAAGAGCATCGTTTCCTCGATTAGATGCCGGTACTCATAGAGGGGCTCCAAGCCTTTTTCGCTCCTAGTTTGATATCATAATGTGTAAAAGCGCGAAGGGGTGTGAAGCTTGCTAATTCTCGTCTTGGGTCAATCGTAATTCGTTCCTTGGTTTTCTTAGGATAAGTTGCAGATCTATTGTTGCTCAAAAGGAGGGATTGGTGCTCCACGGGTTAACCTCAAGCCTTTGGCCCCTAAACCCCAACACCCCAAGGGTCTATGTACTCATATAGTATATACATTGGCCTTAATGTAGTCCCTATACAGGTCTTTTGAGGCTCATGCACCTCTCTATGGGTACATGACCCTGAGGGACAGGCTCTAGCCAACACCAGAAATCCAAACGGGTGGTTCTCTGAACCCGGCTCCCGTAATTGGGTTCTTTGTATACGGGTGCCACCTTCTTTTGCGTTCCAAAAAGGGACCTAATTTGGAGAACCTCCCAAATTATGTTGCAATTGTGCTGCTGACGGAGTTGGCATGAACGGTGGTACGAATGTGCACCGGCAAAAGCATAAGCAGGCAAATGTACGTTTGTGGATACATATGCAGCGTGACTGACATCGACTAATGCCGGCCATATGCTCATGTCGAACAGTGTGAAGCAGAGGAACGGAAGCCGCTCTGCCACAGCATCACAGCGAAAGTGGAATCAGAGCAAGCTTGCAGGTGAGACTCTTTGCCGATCTGAAAAACATCCAGGATGCCGAATCCTAAACCCTAAGCTCTAAGTCCTAAGCCCGAAATCCTAACCTGATGGCCACTGGCCAGGCAGCCGGCAGTGCGAGTCACGTGCTTCGACGACGTGATTCTCAGCGCCACCCTCAGACTAACGACCTTTTTAGACCCGTTTAGGTTTTAGGGTGCGACCTTTCCAAAACCTGTTTTCCACTTTTTTGCGATTTGAGAGATCGTGTGACGAGCAAGGCCACACATGGGCCCGAATAGCGACCCCTTGTTTCTGCTATTGGCGTTTCTGGGTTTAAGGCGTTTCGAATTTCGGGGTACATTACAGAAGTGATTGAACAGTTGGTTTGGTGTTGTATTCTTGAGAGTCAGTTCATGCAGGCTGCATCATTGCTGCACAAGTCCAGGGAAGATGTTGGTGTCTCGTTTCATGTCGTTGCCCTTGAAGTCAGCATTCTTGAAGCATTTCGCACTTGCACGCGCACAGATCTTCCAATGAGGAGAAACATTATGTCTTTACGGGGCTTCGAGAATATCCATGTTCAGTAATATTGACCTATACTATTTTGGTGGGTTCCTTAATATTTTTATACTATAGCGAGTTCCAAAACCCTATTCAAGTTATTGAGGCCCCGATGTTACGCTACTTGAACTGAGCTCTGCGTCCGGTATCATAAACAGGTATACCCAAAGACTCCA
The DNA here is from genome assembly GCA_905221615.1 of Symbiodinium sp. CCMP2592. Classification (NCBI taxonomy): domain Eukaryota; class Dinophyceae; order Suessiales; family Symbiodiniaceae; genus Symbiodinium; species Symbiodinium sp. CCMP2592. Next base: position 576,407 of record CAJNDT010000058.1, read on the forward strand.
TAGTCGTTGCTTTTAAGGATTACCTTACAGGATTCTATATATGAACCGCAAAAGGGAACTACTATGCAGCCTCCAGGTAACCTAAGGCATAGAAGCATGAAGAAATTCTGTCTTCGCGCCAAGACTGGCAGACGGATTTTCGTAAAAGAGTCTTGGGGTTCAGAGTAAAGAGATGTCTACAAGGGAAGCAACGTAGGGTTTAGCGTTTAGGGTGGAAGCAGCAATACCCTCCAATCTCGCGCCAGGAAGCGAATTCGCCGTTGAAGTGGGCCTGGCCTACCTCAGTACCTTACTCAGTAGTAGCATGATCTCGTCCTGTGCGCAATTCGTGGTGGTAATCTGGTGGTAGCAGTGGCACTGCTGTTAGTTATGTTTCTTTCCTTATTGTGTACTGAGCAGTTTCATCACAAGCCGTTGTTTCTTGCTGTGAGTTTTGTGGACATTGTTGGATCAGGAATTATCTGCCTTCTCCAACTTATCTGTGCTTTCTTCATTTCGGGGGGTGGGGGTTTCCAGCCTTTGTCACATGATCCGAAAGCTTGGATATCCGATTCCAGACTGAGGGGCACGGATATCTAGACTGCTTGAAAGCCCGACTGCACGTTTTGTTCGAACACATGGAGTGCTTTAGATTTGATTGCCATGCTGTGACTTCCAAAGCTATGTCGAGCAACTGGTTCACACATACAACCGAGGCTTTAAGGTCATCGCCATGAAGGCTCCAAGCCCTACTTGGAGGTCCATGGATAGTTATAAGTTAGTTAAGTGGGGTTATAAAGTCCCCTGAGATGGATTATGGATATAGTTACCCTACTTATAAATTCAACCTACTTGTAACTACCCATGAACCTCCAAGTAGTCCCTAAAGCCCTAAACCCAAATTACTACGTCGCGGTCCCTTGCCCGGTGGCTCTGAACCCAAGGTTGCAATTCAGACCCCAAAGCAGGTAGTCGTGCTCTTTGTGTACTCGAAAGCACAGGCATTATTGTGGCAAGAGGTACCTCAACACCCATGCTAATGATACAGGCCCTTACACTATGAAACCCTATTAATTAGAGAAGACCGACTTACCAGCCCTCACACAAGACCCTTTTCTTATTAGTATTTGGCACCCGTTGTCGGGCTATACAAAAAGCGAAGGGGTCTTAAAAGTTGGGTTCCAGGATCGGATCGCATTCCGACGAGCTTGGGCCAGGGGAACACGCAGCTTTGTCCGCAGCTTCCGGTAGTTTCTGGGATTAGGGTATATAGAGTCTGAAAGTTTTAAGCCTCAGGGTCCCAGGTTTAGAGGTTTAGGTCGTTTAGGCTTCTTCTTGGACTCTTAAGACGAAAAGGCCTCTGCTTTGAGGGTTGGTTGAAACGGGGGGCTGTAGGGATTTTGTTAATATTTGAAGCTTGCAGGGTTTCAGGGTTTGGGGGGTTTGGGCTCGTTTCCGGGGTCTCTGGGCTGCCAGTGCCTGCCAGGCCCATTTTAACGGCTCCAAAAGTGTTCGTTGTTGCTTGATTCTACCGGCTCATTCGTTTTTCGTGTGGGGCGCGCGCGAAACTGTCATGGCTAGTGATAAAGCCCTTAATCCAGGTTATATGCAGGTTAGTGTAAGTTGTAAGATGCATTTTGTCGCTCGCTGTCTCATAGGTTTCGAGTTGCATCATAGGAAGCCAATGAGGAGCTGAATGAAGCTTCTTTGAATATTAGGGGACAGGGTGAACATGACAGGGATGCGACGACTCAGAGGATCAGGGCATTTAGTAAGTAGGGATATCATTACGTAAACAAAGATCTATCCATTTATAATCACAATTACCATACAAATAAACCTGCCTACTAAGCCACCTGAACCTCTAAGTGGGGAATCCCCCGCCCAACTGTCTCAAACAGACTTTTGCTTCCAACAGGGCTGTCGGGCGCTTTTTCTGACCAAAGGTGCTGTCGCGGTTCTGTAGGTGTTAAACGGGATTTTCAGCGTTCGGAAGGGCTTTATAGGCTTGCACAGGGATTCTATAAGGGTTCGAAAGGTGGGTTTCGGCTTCAGGCTTCGCGGCCTTTTCTGAAACGCGGGGGCACGTACAAACCCCCAGAAACTCGAAGAGTCCGATAGAAGCCTCTCCGCACATAGTTTAATCCCATTCTCCCCAGCCCATAAACCCGTATCAGCTTCCAATACTCAAAGGGGAAAAGGAGGGACCCCTAGTAAGGACCCCTAGGTATATACCCTTAATATAGCTATTCTATACCCATGATATAGCCCGTTATAGGGTAGGGGTCCCCATTAAGGGTCCCTCCTTTTCCCCTTTGAAAGAAATAGGAGCTGACCACCCAAGAAACAGCGACCCTTGGCGGAGTACGTCTGGAAGCTTGACGTATACCGCCTTAGAACTCCCTACAGAAACCGGCATTCAGAAACCACTACTATAAGGGCTACTATAAGGTCTATACTAAGGATTTACTATAGGGGCCTTAATACTTACCTCGTGGTACTTTGGGCCAAACCTTTAGCCCTGAACGCTGGGCTCTAAGACGATGAGTCGCTACCCTAAGCCCAAAAATTCATATTTAATACCATGTAACCCTAAACGCATCTCAATCCGAAGAAGCCCTAAACTATAGTAAACCTTAAACCCTAGACTTTCAACCCTAAAGCCTATAAACGCTAAACCCTAATTATAAGACTTTCTTGCCTTCCTCGCACCGTAGCCGAGTCTGGGCAGCTTCGAGATTGCCATGCCCGGAGAGGCCAGTGCAGCCTTTTTTTTTGCGTTCGAGGTTCGATGGTTTGGGGTTCAGGGTTAGGGTTGAGGGGTTGGGGTTAGGGGCTTAGGGTTCAAGTTACCTTTCTTGCAAAGGGGTACTATAAGGATTCCTTTAATGGTTTGGTTGTTTAGGGTTCACCGTTTCGGGTTTAGGCTTTCGGGTTCGTGTTATGTCGTACTATATGGATTCCTGCAACGGTTCAGGGTTTGAGGTTGAGGGTTTAAGGTTCGTTTAACGGCGTATTAAGGATTCGGGTTTAGGCCTTGGTTTAGGGTTCAGGGTGGAGGGTTTGAGGGTCGTTTAACGGCTCCCATAAAGGAGCCCTCTTATAGACACTAGTTAAACCGGATCCCCTAAAACGGTGCCCTGGAAGGGTTCTACAGGGGTAGTGTCTTTTGGTTCAGGGCTTTAGCGGTTTAAGGTTGAGGGTTGTCAGTTTTGGGTTGAAGGGCTTGTTGGGTTTAGGCTTCAGGATTTTTCGGTAATCGGATTCAACAAATGAGCCAGAAGGGAGGAGGCAAACCAGGGAGTTGGAGACCGACACAGTTGTGTCGCAAGGTTGTCGCGGTCAAGGGCAAGGTACCTGGGCTTACTGGGAAGTTCATGGGTAGTTATAAGTGGGTTTATATGTCCCCTAATAGGATTACATGTATAGTTAACTCTACTTATAAACATGAACCCTAAATCCTATAATCCTATACCCTAAACAATCCTGTACCCTAAACCCGATAACCCTATAGATCCCTTTAAAGGAATCCTACTTGTAACTACCCCTGAAGCTCCAAGCACTGGAGTCAAAAGATGCAGTGAGAGCCCAGACTTGAGAGCTGCTGAGTTCCAGCGCCGACGCTCGCAACATCCTGCTTGGAGGGTCGGGGGACTTAGTAACTGGTTATTTTAAGGACTTATAAGTACCATAACCCCCAATTAAGGTCCCTTTTAGGGTACTTATAAGTCTACTTACTACCTACTTACTAAGTCCCCCGGGCCCTCCAAGTGAAGGGATAAAGATCCCCCGGAGTGAGGATGAAAAGGCCAGTGATGATCTCAGCTTGTGCCCAAGAACATTGGCGAAGGGATAAAGATGCTGAGCGTCTGATCCCCCATGAAAAACCATTCCATGTGAACAGGTTTTACTTTCGTACATGGAAGCCGTGACACCTGCTACAACTAAGGGAAGCGACCGCCGAGCTCCTCTCCGGTGTTCCTCGCGAAGAGCGAGAGAATCCAGCTCGGCAAGCAGATGTCGTGGGCTCGCGAGCCACAGACAAGTACGATCTCCTTCTGTCTGAAGCTTTTGGGGCCAACGTGCCCTGCCGTACTGTCCGATCTTGAATCTCGGCACCGGCCGAGCGGATTTTGTGGCAAATCTGAGGCGGACTGATTGTGCTTCTGCGTGCATACATGTTCACCTCCCCCCTTGTAGAGCTCAGAGTTCTCGCTTGCTGTCAAAATTTCAGACCGCTCCTCCCTCGTATGTGTGGGATTGTCTTTTGTTCCGCCCATCATGCTTCCGACAGGGTTTAGGGTTTAGGGTTTAGGGTTGCGGCTGCTTTTAGCTAGTGACTAGCTAGTGCTATACCCGAACTTTGGTCGAACAGTCTGACCATGTCGTAGGATTCAGGCTCACCATAAAACACCAAGCAACACCCAGCTAAAACCCTCTACCACCCTGGCAAAGTCTTGTACAAAATCCGATACACCCTATTCCAAAGCAAGCAAAGACCTTGACGAACTCCTAGAGACGCCGTAGTAATGTAGCAGTAATAATATTTAATAATACGAATAAGAGTAATACCAAAGTTGTATTATAGTCATAGTATTAAGTTTTGATGAGCAAGATGAGAAAATCCGGGACGAGAGGCCCAGTTCGTCGACCTTTCGGCGGAGCAAATGGTCTCCTTCCGCATCACCGGGGGAGCGAGGGCCCCGTGTTTGTCGGCTTCGGGTTCCTTGGACGGGTGCCATACGGGTTCCCCCGCAGGGTTCTACAAGGTTTCCTTCAAGTTCTATACATGTTGTGGCGACTCTTGATGAATCTGGGTAGTTTATAGGATTTTGCCGGTGTGTACCGTGTTTGGCGGTGCCTTGTCGAAGTCAGGGTGCGGTGGCTTAGGTGTTATGAAGGCCTCTGTGTGCAGTTTGGGCGGGTTAAGAGCTACACAAAGCTTCAAAAAGGTCATTCTGTGGTTACCTACAGATGTTTGTGGGTTTAGAGGTACCAGGGATAGGGTATAAGGTTCCTCGATTTAGGTTTCCGGTGCATTTCGGGCAGGCGGGGGGAGTTACCAAGGCGAACCCTCATTCAGTTGACCTACATGTGCTTGGCTTTACTGCTTAAGCTAGAAGATATCCTCAAGGATACTCCCGTTCTGTTCTAGCCGAGCCGTTGATATGGTTGGTTCTTGCGAAACCCTCAAAAACCTACGACCTCTTGGACCCCAAAGAAACTTACAGAATCCTCGGCACGAGGCTCCTAAACTCCAAAGTCTGACAAGATCTGAGCAAGCTAAGGCCTCCGTGTGACATTTCAAGACGAAGCCCTTTTTGCTTACCCTAAGGGTCCCTTAAGAGGGATCTGTAGGGATTCTATAAGGGTATAGGGTTTAGGGCCTACTTGGAGGTTCAGGGGTAGTTATAAGTGGATTCATAAGTCCCCGAATATAGGCTATAAGTATAGTTACCCTACTTATAGCCCTACTGGCCCTACTTGTAACTGCCCATGAACCTCCAAGTAAGGGTCCATCTACCGAAGTAGCTCCTATACAGGTACCTCGGGACAGTATTTTTAGTTTGGATACATGGACCCTCAGGGTTATTATATTCAACACAGAAATCCTGCCCCAAAGCCCTGAAAGCTTCTGTTATTGCTTTCGAGAAGAAAGAGTCGCCCGAATGAAGACCTTCAAGCATTAAGCCCTAAATTAGCAGCACAATAGAATATGCTAACACCTTGACTTACACCTCAAAAACACCGCCCCCCGACCACCCCGCCAAAGCACAAGAGCATATTCAGACCTGTTTTCCTGCAAAAGAGGTCCCACAAGAAGATATCTTATTCCCTTGTGACCTTTCTACTAGAATCATGAACACCCCGATTCCTTGTTTCAACTCAATCACCGAGGACTCGAAAACCACTAAAGCCCAACATTCCCTGCAGAACCCTAGTCTAATCACTCCGGCCCCTGCATCATAGTCCCCTACATCACAAATCCTCTGTAGAACACCAATAGCCCCATCCCTATCGCGCCTACATCATACAGTAGAGAAACTGACCCTAAACCCTAAACTCCTAAACCCTAAACTAAACCCGGGAATCCTATTGGTCCTCTCAGTTAGTGGCCCTTTCCCCTTCTCTGGGAACCCCGAAGAAGGCGGCAGCCACATGGATCCTTTTCCTAATTTAGAGAACTCATAGAACCCTTATTAAGAGCTCTATAGATCCCTTTGGATCCTTTTAAGGGACCCCAAAAAGGGATCAATTATTTTAGAGAACTGCCCTCATAGAACCCTCCTAGTACCCTTATAGAAGCCCCTATAGATCCCTTCAAAGGGGACCTTATTTTAGCTACCCTCTTAGAACCCTTATGGAAGCCCCTATAGATCTCTTTGGATCCCTTCAAGGGATCCCGTTAAGGGATCCTAAAGGGGACCCCAATTTAGAGAACTAGCATCATAGTACCCTTATAGAAGGCCCTTATAGATCAACTACCCTCATAGTAGCCTCATAGTACCCTTATAGAAGGCCCTTACAGATTCCTTAGGATCCCTCTAAGGATCCCCAAACAGGGATCCCTTATTTTAGAGAACTACCCTCTGTTCCAAGGGTGAAAGGAGGGAACCTTAATGAGGATCCCTAGGTATATACCCTTAATATAGCTATTATACACCCATTATCAAGCCCATTATAGGGTAGGGGTCCCCATGAAGGGTCCCTCCTTTTTCCCTTTGATCTGTGACTCTTCCGAGACGGGGCCGGTCTTCGGAAGCCAGCAGCTGCGATTCACCTTCTTCCCGGTCACGGCCGGTTTCGGGTTTCAAGGATTTAGGGTTTAAAGGATTAAGGGTTTAGGAGTTTGGGGTTCTGGGTTCAAAGGAACTAGGGTTTAGGGTTAGACGGATTTAGGGTTTAAAGGATTTAGGGTTTAGGAGTTTGGGGTTTTGGGTTCAAAGGAATTAGGGTTTAGGGTTGGAAGGATTTAGCGTTTAAAGGATTTAGGGTTGAGGAGTTTGGGGTTTAGGGTTTAAAGGATTTAGGGTTTAGGGTTGGAAGGATTTAGGGTTTAGAGCTTAGGGGATTTAGGAGTTTGGGTTTAGGGTTTAAAGGATTTAGGGTTTAGGGTTTAGAGGATTTAGGGTTTAGGGTGTAGGGTCACGCCACCCGTCCCGTAATCCTAGAAGATAAAGGAACCTTTGGGATTCTACAGGGATACTAGTAGGTTCTACCTTCTTCCATGACGAAGGCCCTCTGTGGATTAAGACCCCGGTTTTGGGCCGCTTAGCCCTGAAATCGCCAACCGAAGATAGTTTAGTGGCTTCTACCTGCACGCTCCATCGTAGTTCCTTTGTGTGGATGATATAAATATATATGATGCAGGGCTGCCCCCCCCCCCCCCCCCTCTCCCTCCACCCCATGGTATCCTCCCCCCTTCCCCCCCGCCCCCCCGGTGGTGTGGGGCCTGTGGTGGTACTTTTTTTGCCGCGACGTTCTGATGTGTTACTCCTTGTCTTCCCTCTTGCTGTGGCACCGGTGATACTGCTCATGATGTTGTGCTGCTCTAGACCGGGACATGAGTCGACAATCAGACCATGCTCAACATCATTCTTGTCGTCGTCATCTTCACCATTAATACCTTCAAAAGACTATCTGCCACCTGCACCATCGCCATACAACCCTCATAATCCAGCATTGCAATTCATGCCAGATGCTGGAAACTACTGCGCCGATTGCCGCTCGATCCGCGCGGTCGGGGGCGGGCCGGGGCGGGCCGGGGCGGGCCGGGGCGGGCAGGGCGGGGTGGCGGCCCGGGACCGGAGAGCTTTTGTAGCATCCTATAAGGTATTCCCAGGATGGGACTACAATGGAGCTTATGGATTCTGGATGGGGTGGACCTGCTTGCAGCCTCTGCAACGCAGATGTCTCCCAGCAAACATCGCGCCTGTGACACATCAGTCAGAGCGCTCCAGCAACCTGGTTGAAGATGCGGTTCCGCTCGAGACAGTGGTGGAGTTGCAACAGGTGGAGATTTCCGTGCCGAGCCTCGCAAGGAGGGCCACCGGCGGGCAAGTGTGATCGGCTAAGCGTGGTCATGGTCCGGAGATGAGTGCCACGTTCTGGCTAATGTACAGTCGCTGCCTTGTGATTTCAATGGCCCCTTGCTGAGTTGCTTGGGATCAGCGTAGCCTGACTATAAGGCTCCGGCAAGCTGTAGTGAGGTCGGGCCTTCGCCAATGAGCTTCTGGATACGGATATCCGAAAAGCACACTTGCTGACTGTACGCCTTAAGGCCAGAAAGATATCGCACAGTGCCAATCACTAGAAACACTACGCCCTAAAGCTCTAAAACCCGAAACCCTAAACCCTTAAACCCTCGAGATCCTAACCCCTAACCCCTCTAAATCCTAACTGTAGATTTTAAGTTGTAGGGTCCATGGGAATAGACCCCTAAAATTCTAATCCGCAAGCGTTTCGGAGGCCTGGGATTTGTGGCGTGGCTGTGACGCCTCCTGTGGCTTTCCGTCAGACTCCGGCCTCCAGCTCAGGGGTTCCCTCCCAAAGGGTCCTATGTACTGTTATGGGGGATACTTCCCCACGTCATCGTAGAGTTTAGGGTTTACGGTTTAGGGTAATGTACTTGGAGGGTCTTTAGGGGACTTACTAAGTAGTTATTTTAGAGAGTTATAAGTACCATAACCCCAATGAAGGGTCCCTTTTAAGGTAGCTATAACTCTACTTATGCTTCCTATCCCAAAGGGTCTTATGTACTGTTAAAGGGGATGCTTCCCGAAGTCATAGTAGTAATTCCTAATACTTAGATAGCCAATGGGGGAACTTTAAACTTTTTGGCCTTATATATTTGGTCTATCTTAGAAAGTTTAAACTTTTTTGGGCCCGGTTATTGAAGGAGAGAGAATATGGAAACCCTACATTCTACTCTGTCGGTACATGGGACCCATTGGTCCTTAAAGGGCTCTTTAGAAGGGGGTTCCCTTTCAAGGAAAGGGTTCCTTAAAGGTTTAGGGTTTAGGATTCTTTAGTAGGTTCTTTAAAGGGTTCCTTAAAGGTTTAGGGTTTAGGATTCTTTAACAGGTTCTTTAAAGGGTTTCCTTAAAGGTTTAGGGTTTACAGTAAACCCCATAAATGTGGAAACCGGATTAAGGCCAAATACTGCTGGGATTCCCCATACACAACTCTTAAGGATCGAGGCTATGGGGTTTCCAACTTTTAGGATTCTACTGCAGGGTCCTGAAGGGTCCTTTTATGGGGTTCCTTTCAAGGGTTCCGGGTTCCCGTAAAGGGTTCCTTCAAAGGGTTATACTTTGCAGGGTTCCTTAACTTTGAGTTTGGCGGCTTGGGCTTCGGGTAGGGTTCCTTTATATAAGGGTTCGATACCTGAGTCTAGAGAGTCCTTTAAGCGAGTCTTAACGGACTCTATTGAGCATGCTTGAGGGGGGTCTAGGGCTGTAGTGCCGGGGTGTCGGGTTTAGGTTTTACTTGGACGAGTTCTAGGACCTAGAGTAGGCCCTTATTCCCTTTTTTGGGGGTTCAGGTTCCCTTATAAGCCGCTTTAAACCAAAAAGGGCACCCTTTTTATTCCTAGGCTACTCTTGGGTCTAGAGTTAGGGTTTAGAATCGGACTTGCCAGGGATGCAGTGCGGAGTTTGCGGCGTCTACGGCTTGGGACTTTTGGAGTTTGGGCGCCGGAGGGTTTCAACTTTGTGAGGGTTTCGATCTGCAGGGAATTGGGTTGGGTATTCGGGCTTCAGGTTTGGATGCAGGTTTACGGTTTTGGGTTGAGGAGCTAACATTCTAAGGCCCACGGTTAAAGAGCCAAAGCTTACGTGAAGAGCAAATCTGCCGTCGGCGACCTTCTTTGTAGCTTGTAGATACACGCTACACCTCTGCTTCTATCCTGGAAAGAAGCAAAGTCTTAAGCGGAACTCTACCACTACATATACCCATAGACTCCATTGCAGTTCCTTTTCGGGATACCCTACAGGATCCTAAACATAAAACACAACAAGGAACTGGAACTACAATGGAGCCTATGGGTAGGTCCTACTAGACCCGAAACCGACGCCCCCGGAAGTCTGATGCGCTGAAGTCCGACGCCAAACCCAAAAGGTCCCAAATGCCGATAAGGGTTCCCTTAAGGGTTCCCAAAAGGGGGGCTCCTTTAAGTGTTCCTGTAATGAGGATTCCTATAATTAAGGGATTGCAATACAGGGGTCATTTACCCAAGCCCATAAAGGTAATTCCTACTCTATAGAAGCCCAACATTCTACGAAACCTTGAGTCTCCATCGTAGTTCCTGTTTGGGGTTACCTTTCTAGGATGCTGGATATTTAATATTTGGCTAAACCAAAAAAGATCTACAATGGAGCCTACGCGTACTTAGTACATCTTCAGACCCTGAGGGAAAGGTTCAGAGATTCTAGCCGAGCCACCTAAATCATATGGACCCTTAGGGGGGTAAGGGGAGGGGGGGGTAGGGGGCCTTAAAGCCCGTAATACGGGCTTGTTTGAGGAAGTTTAGTCCCGCTACCCCCCAGGGTCCCTATGACTAAATCCTTGCGCAGTCCCGGACGTTTCACTTAGCCCAACACCTTCCCAACAGGCACCAAAACCTAAACCGTAGACCCTGCCCCTAAACCCGAAGACACCTTCCCAAAACGCCCAGGTACCAATAGAATAGGTTCTTCATAGGTGTTTGAGGTTCCGAAGGTCTATACCATACTGCCACTTGGACCTCTTGTTCTAGATTCCTCGCCTTATGCTCAGTCCCGAGCCCATTGACGAGCCTAAACCCCTAAACCCTAAACTCTCCCTCAGGGTCCCAGGGTACCCATATAGAGATACATGAGCCCCAAAGTACCTATATAGGGACTACATTAAGGCCAATGTATATACTATATGAGTGCATGGACCCTTAGGGCCCGAAAGCCCCCTAAAACCCCGCCGAGACCTGTTCTGTTCTTCCGTTCGAGTTCGCTGCTCTGCCATCTCGGATCCCTGGCTGCACTTACGGTCTCGAAGGGTGTGTACCCATAGGCTCCAGTGTAGCTCCTTGTTGGGAAAACCGTCTGGGATCCTAAATGTATAATCCCCAAGAAGGAACGGCGATGGAGCCTACAGGTAGCAAGGGGAGCTTTCAGAACTCGAACTACATATAGTGAACCCCGGAAAGTTGGAACATGCTGGGATTCCCTATACTTTACTTTAAGGGCATGAGGCTGATGATGTTCCAACTTTCTGGCTTCTACACGTACTGTAAAGGTTTCCGCTTGTGGTTCAGGTTGTCGAGTTGTCGTGCTCAGTTTTGGAGCTACACTGCAAGAGAGTTTGAAGTTGTTGCCGAAAGCTGACACTAGGTAGCTGGATTTTTGCAATCTTAGTAGTACCTAAACCCCCAAAAGTACGCAAAAGACTGACCCCAAATCCATAAACGGCAATTATTTTACATACTTTTCGGGTCCAGGTAGAGCTCACGAACCTCAAGCCTTTCGATTTTTCCAGGGCATTAGAACCAGCCTTGTCCTTTTTCATGGTTCCCACAAAAGAATAAACAGACCGACCTTCTTAAATTATTCCTACTAAGGGATATAGGTATAGGGCTGTGTCTATTATTTCTAAAAGGACAAGGGCATTAGAACCCCGCCAATATTCGAAGGTTACCCCCGGGGGGTTCCCCCAGGACACTAAACAAGTGGGGGGTTGTCAAAGTTAGGGCCCCTGTTGGGATACCCTAAATATTAAGTGCCGTAGTATAAAAAGGACCCCAAAAAGGGACCCTAATTTCGACAACCACCCAAGTGAGCATTGGAAAACAAGCCATTTGTGTGATGATTTGGCCTGAGAAAGAGTTTACCGCTTCTTGAAAGATTCGAATAGGGTTTCGGGGATGACTCTGCTCTAATTCCCTAGGGGTCCATGTGCCCATATAGAGATACATGAGCCCTAAAGTCCCAAAAATACTTACTACATTAAGGCCAGTGTATATACTATATGAATACATGGACCCTGAGGGATTCTGGAGGGAATATAAGAACATCCTTATGCTAATTTTTCCAACCTGTACAGTCTTTTCGTTTTGAGAGGACTACACGAAGTCATGTGTAGCCCATGACCTTTCCAGCACCCAAACCCTATATATCCTTTCCAATCCGTTTTGGGTGTCTTAGCACTCGGATGCCCCAGGTGTGCAGTCACAACGGTGCTCAGCGGAACGTGGCACAGATAGGCCAGGCATGTTGACCCTCCTCACAGAGCTGTCAGATCCCACGTCACATGATGAGGTTGAGTCTGTTCCCTAGCCCCAAATTAACATAGGACTGATAGGAGGACATCGTATTGAAAGGCAGGTTTCCGAGCGTCTCGGTAACTTGTGCTTCTTTAGACCAGTTAGTTTGATGTTGCTTATAATTTAAGGTAACTACAGAGGGACTCAAACATAGGCTCATCTGGCTTCGAACGAAGAAATGACGACTGAGAGGATCGCAACCCCAACCGATCCACCATGTTTCTTCCATGTGGTGATGACAAGATCCGTGAGCAGTACTGCGGATAGGTCGGTTGCAAGGCACTTGTCGAAGCCCTGAAAGTGGCTTGCTCATTTCAACATCTTGAAACAAGAGCAGTTGCGAACATGTCACATCCAAGATGCCCTTCCATGTGACTGTCGGCACTGTTACATCAAACCCAAAACTTTGAAAGACCCTAAACCCGTACTCCAAAACCTCGAGATTAAGTCTTACACCCATTTATAGCTCTTGTAAAAAAGCACCGATACGCCGAAACTCCAAACATCGTGGTCCGAATTAAACCCTAAAACCCTAAACCGTGGAATTACGTCCCCCAAACCCCAGAAGCCTAAACCCTGAGCCCTTAAACCGTGGAATGAAGTACCCTAAACCCTAAACCCCTGAACCGTGGAATTAAGGCCCCTAAACCCCAAAGCCATAAACCCTAAACCCCTAAACTGTGGAATTCGGGCCCCTAAAACCCTAAACCCCAAAACCCTAAGCCTTAAACCCCGACACCGTGGAAAATATTTCTCAGCCCCAAAGCATCCCTTTTTAGCCCACGGAGGCGCAAAAAGCCCGACACCTCCCCGCCCCAGAGCCCTAAATTCAGGGGCCAAATAAAAGCACAGAATTAAGTACCCTAAACCCTAAACCCTACTAGGGGCCCTCAGAGTCGAGGAACTACGTTTGAGGTTTGTCTAGGTCCTAGATTCTTATAAACCCGTTACTAGGTAGGGCTTTGGGACATTTTATATTTTCCCTTATTGGGCTTCAGAGGATCTTACCTACTAATATTTTTCAAAGGCTTTAAAAGCACCTCTTAGTATATCCTAAACCCTAGGGGCCCAAAAGGATATAAGTTAGGGGCCAAGAAAACACAGAAGCAATTTAGGGTTTAGGGTTTAGGGTTTGCATTAGGGGCCCAGAAGGACATAAGTCAGGGATTTAGAGTTGAGGGTGTTTTAGGGTGTTTTAGGGCTTTTAGGGTTTAGGGTGCCGTTCGGGACCCCAAAAAAGGACATAAGCACAGCATTTTATGGGCATATCCGTACCTTAATGGGTTTTATTATATGGGGATTTATATGGGATATCCTTATCCTAAGTTTTGCTTATGTGCTTTCTTGGTGCCCCTACTAAAGGCACCCAAGCCTTTCAAGGTCTCCTAAGCCTCGGGTTTAGGGCCTTTTTTGGGTTTTGGGGTTCCTTTAAAGGGTATTATAGGGGTTCCTTTCAGGGTTCTTTACAGAGGCTATAAGGGATCTATCATAAGGGTTTAAGGGTTTATAGTTTAGGGCTCTTAGGGTTTAGGGTTTTACCTCTCAGCTCCGTTGTAGTTCCTTTTTGGGGTTTATATTTAGAACCCTACAAGGCAATCCCAAAAAGGAAGTACACCTATGGAGCCTGTGGACGGAGCTAGAAGCCCACTAGCCCTTAGCCCGACAAGCCGCAACGCCCAGAGCCCCAAGACATCCTAACCCTGAGCCGAAAAATATAGGAGCTTAACCAGTTACCAAAGTATAATACTATTGTGGGGTTTCTTGTCATACTTCTAATATAATACGCCTCAAAACCATCTTCTCGTATTTTTGGCCCCTATATTAAGCCCTGAACGCCGTAACTCGCAGTCTTAAACAGCGTCAAGAGCCCTGACCTCGGCAGTTCTTCCACCGGAGACGGACTCCGTAACTACCATACCGCTCAGTCACGTCCTCAGCTGCCGTCGGGTTTAGAGGGTTTAGTGTTTCTGGTTCAGGGGTTTGGGTTTCGGGTTTAGGGCTTCGGGACTTGAAGGTTCGTTTGAAAGCCTTGTTGAAGCTGTTTTAAAGGCCTGGTGAGGGTTTTATGTTCGCTGGGAGTGATGATTAGGATGGAAATAGAACATACATCCGTAAAGCCCACCTTTCATTGCCAAGACCTTGATTTCGAGGTTTAGGCGTGGAGGCTTTAGGGATACTACGGTTGATGATATAAATCCTGCATGACCCATAATAAGGAATATACCATAATTCCCATAGTTTAGGGTCCTTAAGGTAATGCAGGATTTATATCATCAACAGTAGGGCTTTAGAGGCTTTGGGTTTGAGGGTTTGGGTTTTTTCGGGCTTCGGGGGTTGGGGCGGCTTTGTGGCTCTAGGTTTTGTTGGGCTTTGGGGGTTCAGGGCTTCAGCATTTGGGGGTTTAAGGGGTTTGGGGTTTGGAGGGACACTTAAGAAAGGGAGCCTTGAAGGGAATCCTGAGAGAACCCTTGCAAGAACCGAGCCCATGAAGGGGCCCTTGTTGGAAACCTTACCAGGCTTAGAGTATCCCTGACCGGAGCCCCTAAAGCCCACCCTTACGAAGGAGCCCTTCTGGGACCATCTAACCCTATGCCCCCTTAGACCTTGTAGCCAGGGCCCTAGACCCCCCAAGGACCCAATAATAAGGTCCGTGGAAGTCGAGTAACTCAGTAGCTGAGTGGATACACGTTAGACTTTTTGGGATAATACTGACTACTCACTATAAAACTGAAAGTGTACAGTTTTGGGGGGCTTATGAACTGAGCAACTAAGGTAAGGGACCTTTTCAAGTGGTGAGTCTCCGCGAAAGCCCAAGGCTTCAACCTCACGAACCTGGCACTGCCACCGGGCGGCTGCTTCCCCCACCGAGGCCCAGAGTTGTAACTGTTTAGGGTTTAGGGGTTAGAGGCCCCGAGTTGTAAGAGGAGGAGGAGATTAGGGGTTCGGGGTTTAGGGTTTAGGTTTAGGGTTTAGAGGCCCGGAGTTGTTAGGATTTAGGGTTTAGGGTTTTGGGGGTTTAGGGTTTAGGGCGAGGCCCAGAGTTGTAAGAGGAAGAAGTGATTAAGGTTTTGGGGTTTGGAGGCCCAGAGTTGTAAGAGGAAGGAGAGATGAGGGTTTAGGGTTTAAGGTTCAGGGTTTAGGGGTTTAGGGTTAGGGTTTAGGGCTTTAGAGGGGTTAGTGAGGGTTGAGGATTTTGAGGTTTTGGTTTGGGAGAGGCGCTGAGGTGGAAGGGGAAGAAGCCCCGCAGGGTCCAAAGAAGCTCAAAGTAGCTATAAGGGTTCCTATAAGGGTTTCTATAAGGGTGCCATAAGGGTTCCTTTAAGGGTGTCCATAAGGGTGCTATAAGGGTTCCTGGAAGGGTCTCTATAAGGGTGTCATAAAGGTTTAGGGGTTTAGGATCCTTTGGGACGGGTTTAAGGGTCGGCGTTCGGGGGCTAGGGTTTGCAGGATTTGGAGGTTAGGGCTTGGGATTTACGAGTTAGGTTCTCAAGGTTGTAAGACGAAGAAGAATTTGGATTTTTGAAAGCTTTGCTGAGATGAGGTTGAGGATGCTGTAGCTTGCTTTTGTTTTGTAGTTAGATCCCTCACGAAGGTATCCAGCTAGTTTCATTTGGCTTTGTAAGAAGTCCAGGAGTATTCTTTGCTGTATATAGTCCACCTTAGCATGGTTTCTGTTACAACCGGTGTCTTGTCATAGGAGAAGCTGGATCACCCAAGACCAAAGTTTTGTTACAGTTGGGCCCCCCCAAAAAAGTGTGTGTGTATATATATATATATATATATATATATATACACATATATATATACATACATATATATATATATACATATATATATATATATATATATATCCAACCCAAGCATACAATCCCCAATCCCCCGGAACGCTGGAATCCCGCAGCCCGAAGCAGGAAGCGCCACAACCGACAGCTTAAACACATATTTACCGAAATCCCTGCATGGAGAACACTGACGTTCAAAGCTCAGCAGCCAAAAAGCCACGAGGCGGAAAGCACACCACACCCTCAACCCGAAAACCCTCACTCACACCCCCCACCACCAAGCCAATAAAGAGATGCCATAAAATCCATGCATGCTGCACACGGCCCTTTGAAGCCAATATACTGGTATTTGCCGTTTCAACCCTCTGCCATGAGGCATTTATACGTGAAGCCGTAAGCCTTTGAACCCTGAAGCCCTTGTGCTCCTCTCCTCATCATGCCAGAGGCCTTGACAGTTTAGGATTTAGGGTTTAGTTAGGGTTTAGTTTGGGTTTAGGATTTCCGGAAACCGTAACGGTGCGGATTCATACCTCGAGCACGGGCGTCGAAATAGTGATTCCCAAGACCCTAAACTCGAATCAAAGCCCTAAACCCTGAAGCCCGAACCCTAAGCACTAGTCGGTCACTTTGTTCCTCTTTTGATCCTTAAGCCCCGAAATCCGAAGCCATCGATCGTAACCCTTCAAGAACCAAGCCCGCAGAAGAGCTAGAGACTCCAATATCCCTTAATTAAGGAATATACCTTAAATCATATTAGGGGTCCTACTGTAATTTAAGGAATATTCCTTAATTAAGGGATGTTATATTGGAGTCTATAACTTAAGGCATATATTCCTTAATTAAGGGATGTTATATTGGAGTCTATAATCTAAGGCAAATTCCTTAATTAAGGAGTGTTGGAGTCTCCGGGGAGCTTGTCAACATGGGAACGTCTCCGCCCCTTTTTGTGCCAGGCATACTCGAGGTCGAAAATACCCTGGGCCGGTTCCCTGGGTTTAGGGTTTAGGGTTTAGGGTTTAGGGTTTAGGGTTTAGGGTCTAGGGTTTAGGGTTTAGGGTTTAGGGTTTAGGGTTTAACCCTAAACCCTAAACCCTAAACCGTGGCTCTGGGCCCTGGTCTACTTCGGGGGTCGGATCTCTCGGGTTTTCAGGGTGTAGGATCTTGCTGAATTCAGAGGGGAAAAGGAGGGACCCTTAAGGGGGACCCTGGGCTATATAATGGGTATATAATAACTATACATATTAAGGGTATATTCCTAGGGGTCCTTATTAAGGGTTCCTCCTTTTAACCCTTGGATAAATGGTTTGGGGTTTAATGCTGCAGGAGTTTAAGGGTCTATTGTCGTCTGTTGTCTTGAACCTGGGGGTCTAAGGATGTAGAGTTCTGGGAGGGTGTTGGGTTTAGGCTCCCAATTGTAAGGAAAGCTCTTCAGCTTAGGTTCTCGTGTTGCCTTCCATGCTTTGTCTCTCAGGGTCTCTTCAACAAGACCCGAAACCAGAAACCTTCTGCTCCGTGCTATGAGCCCTCGACAACTCCAGCATCAACAATAGGGAAAACATTGTGATGTATTCACGGCGCATGAACTGCAAGGGCAACCACCATCCTCAGTGCCACCAGATGACAGCATCACCAGTTATCTGGGCAGCATCCCGCCAAAGGCCCCTTTCAGATAAGGTCCCGGCTAGTCAAGCACAGCCGAGTTGTCGCAAACCTTCTATTGGAGACGTAGCTACTATCGGGGTCTTAACAATTGAGTACCCGATTATAAGTATAGTATAATGGGCACCGAAACCTATTCAAATGATGAAGGCCCCTTTCTTGAATGCATTTCGCCTCTCTTGAGCCGGCGTCTCACTTCCCACATCATCCGATGTTGCCGCTTCTCACGGTCCTACCCCCAAGCCAGAGACGAGTTTGGGTTTATCAGAAGAGTAATTAGGTTACTCTTCGACCAGGGAGAATGATTTTGAGAAAAGCTCGCCTTCATCTCTGAATCCAGCTTACAACCCCCCCTAAAATCACCGAAGCAGATCTCCCGCTCGTCAAAGCTTTGAGTTTGTATGCGACGCCTGAAAATGCTCATTCTGAGGTGCAACGGTGGGATGGGTCCGCAACTCAGACTGGCCCACCAACAGGTCTTTTGTCCACGATAAACCGATAAACCTGGGCAGGCCTCTCCAAGCCTATCTCTGCTTACTGTTAGTTACATGAAAGCACTGTTCCCTGCCACGGGACGCCTGGGCCAAATCCAGGACCTACAACTTCACCTGACTGAAGTTTAAGTCAACATGAAAGCAAGCGTATTGACGACAACGGTTCTGAAAGCATGACTTAACAAAGGTTGCGCTAGGGAGACTAGCAGACTGAAGTTGATATTGTTTAGATCTTGTCTCTAACACCGCCTCTGCAACCGTGTTCAGTGCCAGTGCCGGAAACTACGACCATATAGTGTGGCGGTAAACAGCGACAATGCCCACAACCCAGTTCTGAAGCCCTTACCAGGCCTGGTCAAATGGCACCATCTACGTTCCGCCGCAGCTGGCCTTCGCGGGCGTCGTGAATGGCGAGGCTTGCAATCTAAATCCTTTATAAGCAAACCCTTTCCTAGGGATCTAAGGACTCATATATTAAGGCTTTTGGGCCCATAGACCATACTCTATAAGGCTTTTGGGCTATTTTGATGCCCAGGGCTATAGACGTCCCATCTCTCAGTCCCAAACCCAAATCAAACTTCAGGCGGGCGATGGAAACCAGCGACCTTTTCGCGGGGATCTGCTGTGTCCGCCTCAGCTCTATATAACAAAAGTTCGTCCAAACCCTAAGGGTCCAGGTGCCCATGTAGAGATACATGAGCCCCAAAGTACCTATATAGGGAGTACATTAAGGCCAATGTATACATGGGCCTTTTGAAGGGAAAGATTAATATGTAGGGGTCCGAATAGTTGCTGCAGTCACAATATTTCCTAGTAAACCTTATGTCGCTATAGCACGGTACCTCAAAACCTACTCTATCCGCTAAGGTGCTCATGTTAGGTTACCATCGGGGCCTTTTATGTATTCCCAGGTAGCTGCTGTACGGGCTTGTGTTTTCAATGCCAAAGCCATCCTTGTCGGAGGACTAGCTACCGTTCAGGTTGTTTTTTTTGCAGTTCGGTTTCTCTCCTAGTAGTAGAGTAGGTAACCTTGAACCTTTCTTGGGTAGTATAGTCCCTATGTCACCCCTATATGACCAAAAGGGTTATCCTTTAGTTCCCCATGATACCCGACAAGTAGGAAACCCTAAAACCCCAACCCCCAAACCCTAAACCCCCAAACCCTACACCCCGAACCCTAAACCCCTAAACCCTAAATCCTAAACCCCTCAACCTCATGATACCCCGACAAGTAGGCTTTCTTTGAATTGTTTTAACGAGGCAGGGTTGCCTTTGCCCCAGGAACTCGCTGTACGTGCGCCTCCAGTTGGGTGCAACCGTCAAGTCAGGGACTCAGCACGAAAGGTGGCCCTCAACCCTGAACCCTAAACCGAAGCCCTAAACCATATAGACCAAGACCCTAAAGCCCTAAAGTCTGAACCTTCGGTGCTGTTGTGCATGGGACTGCCTAAACGGTGTGACGCAGGGTTTGGGGCTCGGCAGTAACAGGACAGTCAGAACATTTCAATCGTTCACGCGATCCTGTCACTAATTTCCCCTGAGGGTCCATGTACCCAAATAAGTATATACGTCGGCCTGAAAGTACTCGCCATATAGGTACATTGGGCCTAAAGTGTACATTGTATGGATACATGGACCCTTAGGGTTCTTGCTTACCCAATTAAACACTCCAAGGGTAAAAGGAGGGACCCTTAATAAGGACCCCTAGGTATATACCCTTAATATAGCTATCATTGGCTATCATATACCCATTATATAGCCCATTATAGGGTAGGGGTCCCCATTGAGGGTCCCCATAAGGGTCCCTCCTTTTCCCTTTTGAAACACGATGCCTTCAACCCTGGGCTCCAGGGCTTCACGGTTTAGGGTTTTAGGGTTGTAGGGTTGTAGGGTTTAGGGTTTAGGGTTTTAGGGTTTAGGGTTGCAGGGTTTAGGGTTTTAGGGTTTAGGGTTTTAGGGTTTAGGGGTTTAGGGTTGTAGGGTTTAGGGTTGTAGGGTTTTAGGGTTTAGGGGTCTGGGCAGTCCTGAAATTCTGACAGGCACAGCTGCAGCCGATAGGATCAGAAGGTATGGCAGGACACCACTGAAGTTTAAACTAAGCAGAAAGTTGGGATATCACATAAACCGTCTGCAGGTAAGGACTGCGGATATTTCGTTCCTGGGTCGATAGATAAGGTTATATATCGTAAACCACTGTAGAGGTTTAGGGTTGAGGGTTCGCAGTAAGCGCTTACGCCCTCAAAACACTGGACTTTAGACCCCAAAAACCAGTGAAGCATGCAACGCCCTTAAACATTGAACTCTAAAGCCCCTGACCCCCAAATTCTTACTGATTTCCCTAAAACCCGTACCACCAAGCCCCAACATCCTCGAGTTTAAATGTCTTAAACTCAAAGGGTCTTAGCTTTTGGGGTTCAGGGTCTAGGGTTTAGGGTGTAGGGTAGAGTTTAAAGTCCTAAACTCAAAGCCCTTAGCCGAAAATCCAAAAAAACACCACTCGCAAAAGCCTCAAAGCCCCGCAGCGTCAAATTGCTGAGAAGAGGTCTTTGCACTTGCCTGTCGGCAACACGTCTGCGAATCTCTCAACTCTGCGGCTTGCGCTGCCAGGCACCTCTATTCTGAGGGATGTTTTCACAAGGTGTGGCTTTGCAAGGCTTTTTGAGCCTCTGAAATCGAGATCTCGCCGGTTCGGGGTTTTGGGCTTCCGTGCCACTGTTTAGGGATTAGGGCTTTGGATGTAGAGTTCTGGAAGTATATTATATAGGGGCCTGAATCAGTAAAATAGGAGCTATTCCGCCCCGACCGAACACACAGTAAAACGCTGCTCCGGGAGTCCTGAAAGTCCTCAAACCCGAAACGGTGTTCAATTAGGGGTGATTTAGGTCCCGAATACTGCTTGATAATGAAGCCAACAGATAATGAAGCCAACAGCATGCCTCCTATATATCAGTCCGTCATTTTTTGACAAGGTTTCGGCATACTCTACTGATCTTTACTGGGGGACCTACCTAGATCCTCTAACCTCTACCCTGTTCAACTGCCCAGTGCCTTAACCCAGACGGCCCCGGCTCAGGTGAAAACCCTACCTAGGATGCCCAGTAGTACCCTTATTCCCTTTTCCTGGTCCTAGGTTCCTTACGAAGTTACCCAATACCAAAAAGGGAGCCCTTTTGATTTCTAGGTTACTGGGCATCCTAGCTACGGTAAGCTGTTAACATTGTCAGTGTTTAGGGGTTGAATGGCTCAGTAGGGTTGGGGGAGCTTGGTCGGAATGATTACCCAGTTCCTGCGGCTTCCTCAATATCAGAGTAGTTAGTATACCCCGAAACCCCGTTCTAACGATTCAGGCCGCTGTCTTAGACCCCTCAACGCTGCTGCCCAAAGAAAGCCCAAACCAGTCAATCCTCGTAACCCCAAGACCGATAAGATATAACCCTAAGGATCCATGTACTCATATAGCATGTACCTTGGCCTTAATGCAGTCCCTATATAGGTATTTTGGGGCTCCGGTATCTCTATATGGGTACATGGACTCCTAGGGTAAGTGTTGTACTGTTTCTTATTAAATAGATTTCTGGATGTAGCAGTAACATAGCTACCATTATAGTCTGAAGCCATGAGGAACAATATTGGTAGCTGTTCAGCTTCCATGTTAATGGTTGGCAGTCGTAGGGAGCCATTGTATGTGTTACCTCTCCTGGCGCCTTCATTCTATCACCTTTGGGAGAGAAGCCAAAAAAGCAAGCTGTCCGGAACAACTAGTATCAAGTAGTAAGAATGTGCCCTAAAGTTTATTATATACAATACATGGTAATCTACCCATAAGAATCTCGAAGCTTATGGTTAAGGGCCCTATAGTAGTCGTGGTGGGGTCTGCACATGGCAGGCGGCTACACCTGCGTGGAGATCGGAGATGCGCCTGCCCTGCTGAGAGGGGTTTTCACTGATCAGCAATGTTGTTACTTAGCGTTCGTCAAAACGTAAAATGCATCACATATTCCTGAGGGTGCCTCAAATGTTACTTAAGGATTCCTGACCGATGGCATGGATTTGCATTTTCTCAAAACCGTTTTCATCCCTGGTCTATAGTCAATAAGGCCCCTATGTTGTAAACGGGGCTATAAAAATACCCGTGGACGACATCTATATTGAAGAATCCTCATAGTAGCCAAAGTAGTGGCCCTTGTGGGAACCCTTAGAGTACTCGTTACAACAATCCTTAAAGTAACCCTTGTAGTAACCAATATAGAAACCTTTATAGGAACGAACCCTCAAAGGACCTGGATCATTCAGGTGCCTGACGGCCTCGTCTCCGTGGGCACGGTGGTGCCTCTGAGCAAAGGAGGCTGGCGCGTTTCCTTGTGGTTTTGTTCGTGTATTTGTGGTGTTTTGTAAGGGACGTTTCAGGGTCTTACCCTAATTAAACTCTACAGCAACCCAAACGCTTGTATCGGCGCTGGTTGAAGCATTTAGGGGTTAGGATTCAGGATTTAGGGCTTCAGGGTTGGGGGCTTGCACTCGTCTTCTGACGAGGACTAGGATTCCAGAGTCTCATGTTTTTTGGTGCTGGGCCGGATCAACCCGCAAGACTCATAGAACGCCCTAAAACACCTATACATGAACCGTATGCACACGTATACTACAGAGATCTGAATAATTGCCAACACTATTCCTAGTGTTTCCTTAGTATAGTATACTTTTCACGAAGATGTACCACCAAATCTTGTTCTGCTCGGAGTGTTTTCGCGACTCATTCCAGAGGGCAGAAGCGATATGGGGATTTCCGAAAATAGGGGGCCCTACTATAGTACCCTAAACAGTAAGATCATTATTATAAGGACTATTATAAGGACCCCGAAATAAGGTAGCCCTTGTTTTCGGAAACTCCCATATGGGGTTTTGAAGGGAGCTGAGGGGAATGGGGCCAGAAGGGTTCTGACGGGGTTTTGTAGTCAAAGGACCCCGTTTCTAAGAACTCGGACCCCCCTCCCCAAAAAAAAATTCCTTAGGGTTACTTAGATTTTTTTAAAATTGTTGATTGTTCTAATCCCTAAGCATCAGCTGAAATTATAGTTACTGCTGGATTTAAGTTTCAGTATAGATTCTCTCAACACCCCAAAATGTTGCTGCTTGGCCTGCTGTCAGGTTTACCTACATCCTCACAGGTCAGCAGTGTGGGAGTGTGCTGCTGAGTCACACAGTTGGGTTCGTCATCGGGACCTTAAGTGCCTGTTATGACAAGTATGTGGCTGTCGCAACTCCGAATCTTGTTTGTCAGCATAGTCCATCTCGGAATGGGAACAAGACAGTAGCATAAACACTGCCACCCTTAGACGCAAACTTTTTCGCATTGCACATGAAACTAGAAGCACCGATGCCTAGGATCAGTGGCCTGGCCTTGAGCGTATTAATTCATGGTACATGTCATGCATCGTCCACAGCAGGAATGTTCAGGCCGTTGGTAGTCACAGCATCGTTGGCAGTCATCGCTGGAAACACAGCATTTGCGATTGTCGGAGCAAGCCAGAGTGATGGACAGAGTATCAACACTCCTTCAACCAGCAGCAGAAACAGCAGTAGCATCTGTAGTAAGGAAGATAGTGCCCGCAGTAGCAGCAGCAGTAGTAGTTGTAGTAGTAGCAGTAGTCGTCGTCGTAGTACTAGTACTAGCCGTAGCAGTGTAGCAGTGTAGCACAGTAGCCTAGTAGCAGCAGCAGGAGTAGCAGTAGCAGTAGCAGTAGTAGTAGTAGTAGTAGTAGTAGTAGTAGTAGTAGTAGTAGTAGTAGTAGTAGTAGTAGTAGTAGTAGTAGTACTAGTCAGAGTAGTAACCGTCATCGGAAATCTAGTCTGGACCATGGCCAGAATCAGCGTCAGAATGACCGTCGATGTTCCTAACCAGGACATCGATACTTTTGCTACTGCAAGAGCCGTGCTAGGTAACGGTAGGGAAGAAGAGATCATAAGCATCGCTTATTCGCCGAAACCCTAAGCCCCTAAAGCCCACCTCAAACCCTCAAACCGGAGCCCCCCTAAACCCGAAACCCCGGAGCCCTTATGGAACCATAAGCACTGTGGCAAACAAGGCATGGAGTTTCGATGACAACCTTTGCGAGCTACGGCTGTCCCCTCGGAGTGCCCGCCGACTTCTGTGGGGTTCAGAACGGTTCAGGTTTATAATAAACCCCATAAAGTGGGAAACCGGATTAAGGCCACATAGTGCTGGGATTACCTATACATTACTCTTAAGATGCTGAGGCTATGGGGTTTCCAACTTTTGAGCTTCTACCGTAGGGTGTTCCCAACCATCGGTTAGCTCAAGTGGTCATGGGGTTTTGTGGGTGACAAGGATTCTGAAAATCAGCGGCCCCGTAGTTTTATAGTATCCTTAAGGGAGGGGGGTCCAAGGGGGGTATATAGCCTAGTGATCCCTAATTCTCCCTAGTACTCCCTAAGGTTCCCTTACAGTCCCCTAAGGATTCATTATACCCTCCCCCCTTGAACCACCCCCCCTTAAGGATCCTATAATAGTTGGTTTGAGGATTTGCGGTTCGGGTCTCCGGGGCTTCCGTAATGGGTAGTTGTCAAAATAGGGTCCCACCCTATAATTAAACCCTAAACCCTATAAACCCTAAACCCTATGAACCCTAGACTCTAGACCCTATGAACCCTAGACCCTATAATTTGACCCTAAACCCTATAAACCCTAGACCCTATAAAACCTATAAGCACTATAAGCCCTATACACCTTTAAAAGAGTGGCCACACCAGATCGAGGCTTGCGCCTTGGGTGGCCATCCACGCCGGCTCGGCCTTTTTCTTGCGGATCGTCGTGCCGGGGTCCTCGGCTTTCGGATAAAAGGAACTACCCATAGGCTCCATTAAGGGTTATAGGGCTTATAGGGTTTAGGGTTGAGAGGGTTTCGGGTTTATAAGGTTTCGGGGTTTTAGGGGGGGTTCAGGGGCAAAGGCAGAGGTTTGGGGTTTTGGGGTTTGGAGGGGTTTCGGGTTTTAGGGCTTCAGGGGCTTTGGGCAACTGTTAAAGTTTCCTTTTATTGTTCCTGTGGAGGTGCCTATCCATGAGGCCAACAGAGGAGTTAGGAAAGGGGGTCCAAAAGACCCAATAAATTATTGGGTCTTTTGGACCCCCTTTCCCCTTTCCTAATAATAATTAGGTACTCGGTTTTAAGATAGTAGTCATGTAGGTTAGGATTTTGGAGCGTATCAGTATATGATTATTAGGTACTTGGACCCTTGGGGTAGGAACGGGGGAGGCTCAGGGTCAAAGAAGCTGGGGGGCTTCGGGATGATTTATGTCTCTGTGAGCGAGTCTTGGTAAAGAACTTTAACAGGGTGTGTATGTCGAGCTCAGGTGGGGTTCAGGTTTTCGGAATCTAGGGTTTGGGATTTTGGGGTTATGGGTTTCGGGGAGAATGGCTACCTTACGGTTTGTGGTTTCAGGATACAGCTTCAAGGTCTTCATGCTATGAGTTTCCCGGTCAAG
The DNA here is from genome assembly GCA_905221615.1 of Symbiodinium sp. CCMP2592. Taxonomy (NCBI): domain Eukaryota; class Dinophyceae; order Suessiales; family Symbiodiniaceae; genus Symbiodinium; species Symbiodinium sp. CCMP2592. The sequence goes on from CAJNDT010000058.1 coordinate 602,117, forward strand.
GTGGTTCGTTGAAAACGGAGGTAGAAGGCAAAGTGTTCAAGAGACAGGGGTTTAGGGGTTTTGGGTTGATCTTTTGGATTTCGTCAAGAGGGTTTATGGGTCCAGAAGGTTCAGGGTAGGGGCTTGAAGGCTGAGTGTTTAGAATTTAAGCATTCAGTCGGGAGTACGAGGTTCAAGGTTCAGGGCTCTAGGGTTCGGGGCTTGAGGTTTACAAAGGTCTGCGGGCGTGGCGAAAACAAGTACCTGAAGATGACCAGGCCAGTATCTGCTTCTGGCACATAGTCGAACACCCCTGTACCGAAAGCAGTATATGTGGTCATGCGCATCATCACCACCGCCATGATGTTGGTCAGCATGTTCTTCTTGTTGTGTTGATTCCTGGCTTCACCACAACTAACACGGCCGCATTTTGTTGTTGCAGTTGAAACTGTAGGTGAAAGCTGCCACGCAGAATTAGGTTATGCAGCATTCTTTGGAAGACTTTAACTCCCGCGACGGCGTCGCTGCCGCTCTTCAGATGTTTGTTGCCCAGGAACAATCCTGTCGGTACCTTGCCGATGGCCGACCCTTCAAATGCCGTGACCCAAGACCATACCGATTCGGTCGCATGCTTTGCGGCGCGAGTGGCATCGCACTCAGACGAGAACTAGTAACTAGTATTGCATTATTGCCAACGCCAACTTGATATCACACGACGGTCACAAGCATTATCATTGAATCATCATTGCCATGTTCATGGACCCTGTCACTGTCATCGACATCATCATCGTGATCAGCAGCATCATCATCATCATCATCGCCCGCGGCATAAACATGAGTCTGATTGGTGTCATCACTACAGTCATACTCTTTTGCATAGTCTTAGAAGCCATCTTGCCCCGCACCACTGCTGCCCTGTTGTGTCGGCTGTTTGCACAGACATTCCAGACCAAATCCATAATATACGGGTCTTATTAATTAGAAGAGGGTTTGGGGGCCATTATACTATCTTTATAATAATAAGGAACTCCCAAAATAGTATTTGTACGTAATCATTTAGGGCCCCTATAGTACTCGGTAGGTTCTAGGTAAGAGCCGCAGCCCTCCAAGGAATCCGTACAAGCCGAACGCACGAACCGTAAGGTCGCAAATGCAACGCTAAGCTAATGCCTGAGCCCCAATAACCCGAAACCGCGGAGCCTAAACTCCTAAAACCTGCACCTCCAGAGCTGAAGCTCCTTCCGTGTAGTTCTTCTCGGCGACTACACCTTCCATGCTCTTGACAAGTTGAGTATGCCGTTTGCGGTTTAGCGTTTTGGTGTTATGAGCCCAGTGGTACTGATCTCCAAGCCTTAAAGAATCGCTCGCTGCTTTCCTTGAAAGACGAGCAGAGATACGACCCCAACAGGATCCACATCGCAGGGCCCAGGTCAGTCTCCCATGTATGCTGTTATCCAAGCATGCTCAGGAACTCTCATTTAACCCTCGGCAACCTCAAGCCCCAAAACCCTCACGCCCGTAAGCCCTACACCCTCAACCCTCTCGGCCTTAAACCCGAAAACCTAATCCCTAAACCCAAAGCCCCAAAACCCTTAAGCTCCACACCCTAAACCCCAACCCCTAAAACCCTTAAGCCCTACACCCTAAACCCAAACCCTAAAACCTTTAAGCCCTACACCCTAAGCCCAAACCCTAAACCCTTTAGCCCTACCTTTAACCCCAAATCCCTTTTGTGCCCTCAGCGAGGCCCCCCTCAGCGAGGCCCAAGTTTACTCTCCAGGTCTTATAGAACCATGTGGATGGTTGTCAAAATTAGGGTCCCTTGTTGGGTCCTTATTATAATACAGCACCTAATATTTAGGGGGGCCATAATTTTGCACAACTAGCCGTGTACTTCCCTTAAAGGGACCATCTAGAACCCTATACTACCCTTTTAACGGGTACCATATAGAAACCTACACTACCCTACACCCTAAACCCTAAACCCTACCTTACGAGACCCTATACTACCCTTAAGGAACACCTGCGAATCTCAGGTCTGGCTGCTAACGATGCAGTCTTTCGGGGACCTGGCCTAGCTCTCAACTTTTTCAAACGGGAGTTTTGTGAGAAGTAGGGGGCACATTATTTTGCGGGTCCTTATCATAAGGATCCTACTATTTTGGGTACTATTAGGGTACCCCATTTTCGGAAACTCCCGAATTGCTACAGGGGGGATGAAGGTTTAGGGGTTGGAGGATTTCAGAGTTTCAGATTTTTCAGGTTTCAGGTGTTGAGGGTTTAGGGGATTGGTTTAGGGTTTAGGGCACACCGGGGGGCGGGGATTTGGGTTGGGTTTGAGGATTCCAGGGTTGAGGGTTTGAGAAATGATACAGGGGGATTCAGCGTTGGGGGTTTAGGGTTTAGGGTTTACAATCGAGGATTTGGGAGGTTTAGGGATTCAGGTTTAGGGTTTGAGGATTTCAGGGTTTAGGGGTTGAACAATCATAGAGGTCTATGTATGGAACCCAGGTGTAGAACCCATATGAGCTCCTTGTAGGGCACGATGTAATGTAACCTGCATACGAGCCTTTCGAACATCACAAATTCCACCCATGTAGAACCTTCAGAGGGCCCTGTGAACCCCTTGTTGAAACCCCGAACCCAAGCTACCTGAAGCCTGTGGTCCTTATCATGCTCAACATAGAAAAGTTTACACCCCATGAACAAAAAGTCTCTATCAACACCCCGCGCAGAAGCCATCCAGAACCCTATAGAAGTCTTATGAGACCCGCACAGGGACCCTGATAAATGCCGGGAAGCCCTTCTAGAACCCCTCCTCAAGCAGAACCCCTATAGCCCTTATTAAACCCTACACCGAAACCCTAAACCCCTAAGCCCCTAAACCCCTAAACCCTAAACCCCAAACCCTAAACCGATATTTCCTTGTGAAGAGAAACTCCAAGGCTACACGCCTCTCCAGCCCTGTCCGCCCTTTCACCGGTGGCGAGCGTCCGGGCGCACAGTAGGAACTTGGGGCTTGTCTAGGGTTTGGGGGTTCTTGTGAGGGTTCTTGTTAAAGGTACTGTAAATCGATGTATGTTCTTGATGTGTATATATATATATATGTTTATGTATATGTATGTGTATGTGTAATTGGTCAGGTCTAGTCACATAGTATGTGAAGGGTTCAACAGCTTACTTGGGTTACATCCCACAGGCAGCGTGCCAAAGCTGCCAGAAAGTTTCCTAAACGCAGAGCGCGGACAGAAAGCCCCACATGCAACATCCAAAACCTCAAACTCTCGGTGTTATAAATGCCTTTTTCACCATCTTCATCAGCACTTTTCTCACACTGATAGCCGTCTCCTCCTTCTCATGTTGCATCATCCACACCGCCGCCATCTTCGTCATCATGACCATCATTCCTGAGACCAGCACCATCACCTTTGTCATCATCATCATCATCATCAACAACAACATAATCAACTCCATCCACATCATCAGCATCATCATCATCGCCACAGTCAACAGCGCCATTATCTTTTTCATCATCTTCAACATCATCACCATCGTCAGCAGCAGCAGCAGCAGCAGCAGCAGCAGCAGCAGCAGCAGCATTGTCATCATCATCAGTACATCACCATGATCAGCATCGTCGTCGTAGTCCTGTCACCATAACCGTCTGCCGTGTTGTTTCAGTGAAACAACAGCGTTTCATGAATACTGCAAGTCATGCGCCGACAGAGCGCCTGGAACAAATCTTCTGGGACAAATCACTATGAACATGGCTTGGATTTCTCCAGCGGCGGATATGCAGCCACCATGTCTGTCCTTGTCACTGTTCTCAATTTTGTTGGATTCAGTTTCATCAGGCTCGTCATGCTCATCTTCGTTTATTGCACAGGGAAGACCCGCATCATCTGTTCTGTTGAGAAGTATCACCATCAGTCTTATCTTGTTTCCTTCGTCAGAAGGAGCATGACAAGCTAGCAGGCTATTTCAGTGCGAACGTGGCCGTGCAGGTGCGCCTTTCGTTTGCTTCGGAACAATGGGCTTCGTGCAAGGTGTAGCGCATTGCAGATTGTGGAGTGGACACTTCCTCCACGCACAGTGCTGTGTTCTACGGTTCAGCATAGGTTGCAGAATGCTTGATGCCAATTGGGGGCAGGTAATTCACGATGAGGGTACCCGATAAACCTTGAACATTTCGGAAAGTGCACAATTTCAGTCGCAATGGAGAGTACCGTTGGTTTGAGGATTTACCTCAAGACCCAAAGACAGGCCGTCGGACCAATGGCCTGCACATGGTTTGCTGTTCTTTAACCCTGAAGAACCTACCTTTTTGAGGACATATATAAGGAAATTATAATAAGGAGCCCTAAAAAGGTAGGTTATTCATGGTTAAGGTTGAGCTTGGTTTTGAGTATTCGCATCTTGGTGCCAAGCTCCATGTCGCAAATCCTCCAAGCCCTTTGCTTTGCCCCGTGACATTTGGCGACGATGCCCCATGAAGCGCGAAATCCTGAAGATGCTCCAGGAATTACAATGCGTAGCTCTATGTCTGAGGCTTAGCAGCCCCTGTGACACCAGCCCCTAAACCCCTGCACCCCTAGACCCTGAACCCTATACTTTCAGGCCCTGAAACCCCTAAACCCTAAACCCTAAACCCTATACCCTAAACCCTATACCCTAAACCCTATACCCTAAACCCTATACCCTAAACCCTAAACCCTATACCCTAGACCCTAAACCCTATACCCTAAACCCTAAACCCTATACCCTAAACCCTATACCCTCAGGCCCTGAAACCCCAAGTCGCAACCTTGAACTTCAGCACCGACCCCTTAAACCGGAGAACCGAGACACCCTTCGAACGTTTCAGGAGGCTTTTTGAGGCTTTCTGGAGTTTACGAACATTGGAGGTACTTCATTTGGGGGGGGGTCCTTATAACGAGGATCTCACCTGTTAGGGTACTACATATACTATTTACAGAAACCCACTTGTAGCCTAGGAGGTCGCAAATGCTGTAACATGCCAAGCGGCTCACCTAGTTCTACACAGCCCCAAGACCCCAATAAAGACTCGTTAACACTCTATAGGAATCACAACATTGGAGCTTCATGGGTAGTTATAAATGGGGTTACAAGTCCCGCAATCTTGGTTATAAGTATAGTTACCCTACTTATAACCCACTTATAACTACCCATGAACCTCCAAGCAGAGCACCTACGAAGCCTTACGTCGAAGGGCAAGCTCTCGGTCAATCTGGCGCCGGACGTGTTTACGCCAACACCTCAGTCCATTTGGCAATGTAGTTGTGTGTTCGACCGAGAACTCAGGTTTTAGGATGTAGGGTTGAGGGCACGACTAGAGTTTGGGTTTTTGGCTTCGGGCGAAAGATAGGTTTTTGGATTGAACAATACAGTTTACACTTCATCGTATATATAGTGAGACATCCGTGTATACTTGCATGTGTCGTTCCTGATTGCAATGACTCGCTTGTTTGTCTCCTCATCGTTTCTATTGTTCAGACATAGTTCGACTCCCCCTGTTTTTTGCATGGTTGCATTGGTCCTGGAGAGCACGAAGTAGTCGTAGCACCGCCTAACAAATGACCAGGAGAAACGCTGCTACATCCCCTAAACCCTAAACCCCTTTAACCCAAAACCCTAAATCCTTTAAACCCTAAACCCAAACTCCTAAATCCCCTAAGCTCTAAACCCTAAACCCCTTTAACCCAAAACCCTAAACAACCTGAAAACTAAACCCCTCCACATACTACGCTCTCAACCCTCGACCCCTAACTTACCAAACCCCCAAACCCTAATTGAGCCAGCGGGAGGCAGGCGACGCACAGAAAGAGCCGACACAAGTTTAAAGAAGGCTTAGACCCTACGGCTTAGGGTTTAGGGTTTTGCATAAGCCCTTAACCCCCAAAACCCCCGAAGCCCCATGAACCTAAACCCTGCAGACGCCACACCCCTAGACCCTAAACCCTAAATTCTACACCTTACAAACCCCAGACCCTCAACTCCCAAACCCTGGAACCTAATCCCCAGACCCGAAACTCAACCCCTACACCCTAGACCCTCCCTGAACCCTAAACGCTGAACCCAAATAAGCGCGGTAGAAATATAGCACATATGGGCACCCTTCTAGTACCCTTGCGATAGTACCCTTAACGGGTATACTCTGATGGAGCCCTATAGGGTGACCTTAAAGGAACCCGATTAAACCTTAAACCCTAGACCTTCAACCCTAAACCCCAAACCCTTGCAAAGCCCTAAACCTTAAGCCCGAGACGCGCAAAGGAATCCTATAAAAGACCATTGAACGATCCCGAATGGTACCTTTAAAGGAATCCCATGAAACAAGCCGGTAGGCCCTTTGCGCTGGACATTCTTTTACAGGACCCGGTCTGTAGCAGTGCGAACTGTGGCTTTTTCAGGCTTAAGATTTAGAGTCGGGATGTATGTGGCTCAAAGGGTCTGGTGGTATTGGGGTTTATGGTTTGGGGTCCGTGCCGTGAGAATGTTGTTGTATCAGCTTGTCTCCTACACACACATGCATGCGCTGAGGTTTCGGAGGCTTTTTGCGTGTCTTGTTTGGCGGGGTTCAGGCTCCATTCCTGTTTTCGGGAAGGTGGTGTCATCTTGGCTGAAAGGGGGGGAACATTGAGAATGTCTTGGATCCTGACCCTAAACCCCATGCACAGCCTCGGAGCGCGATACAGGTCTGAGCTCGCTGGGCTTGTGGTTTCTGGGAAAGCCTAAACTTTTGCGGGGCGTTCCGGTTTGTGCTAGCATAGTACCGAGGGAAACTGGAGCGGGAGGAAAGAACATACTGCTACTTGCAAACCAGAGCCACACACACACACACACACACCGGCACAAATTCATCACAGTTCAACGTAGGACACAATCCAAGCCCAGGGCTTTAGCTACAGAATCGAAGGTACAAGGGAAGCAAGTTGATATGAACATGTATGAACCAGGCACATCGGCTTTTCGGGGTGCCTGCAGGTTTTCTTCGTCACAGAGCAAGACGCTGGGGCCGTGGCCTTACTAGGGTGGGGTTTGTTCTCGTGTCTCGGACAATAGCGACCCTATGTATGGTGACCATGTAAAACAATGATACTCTTGATCGCAACGGGTCCAAATACGGGTATAGCAGGCTCTTATACTGTACGCTACTCGGACACTTCGGGAATAATCATCCCACAACTGGATCAGTCTCCCCAAATTGTCACCAGGTGGGCACGCTTGTCGGATATAGGATCGATGTGCATCAGCATATTCATGTGGGAGTTTCCGAACATTCGGTGTACCTTATTTGGGGGGTCCTTCTAGCAAGGATCCCTCTATTTAGGGTACTATTGTAGGGTCCCCAATTTTCGGAAACTCCCATGTATATCTTCGATTTGCCAAACGGCTCTCCGAAATCATGTGGTAGTTGCTTCAACAACCGGTCCCAAGTAGAACCAGCCCTAAACCCTATACGGTGCCCTCCAGTATATATACACACAAAAAGATCTTAAGGGGGTATAAGGTTTAGGGTTTGGGTTTAGAGTTTCGGGTTCAGGACTTTGGGTTTTGGGAAAGTTTGGGGTTTAGCCACTTGGAGGAGGCTAAGGGCTCTCAAAGCGACTGAAGCTAGACAGGATCTCTAAACCATGCACCTTCCTGTCCGAAGCTCTGACCCCGACCCCCAATGCCTCAAGCTCTTATCTTCCAAAAATCCTAAGCCTTCAAGCCTTATAAGAGCCCTCATCAAGCCGTGCAGCCCAAAGCTCGAAGCCATAGGCCCCGTGTCCGCCCTAGGAGCGGTCGCAGCTGCACTTGTCCGGGCCTAAGGGCCATCATCCTGAGGCTTTCGGTTTAGGGTTTAGGGTTTAGGGTTTGGGTTTAGGGTTTGGGTTTAGGGTTTGGGTTTAGGGTTTGGGTTTAGGGTTTGGGTTATAGGGTTTGGGGTTAGGGTTTAGGGTTTGAGGTTCAGGATTAGGGTTTAGGGTTTGGAGTTTAGGGTTTACGCTTCTCTTCCCATGCCTGCGTTTCCTGTTCTATACTTACAGGATCATGGGACTTAGTAACTAGGGTTATAAGTACGGTAACTATACTTGTAGTAAGTACTTCTACTAAGTCCCATGATCCTCCAAGTACTCGTACAGGTTCGGCCAAATGGCTAGTTCTCGTAATTAGGGTCCCTGTTCAGGGGGACACCCTGATAAAGAGGACCCTCCTAGGGGGCCCCAATGTAAAGAATTAGCCTGTCAATTTGTTTGTTCCCTTGGGGCCATTTTGTATAATTGTATTCTGACCCGGCACTTTATAAAAGAGACCCTGATTTGGACGACCACCCGCTTCTGTAATAATGACATCGTTCAACCATACAGAACCTTCATAAGCACAATACAGGGACCGTGAAAATTACAGATAAATCAATAAGTAGATACTATATAAACAAATAGTTATATATATGATACTATGTAAACAAATAGTTATATATATATGTGTGTGTGCACATCTGTTTGTATGTACATAGGTTTAGGTTGCAGTGTACTTCGATAGCCGATGTGAGCCCGGGTATTGAACAAGAGGGAACCCGTCCCTCGAAGCCCGTCTCCTCAAAACCCTAAACCCTTAGCCCTAAATTCTAAACCCTAAACGCCTAAGCCCCAAACCCTAAACCTTAAGCCCAAAACCCCCAAGCCCTAAACTCTAAACCCTAACCCTAGACCCTAAACCCAAGCAGAAGACTCAAGCAAGGCGTGGCCCGGAGGAGGAGGGGATTCATCGAAGTTTTTGGGGTTCGGGGGGGCTTGGTGCCATGAGGGCTCCGGTTTGAGGGTTTGCGATGGGCTTTAGGGATTTAGGGTTTAGGGTAATAAGGGCTCCTTTGAGAATTTGAGTTGGGTTTAAGGGTTTAGGGGCTTAGCGTTCAGGGTACTGAGGGCTCCTTGGAAGGTTTGAGATGGGGTTTAGAAGCTTAGGGATTGGAGGCTCGGGGATTGACGTTGAGGGTTTGATATGGGTTTTAAGGGTTTAGGTTAGAAGGGGCCCCCACCCTTTAATAGTGGTATACTAGGAATATAATAGGGCCCGAATATACTCCTTATAGTTACTATTCCAGGGTGGGGGCCCCTTCTAAGGTTTAGGGTTTAGGGATTGCAGGCTTGGGGATTGACGGCCTTCGTGGGTTTCAGGATGGTAAGGGCCTGCAAGGTGTGTGGGGATAAGGGTTTTGGAGTTCGGGGCTTCAAGGTTCAAGGGGTTGTGGGGCCCTTTTGACTTAGTAAGTAGGGTTAGTAAGGTGGGTTATGGGGATTATAATGGGGTTTCTAGGGGATACTAAGTAGACTTACTAAGTCAACAGGGCCTCCAAGAGGGGTTGTGGGGCAAGTTGGACCTGGCCGGGGTTTCGAATGCCGGGTTGAGACTTACCATACCTTGGCATCTTGGATCCCTGCCTAAACTGCAAGGTTCCCGTCCTTAGCGAGCAGTGGTGTGGTAGTTGTTTACAGTAGGTCGCAGACCAAAAAAACTGCGATCCGTATCCCGTGATCCCGCCGAAGTGGCTGTCTCCACAGGTTCTGATCGCGGCTAGGGGTTAGTGCTTGTGGCTTCGGGTTAGGAAGAATTAAGGATGTGTTGTGTAAGCATCGTTTGGGCCAAGCTATGAAGATGGTAGACCCTCAAGTCTTAAACTCCTTTGGAAGGATACTATGGGCTTTAATCATTGGAACTATAGTGTAAAAAAAGTAGGTTTCCTTTAAGGGGTCTACACTCCTGTCGGTTTTTGCACCAGAAAGAGTATGCCAAATACTGAACCCCGCACAGCGGAATCTGGATTAGAAGGACCCCTACGTTGGGTGTCCCAAACCGGGAAAAGCAATTTGAGAGGAACTCCTGCTCGGATAGGTCTATGCCTAGACCCTTCTAGACATCTCACAAACCGCGCATCCCTGTTTGAACAACCTAACCAGGTCCAAAAAGCTCTGAAACGATGTTGCTTCGTGGACAAAATCCTACAAAATCGGGGTTTTGGGGTTTAGAGTTGAGAAACCCTAAACCCTAAACCCTAAACCCTAAACCTCCTGTGAAGCTTCATTGTCTGGCGATTGAGAGGTTCTGATGTTGCTCTTGGGTTGTTCTTCTACCTAAGAGCACTTGCCTTTTGTGTAGGCCTCAATGAGGCAGGCCGACGCTGCACAACAGAAAAGGCCGCTGCACCTTAAAAAAAAAAAAAACCTCCTTTGGTGACAGGAGCCGTTCGACTTTGGGAAGCAGTGCCGACCTGAACCCTTGGACGAGTCCTGCTCTCAGGCTGCCCCTTTGGAAGGAGACGAACTTCCTTTGCTAGGGACCCAAGAAGCATATAAGCACAAGCATTTTATAGGGATATCCCTACCTCATTGGGCTTCATTATAAGGGGATTTACTTCCTTTGTTGGTTTAATATAGGGGCCTTGAGAATTCCCAATACTGCCTTTTAAGGGATCTGCTAGAGATCTATTATGGGGTTTGGCTGCCCCTTTGGAAGGATATTTAAATGGGCTGTAATTAGAAAAGGGGTTTAATAATAAGGTTTCTACAGTACAGGGGATTTAACAATTAGAACTATAGTATAATGTTGAACAGGCTTCTTTTAAAGGGGTATATAAGGGTTACTATAAGGTCTCGATAAGATTACTATAATGTAGGGTCCTTAGTAATTAGAATAGGGTTTTGGGTACAGTATACTATAACCATATCAAGGAACCCCAAAAAATAGTATTGGTAATTATTAGGCCCCTATATTGCAAGCTTCCTTTGTTGGTTTAGGGTCTGGCGTTCGGGGTTAGGGTTCAAGGATTTTGGGTGTAGGGTTCAAGGGTTTAGGGGTTTGGGTTGAAGTTCAGGCATCCGAGGGTTTAGACTTCAGGGTTTTGGGCTCGAGGGTTTAAGGGTTCAGGGTTTAGGGTGTTCTTTGTTGGCTTGGGGTGTACCTGGACCCTGTAAAACCTCCTCCCTATCGTGGGTTCCTTGTACATGTCTTTGGGGTCCAGGCACGCTTTAGGGTTTTGGTTTGGGTTTGCTACCGTCAAAAGCCCTCAGCCGCAGAATCTATGCTCTTGAAAGCCCCAGTAGAGATCTAGATGCCACGCCCTACACCGCAACAGACCTTCCCCGAACCATACCTATAGTCTCCATTGTAGCTCCTTTTTGGTTTAACCAAATATTTTCTTAGGATCCTATAAGGTGACCCCAAAATCAAACTACACGTACAATGGAGACTATAGGTAAACCCTATACACCCTTCAAGCGCCCTTTACCCTCCTGAGGCTCTACTACGTTGATCTGAGTCCGGCACTCATCAGATGCAGACCCAGCCGTGCTCAGGGTTCCTTTGAAGTTCTCCTTTAATGCAGGAGTTCGGGGTTTAGTGGACATTTATGTAAGGGGTTAAGGGGGCCTGGGGGTTGCAGGGTTTAGCGAGGATTTTGGCTGATGTGGGGTGTTACTTAGAGAGAGGAAGTCCCGAATGTAGACCTTCATTAGTAAGATCCTGATGTAGACACCTAATTTATGCACCCCACCTTACGAGGCATTGTAACACGCATCCTAGTGTGTAGCACGTTACAGAAAACAAAGGTTGTCAACCAGGAGGGGTCGACATCATTATCCCAGAAACCCGCTCAGCACACAGACCATGTTTCGAAATGCTGTTGGGATTTAGGGTCCGATTGGTGGTTTCCTTTCCACTCACCATCAGGCATTCGAATTTGAAGGTTAAGGGTCTAGTGTGGGAGCCTGATTAATAAGAAACCATGGGACTTATACTAGGGTTCCATATGTGAATCCTACTATTTTCGGGTTATGTGCCCAGGGTTTCTTTGATCAGGTTGCTACAATAGTGTGGAGCCGGCCTGGCTGGTTGCTGTGCCAAGCTCCTAAGTTTGTTTATCACAGGTTTTGGGTTCATTAATATAGGTACCTATACTATTTTATGTGGTTCCTGATTATAAGCATAGTACAATGGGCCCCAAAACCTATTGAACTTATTAAGGCCCCTCTAGTAGATAAGTTTACACAGACTGTGATCATGCTTGTTCTCAGTTCTCACCAAAGGCAAAGTCTAAACCACTTACCAGCTGTCGTCACAAGTTTCTCTAGAGTATGGATATGGGAGTTTCCGAAAATTAGGAGTACCTTGTTTTGCGGTCCTGGCAATAAGGATCCCACTATTTAGGGTACTATGTTCGGGTCCCCTGTTTTCGGAAACCCCCATATCTGTTCCTGAATCTCCAATTAGGATCCTGTTGGAGCTCGAGCTAGAGTCTATTCCTGGATCACGTGTCATCGTTCGCCCAACAGAAGTTCTTTGGGGTGCGAGAACGCGAGCACTTCTCAGCTCCGTATCAGGCCCTCTTCGACAACAAGTAGGAGCTGATGAGCCGCTTGTCGGGGTCCTTGAGGTCTCACATCCCTGCGGCCGTCCAGGCTGAGATCGACGCCGAATACGCCGACTACGTCTGGGGCCAGAGGCACGGGCTAGCGGCGTCTGAATGTGCAGAGCATGTCGCGACCCGCAACTTTGCTCGGTCGGCCACCACGCGGGGTGACAACTCAGCCCACGTCGCGGCCCTGAAGTCAACATACTTCATCGTGGCGCACATCGACTCCGACGACACTCTCTTGCTTTGTCTCTCTTGATTTAGCGCTTTGCTTGACCGAGTTGTGAGAGCGTAATTAAACCCTAAATCCCAAACATCCCCAAATCCTCCAAACCCTAAACCCAGACTAATGAACCGAGACACCAAAGCTAGAGCCCGATAATCAACAGCTAGATCCCTCAAACTGTAGAACCCTAAACTCTAAACCCTAAACCCCCAAATGCAAGAACCGAAATCCTCAGCCCCTCTAGCAGAACTTCCAAGCCCCAAATATAGGGCCTAAAGAACTACCTGTACTATTTTGGGGGTTCCTTATTATATTTATAGTATAATGGACGCCGAAAGCCTATTCTCATTATTAAGGACCCCATACGAAGCTCCACCACCAGACGGCCAGGCCCCCTTACGTCGACGTTCTCATTGCCCTATCTGACTCGCGAAGCGAGTTGCAGAGGCCCTGCTACAAGATGCCTTGGGTGAAAGTGCCGCTTGTTATTAATAGTATTATTATAATGTACTACTACATTAATCATATTACTTATGAATTATAATATTGTACTTCCATTATTACATGATCCGAAATACTAGCTGAAAATAGCTACCATCACGAATCCAAACATTCCCCCCGAGTACGAATTTGCAAGAGGATTATCCTAAACGTCCAACCCAGAGGCAAGAGCTCCTACAGTGAACCCCGGTAACATGAACAGTTGGCAAATCGAGCTATATGATGAGTGCTGGGCCTCGGTATAGTCTGATATTCCATGGGAGACTATCCTAAACCTACAGCTTAAGGGAATCGGGATACTGATAGGATTTTGGCCTCGGTATAGTATCTTAAACCCTAAACCTACAGCTTCAGGGAACTGGGATACCATGGGAGACTATCCTAAACCTACAGCTTAAGGGAATCGGGATACTGATAGGATTTTGGACTTTTGGGGGCTCGGGTTTGGAATCCCATACTGAAAGGCTCTTGGGCGCTATGTTTCTAGCAGGGGCTAGAGGGGCTGTAGGGCGTAGTTTAGTGGTCCAAAATCAAGCTGTTCAATCTTTGGGGTTCTGAAGGTAGTCTTATTCTCAAGGCTTGAACTCCTTACCCCGTACTTGAGAAGTACAGATTCGGGGTCTAACGTTTGGGACTGAGTAGAAGCTTGGCTTCTGGGTTTCCGAAGGTGTGGAGTGAGCGTTCCGGCGCGGCAGGGGCTAATCGCTGTCTGGGTTCAAGATTCAAACTAAGACCCTCGTTGAATTTCTGAGGCTGGGCCCCAAATCGAAAAGAGAGCTTCGGGAGTTTAGGTTTTAGGGAGGGTTCGGGCTCTTCTGATAAGAAAGGATCCGGGTGTATCTTTAAGTCTCTTCATAAGACTGGGATTCACAGCCCTTTTGCTGCGAGGCTTACAGTCGACTACCCAGCCGTCGCGCTACTACGGTGCGGTCAGCTGGCTCAGACATAAAAAACGGGCTCTAATAATTACAAGGCTCTACTAGGGCTTCTATAGGGATCCATAATAAGGGTTCTTAATGAGAATAGGGTTCCTTCAAAGGGATTGGTGAAAGGGCTACTATAAGGGATCTATAATAAGGGTTCTATACTGTAAGAGTCACACCAGGCTATCCCTGAACCCTCGAACCCCGACACCTTCCCCTTAAGGGTCGAAGGGATCCAAATATTAGGTGCTTGAGTTTAGGAAGATGGTTGTGCGGGTTAATGTTTGGGAGAGTATATGATCATCTTAAACCCTAAACCCTAAAACCCCGTCCCCTTCAAACTTGAATTCTTGCGGCCTTTCCCTATAAGCCCCTATCCTAAACCCTGCACCCTTAAGCCTCAACTCCTATGTAAATTGCCAAGCCCTACAAACCCGAAATGCATACTGAAGGGCTTGTTAAACCTTCAATCCTTTGAGCCCGAAGCTCTAAACTCTCAACCGCTAAAGCCCGAACTCTGAACCGCGCCTCCCCCCTAAGGCGTTGAGGCTGTCGGGACGCCGGGAAGCTCAGTGGGCTGTGTTGTTTGGGGCCTTGGCTTCCCGGGCTTCGTAACACGTAAAAATATGGGAGGGTAACGTCTTATTTTAGGCCTGGGTCCTTATAATAAGGATCCTACTGTTTAGGTTACTTCGGAAACTCCCATATAAGGTTCTAGTCTTTCTACAAGGGTTGGATCAGGGGTTCTATTAGGGTTTAGGGCTTCGCGGTGCAGGGGTTGGGATTGAGGGTTTAGGGTTGTTACTGGGCATCCTACTAAACCTGAAACCCCAAGCCATTTTTTAAAAAAAGCTACAAGGTCCCTTTTGACCCTATAAACCATTAAACACTAAGCCCAGTTTTTTTTAAAAAAAAAAGCTACAAAGTCCCTTTTGACCCTAGAAACCTGAAACCCTAAGCCCAGTTTTAAAAAAAGCTACAGAGTCCCTTTTGACCCTAGAAACCTGAAACCCTAAGCCCAGTTTTAAGAAAAGCTACAGAGTCCCTTCTGACCCTATAGACTTTGAACCCTAAGCCCAGTTTTAGAAAAGCTACACAGTCCCTTCTGACCCTATAGACTTTGAACCCTAAGCCCAGTTTTACCAATCTACAAAGTCCCTTCTGACCCTATAGACCTTGAACCCTAAGCCCAGTTTAATAAAAAGAGCTACAAAGTCCCTTTTGACCCTAGAAACCTGAAACCCTAAGCCCAGTTGAAAAAAGCTACAAAGTTCCTTTTGACCCTAGAAACCGGAAACCCTAAGCCCAGTTTAAAAAAAAAGCTACAAGGTCCCTTTTGACCCTACATACCATTAAACACTAAGCCCAGTTTTTTTTTAACAGCTACAAAGTCCCTTTTGACGCTATAAACCTTAAACCCTAAGCCCAGTTCTAGAAAAGCTACACAGTCCCTTCTGACCCTATAGACCTTGAACCCTAAGCCCAGTTTTGAAAAGCTACAAAGTCCCTTCTGACCCTATAGACCTTGAACCCTAAGCCCAGTTTTAAAAAGCTGCAAAGTTCCTTTTGACCCTATAAACCATTAAACACTAAGCCCAGTTTAAAAAAAGCTACAAAGTCCCTTTTGACCCTATAAACCATTAAACACTAAGCCCAGTTTAAAAAAAGCTACAAAGTCCCTTTTGACCCGAAAAATCTGAAACCCTAAGCCCAATTTGAAAAAGCTACAAAGTCCCTTTTGACCCTATACACCTTAAGCCCTAAGCCCGTTTTTGACAAAGCTACAAAGTCCCTTTTGACCCTAGAAACCCGAAACCATAAGCCCAGTTTAAAGAAAAAGCTACAAGGTCCCTTTTGACCCTATAAACCATTAAACACTAAGCCCGGTTTTAAAAAAAAGCTACAAAGTCCCTCTTGACCCTATAAACCTGAAACCCTAAGCCCAGTTTTAGAAAAGCTACAAAGTCCCTTCTGCCCCCATAAACCTTAGACCCTAAGCCCAGTTTAAAAAAGCTACAAAGTCCCTTTTGACCCTATAAATCTGAAACCCTAAGCCCAGTTTGAAAAAGCGACAAAGTCCCTTTTGACCCTATACACCTTAAGCCCTAAGCCCATTTTTGACAAAGCTACAAAGTCCCTTTTGACCCTATAAACCATTAAACACTAAGCCCAGTTTAAAGAAAAAGCTCCAAGGTCCCTTTTGACCCTATAAACCTTTAAACACTAAGCCCAGTTTTAAAAAAAAGCTACAAAGTCCCTCTTGACCCTATAAACCTGAAACCCTAAGCCCAGTTTTAGAAAAGCTACAAAGTCCCATCTGCCCCCATAAACCTTAGACCCTAAACCCAGTTTAAAAAAGCTACAAAGTCCCTTTTGACCCTATAAATCTGAAACCCTAAGCCCAGTTTGAAAAAGCGACAAAGTCCCTTTTGACCCTATACACCTTAAGCCCTAAGCCCATTTTTGACAAAGCTACAAAGTCCCTTTTGACCCTATAAACCATTAAACACTAAGCCCAGTTTTGAAAAAGCGAGTGGGGCCTTGAGGCCTCCGAGCCGGCCGGCGCTACGCCGTGGGCTTCCGCGCGGCGGCTCCCGCAGCTTCCGAGGCGCTGGGCCTCCCTTGGTTTAGGGCTTAGGGCTTTAGGGTTTTAGGGTTTGAGGGTTTTAGGGTTTAGGGTTTTAGGGTTTAGGGTGTTTGGGGTTTTAGGGTTTTAGGGTTTAGGGTTTAGGGTGTTTGGGGTTTCTACATCCTTATACTAGCCCTTATAGACCCCTAGGGTACCTTTAAAGGGGTCCGTAAAGGGTTCCTCAAAGGGATCTATAACAGATATATAAAGGGTCTAGGGTTCAGAGTTTCCAGGGATTTTGGGTATACCCGGACCCTATTTTTTAGGGTTCCCTAATATGATTTCTTTATATGAGTCCTTAAGAAGATAGGTTATTTGAGACAAAAGCTTTAACCCTAATCCATACCCAAAGGGTCCTAGGCAGTGTCATGGGAGATACTTCCCCAAATCATAGTAGTAGTTCCTAATATAGAAATCCTACATTCTACTATATAGGTGCTTTGGACCCTTTGGGTTAGGGTTTACGGGTATAGGGTTTAGGGTTTGATAAGCATTTTAAGGTTTCCTCGAGGTTTAAAAGGGTTTTCTAAAGTTTTGAGGCGTTTTCTGTTATTGTAGGGCTTTCTTGGGTTGACTTGGGTTTTACACGGCTTTCCTGGCTGTTAAGGCTTTAGGTTTCAGGCTTTATGGTTTAATAGGGCTGTCAAGGGCTCCTTTCAGGGTCCTGTTGAGGGTTTGATTGGGGTTTGGATTGGGTTGTATATGGCTGTAGGGTTTCATGTTTGATAGGGCTGTTAGGTCTGGGGTTCCCTAGCCCTAAACCCTAAACCTAGATGGATTTTAGGGGTCCCTTTACGGGTGTTATCGGGTGTCTGGAGGTTTTTGTGGGGTTTTGCAGGGTGCTCTGGGTTCCATTAGGGCGTTAGGGGTGCCTGGGGGGTTCTATAGTTTATTTTCCCGAACCCCCATCTGTTAAACCCCCCATGCCGCTAGCAGGTAGCAAATTCAACAAATCCCCTAAGCTCGATGGAACGCTTCAAAAATCAGCAACACATCTCTGAAGCCCTCTGTGCCAAAACCCCAATGTAGAGACCCTTTTCGTGTTCGAACCAATGATGAAACCCTAGAGAACAGCTCTCAAACCCTTACGCCCTATACCCCACGATGGATACCCTAGATAGAGACCCTTATATAAAGCCTACACCGCAAGAAAAGGACCCCTACACTTGTACAAGTACAATTATACATATGTATGTATACATCCCTATACCCCAAGAGAGAGACCCTTCGAACCTCTATACCCAAGATAGAGGTGTATCCCAAGATAGAGACCCATATTTCCCCTGCGCCCCAACAGAGAGACCCTTTGCAGGCACGTATACGCCAAGATAGAGACCCTGAGATAAGCCCCTATACATCAACATAGAGATGCAAATATAAACCGAGATAGAGACACTCAGTTAAACCCCTCATGCCCCAAGATAGAGACCCTCGTATACCCCTACACCCCAAAGATAGAGACCCATATATAGACCCCTATACCCCAGGATAGAGATATACACCAAGGTAGAGACCAGCATATCAGTTTGTAAACCCCTGTATCCCAAGGTAGATTTCCTGATATGACCCCGGTATGCCCAAGATAGAGACCCTTACATGAATGCCTGTACTCCAAGATAGAGATCTGCACATAAACCCCTATACCCCCCCAGAAGAGACAGTTCAAGCCAAATCGCGAGGCATTAGACTTTCCGCATTGGTCGCTGCAGACACTCACGACCTTGCAGGCAGAGGGTATTTGTTGCATTTCCTTTTAGTGGGTGGAGGGGGTAGAGTTCTTGAAGGAGCGTGCAAAAGGTATTTTGGGGTTCTACAGATTTTCACGGGTATCATAGGAACTTTTTGGCGTTTTTGTTGTAGGAGGCTTCTTCTGGGGTTTATATACAGGGGTGTCTTGGAGGCTTAGCCTGCGGTTCATTCCTTCGCCGTCTGCCCTCCGTCGAAGATATTCGGCTCACGCCTTCAACTTTACCACAGGACGCTGCCCTTGCAGCAGAAGCTCATATGGTATATACATTAGCCTTCCCTCCATCCCCCCAACTACCCTTTAAAGTGGTCCCGAATTACGTCTTAATGAGAAAAAATAGAGCCCTTCAAAGGGTACTTGGGGGATCCTTGTCTACCCTGGAGCCCTGAATCACCTCGTCATCGTCGACAGGAGGAGATTGATGGAACGACAGCCGCTGTCCCGCTGCAGCTTGGCGTCGAGGGACTACTATAGGGGTCTTTTCTGGAACAGGATTTTTGGGAATATTATACTATGGCCCACACCCTAGGCTTTTCGCAGGATCAGCCTGAGTCCAACAGCCTTGGGCTCCTCACTACCCTAGTTATAAGATAGAAAAAGGGATCCTTAAGGGTTCCGGCAAGGAATCTATAAGAGATATGTTATAGGCTTTAGGGTCTAGGATAAATTACCATAGGGTTCCTTAAGGGCTCTATAAGGGATCCTCAAAGCAAGCTATAGGGGATCTTTAGGGGTTTAGGGTCTATACTAGGTTCCCTAGTAGGACTAAACAATTTCGTAGGGCTCCTTGTTGTGCTTCTACTCTAAAAGGAGCCCAAAACCCTGTTCTAATCATTAAGGCCCCTAAACTCTGAACCCTTATAGTAGCCCCTATAGTAACCTTTTGGGGAGCCCTCAAGAAGATCCCAAAAGCCCATTCTACAGTAGAAGGAACATTATTCTCCTCATACCCATAAGGTAAACTATAAGGGATCCTCGCACTGATCCTCCTAAACCCATGTTCCAACTTTCGCGGGTTCTCTATAATTAATCAAGCCCCCACATTTTCCGGTGGGGCTAGGCCATCGACTCTCCGAGGGAATAGCCCAGCACCCTCCGGGGACCTAATAATGAGCAACTTTGGGGAATTTTCGTAAACGTTATTGAAAACTCTGGCAAAAAAGCACCTATACCAAAGAACGTTAAAACCTACAAACCCAAAGCCCCTGCTTGAAGGCTTCAAGGCTGAAAGGGACCAGGGATTTCGGTAGGAAGCTCGGCTATCTTTACTACCACTACGACGACGACGAGTACGACCACGACCGCGACTTCTGCTTCGAGCTCGACTTCCACAAGTAGCGCTCGTAGTAGCATTCCAGAAAGTCACACTGTGGCGCTTCAACCCCGAAGCTCACTCGGCTTCGCCCGCCAGCCCCAGGCTTCGGTAGAGTAGGTTTCCTGCACCAGCCGTGCCCCTCCCCGGGAAAAGTCCGCAGTAATTCAATTTGTTTTCGAGGGGGAAGGCGGTGTCCCCACATTAATCAGGCTTTCACAGTCTGTTCACCTGTATCAAACCATCAGCCTTAAACTTGGGCACTTTAACCTCAAACTTACCTAGAGTCTCCATTGTAGTTCCTTTTTTGGCTTTTTGGTTAAGCAGTTCTTATGGTTAGGAACCTATGCTATAAAACTGGTTAAATAAAAGAGGAACTACAATGGAGACTATGGGTGAACCCTAAACCCTAAAGCCTAAAACCCCTGAACCTGCAAACCAGCAAGGAACCCACGGCAAGTCAATGAAGAGTCTTTCCGCGCCTCGACAGCAGAGATCATGGAGGGGCTTCAAGATTAGAGAAGCTTTAGAAGCACCATGACTATTCCTTAGGGCTCCTGTTCAAACCATGCTACAAGCTACCTCAAAACCCAGTTCTGTTCATTGTGGCCCCTACACACCCTAAAACCTCAACCCCTAAACTACCACATAGAAAGTGTATATAGGGTTCAGGGCATTGGGATTTGGTGTACTCGCCTTCTTCGGTTGTAGGGTCTTGACTTTGGGGTCTAGGTCCAAGGTTTAGGATCTAGGGTTTTAGGGCCCCATCGGCATGTTCGGTGGTGTACAGGGCTTGATAGAGGGTGACAAAGGCTTCATACGGGGTTGGGAGGATCTCCCAACTCCCTGAATCAGTCAGTGCTCTCCGACAAGCTACAGTTGATGATATCAATCCCGCATTGCGTTACCTTTAGGACCTACTAGACTAGGGGAATTATGCTATATTACTTATTCTGGGTAATGCAGGATTGACATCATCGACCGTGTGACAGGGTGGCTTTTATGACAAGGATGAAAGGTCGTTTGTTCGATTATCTGCTCAGCCCTGGTTCAGTACCTTGGTACTTTGCTGCAGGAAGCCTTCAATGCAAGCAGCGTGACCGATGTATCCGGTCCCGGTCCCTTTCGAGCGTCTGTAAAGTGTGTTTTTGCAGCTTGTTTTTATCCGGGTGTGTGGTATAGTTTAAAGGACTTTCTTGAACCATGCACCCTACACAGATCCAAGATCCTAAAATCAATTCACCGCCATCGAAAATTCCGTGCTGCAATGTATCCTAGCGCTGGTGGCAATAATCTGCATGACGGTTGCGTTGCTGCTGATGCCGACGTCGACGACGGTGCGGGTGGCTTAGATATTGGGGTAGAACATGTATGGGAGTTTCCGAAAATCGGGGTACAGTGTTCTGGGGTCCTTATAACAAGCATCCTAGTATTTAGGCTACTATATTAGGGTCCCCTGTTTCCGGAAACTCCCATATGGTTCAAGTATGTTTATGAGCCATGAAAAATGTTAGTGAAGTCGGAGAACTCGGAGAGCTGCTACTCGTATTGCTATCGCTGCTGTGAGTCTCACCTGTGCTATCGTCATTGCGGACCTGTTGGGTTTTTACTTATTCTCGTTATGGCAACGGTCCTGTATAAACCCTAAGCCCTAAACCCCTAAACCCTAGCTATATCAACCCCTGAACCCTAAACCGCTAAACTCTAGTTATATAAACCCCTAAACCCCCTAAACCCCTAAACCCTTCCCATAATCTGCCGGAAGACCCTTTGCCTAACAGTTGAAGAGATCTGCGGCCCCCGCCTCCCGCGCCCCGCATCCGCTCTTGGGTCGCTCCTCAGTGATGCTTAGGTTTCCTGATGGTCTGGAATTACAAGACTATGATGATTTGGGAAAGTATCCCCCATAACAGACCTAGGACCCTTTGGGTTCAACAAGGCTTAGGTTTCCTGATGGTTGGGAATTACGATCAAAGGGCAAAAGGAGGGACCCCTAATAAGGACCCCTAGGTATATACCCATGTTACAGCCATTATATACCCATTATATAGCCCATTATAGGATCTCTCCGAAGCCCGAAAGCACTGCACCCCAGACTCTACCTAGAGGCTCCATAGTAGTTCCTTCTTGGAGTTCATATTTAGAATCCTATAAGGTAATCCCAAAAAGGAACCACTATGGAGCCTCTGGGTAACGCATTCAACAAAGCACTCAAACATCGCCAAGAGAGTTCGAGGTCTGTTCCAATACCAGCCTGCCCTGTCATCGCCCACATCTCCTGCAGCTTGGCAGACCTGTAAGGGTCCATGTACTCATATGGGAGTTTCCCAAAATAGGGGACCCTAATCTAGTACCCGAAATAGTAAATTCTTATTATAAGGACCCCCAAGTAAGGTACCCGAATTTTCGGAAACTGCCAGATAGTATACGTATACGTTGGCCTTAATGTAGTCCCTACATAGCTACTTTGGGGCTCATGCATCTCTATATGGGTACATGGAACCTTGGCAGACCAGTCTTGCCTGCAGGGGGAAGGGTATCGATATATGAGGTTTCATTTCGGCCTGTTACATGCATGGGGGCTTGAATGCTTAGCATTTCCTTGTGTTTTCCATAATACGGGTATGCTCGAATATGCACCCCCGAACCCCTGCTCAACTTGCAGGTTCACGGGTAGTTATAAGTTGTGTTATAAGTCCCTTAATATGGGTTATAAGTATAGTTACCCTACTTCTAACCCTACTTATAACTACCCATGAACCTCCAAGTAAACCCTATACCCACATGGTACCCATATATAGAACCCTTTAAAGGAACCCCTATAGTACCTCATTTAGGCCCCTATAGTAGACCTTTGCTGGTAGCTCTAGTGGCCCCTAAAGAAAAGCTTTTGCAACGCTTAGAGCTTCACACCAAAACCCCCAGGCCCCTGAGACTAAAGGGATACTTTTCCGGACCCTTTAAACCCTCTAACCCTAAACCCTATAAATCCTAAACTGTAAACCCGAGAATAAGTCTGAATCCTAAACCGTTTACCCTAGACTCTAAATCCTAAGCTGTAAACCCTAAACGCTTCATCCTAAACTGTATAAACCCTAAAAACCCAAAATCCTAAACTGCAAACCCCAGACCCTGAACCCTAACATGGACCCGAAGACCTCCAGCGCCTAAACCCTTTTGCAATCCAACCGACTTTCACTGTCAGCTGGGCCCGTGACCAAAGGTGGTCTGGCGGTTTTAGGTTTAGGGTTTACAGGGTTGGACCTTTGGAGGGTAATACAGGGGTTCGTTTAAGGGTTCTTTAAAGGGCTGTAATAGGGTTTCGAGGGCAATATAAGGTTCTCTTAAGGGTTCTTTAAAGGGCTATAATTGGGTTTCTAGGGTAATATAGGGGTTCCTTTAAGGGTTCTTTAAAGGGCTATAATAGGGTTTCTAGGGTAATATAGGGGTTCCTTTTGGGGTTCTTCGCTGGGCCACAATAGGGTTTCCAGAGGTTCTTGGTTTAGGGTTTCTGGGGCGTTTTGGGGTTTGAGGTTTTGGGCTCTGGGACTCTCCTAGACCCCCCAACTACCCTTTATTGTAGCCCCAAATTACCTCTTAATGAGAAATATCAGAGCCCTTTAAAGGGTATGGCTAGGTTGAGGGTTTAGGGTTTAGGTCGTTGCAGCCTAGCTCCAAGCTGCCGGGGCTTTGAGGGTTTAGGGTATTTCAGCATCCTCAACTTCAGGACAAACAGTCTTGAAGGTTATGCATCCTCTGTGTCTGCTGAAGTTGTCTCGCTGTCCTAATGTACCTGTATTCGTGCTTCGTGCCTTGCATTTTTACAAACCTGTTGAGAGCCCTTCTGCGCTCGACAGAAAAAAGAAACACATCCGAAACCGTAAACCAAAAAGCCCTAAACCCCAAACCCTCTTCTTTACGCTGATGAAGCCAAGGTTCTTCACTTTAGCTCCCGGCTTCCCACTTCGGTGAATACCGCGGCAGCCGCCTCAGAGAGGAAAGGAGACGGGCTTTTCAAGGGAGTTCAAACATAGGGGCCTTAATAATTAATTGCCAATACTACCTTTAAGAGGGTCCTTAAGGGTTCCTTCAAGGGGTCTATAAGGAATATATATATATATACATATATATATACATGGACTTTATACGTGTATATATATATATACATATATATATATATACACATATATATATATATACACATATATATATATATACATATATAAACATAGGGTTTAGGGTTTAGGATAGGGCCCTTTGTAATTATCTGGACTGTTTTGGTGGTTCCTTATTACATTTATAGTATCATGGGCCCCAAAACCCTATTCTAATTATTAAGGCCCCGATAGAACGGGGTTTTCTGGCTATTCCACAGGTTTTTTTAGGTGTCATAGGGATTGCTTTGCCTGATTTTGCAGGGTTTCATCGGTGGTGGTTTCTTTCAGGCTTTACTCCTAGGGTTGTGCAAGGGCAAGATACTCTGCTCCTATCTCTTTCTGTTTTTTGTCTCTCTCGCGCTCTCACTCTCACTCTCGCTCTCGCTCTCTCTCTCTCTCTCTCTCTCCCTCACTCTCTCTCTCTCTCTCCCTCTCTCCCTCTCTCCCTCTCTCCCTCCTCCCTCTCTCTCTCTCTCTCTCTCTCTCTCTCTCTCTCTCTCTCTCTCTCTCTCTCTCTCTCTCTCTCTATAATATATATATATATATATATATATATATATATATACACATGAGATCCGGTGCAGGTTACTCTCAAAGGCCAGCTTTTTTACGACTTCTGAGAGGTTCATGGTGGGATTCTAACAGCGGGCCTAGTCAAGTGTAGGGTCTAAGGCTTTCGGAGCGGCATACAGAGTTGTTGCTTTAAGCCCTAAGCATTTAGGGTCTTGGGCAGGCGTTCAGGGCTCTGTCAGCCTTCGAATCGATCTGGGGATAGGCAGCAGTGTTGGGGTGTAATGTTTGGGGCTGTGCTGAACATTTGATCCCCAATTTGAGCCCAAGCTGTAAAACAATCCAGGCCATAATCCTCCTGTTGACTGTCTGGTTCTTCGTCGGGAATGGGGGAATAGGAATAGATCCCTATAGTAGTCCCGGAGTCCCTATATCTTTAATCCCCGATATGAGTCCCCATTCCCTACTAAGAACCAGACAGTTGAAGATGAAAGGAGTTCCTACTGCAGCTTCCAACATATTTTCCTCAAATGCATACTCAGCAAGGGACCAGTGTTTCGAACAGGCCCTGCACATGAGGGTTGTTCCGCCGCTTCAGTTGGTTACAGCACCAGTGTCATAGAAGAGCAGATCCCCATGCAGCCACCGCCACATAAACCCTAAACAAACGATAACCCGTAGCCTCCATATACCCTGAACCCAAAACCCGAAACCCAAACCGTATAAACCCATATTATGCAGCCGGAAACGAGCCCATCTTAACTTCCCAGGTGTTCATCAGCATTGCTGGTTTCACGCTGCCGTCTTTGAGCTCCTGCGTGTTGCGTGCCCTTTCCTCAGAGATCTCCTTTTATCTTCTTGGCAGGTCTGGGGTCGGAGTTTAGGATTTGGGGTTTAGGATTTAGGGTTTAGGGTTTAGGAGGTCTGGGGTTCAGAAGGCTTCGGGGTGTAATTCGGCTTTTGAGTTTTCGGCTTTAGGGGTTTAGGGTCCAAGGGTTCAAGGTTTCTGGGCTTGCTGGAGTTGAGGACCTGTCTGTTGGCTTGGAGGGATGAAAACTGCAGTTGACAGCTAAGCTTACGGTGTTGGGAATGCGAGGATTGAGGAGGTCCTGATCAAAAGTGGAGCTTATGGCTATTTGGGGGGGGGGCATATGTTTCGAAGAAGTATGGCCTGCCTGCTTGTTTGTTCCAGTGGTCATTGTGGCTGGTCGGGTGTTTGTGCTGGATGACTTCCTGTTTGTGTTTCTTCCACTGCAGCTCCAATAGTTACACTGCAACTACCATCGTACGTGAAGACGCCACAAATGCTTCTATTGCTGATGCTGCTTCTGTAGCTTCACTGATAGCAATGTCGAGTTGCAACTAATCACGACGCTCTGTTTTTTGTTGTCGTGAATGGTGCGCATCTGGCTGAGACTAATTGTAAGCGCTCTTGCAATCTCCCTAAAACGCCATTCTTCTTCTGATGCTCTGGGCCTTGTCAGTGCGAGATGGCCCTCGCTGTGAACCCAACTTGGCAGTCGCTGCTTCTGTCCATAGCTTCTTCAGTGAGCACTGGGATAGAGATGCCTGTCCTTCACTGTTTGACTCCACATGCTGGCACAGAACAATGCGAGTAATGCAAGGTACAGCAACATCAAACACGCACTTTGATTCGTGCGAGGTCGTTGCACCTGCGCTGATCCGCTGGAGCTATGACAGCACGCAGTTCCTGCATGCTGCGGATGCAATCACGCACACTCCTCAGCAGAACGCTGGCCAGTAGCGTTGGTGATCAGAGCAGGTCGAAAGTTGAGGCTGTGGTTTCCTAAGCCTTTATGTCGACACCCTGTAAACCGACTGTTCTGGGAGCAGTTGCCTTTAGAATCCCGCAATAAATCGTTTAGTTTAGTCGTGCAGCCCCGCAGGAAATGCTCCGCTTGCTTGACTGCATCCTCGCACGCATAGTCCGGCCCAGAAGCAACTCCGTCTCCAAGTCCCATCCCAAAATCGGAGAACAGTGCACGCTGCCATGGCTAGTGTCATGGACCCTTAGTGGAGTCCCTCAAAAAAGTGGCGTTAATCATTACCTATACTATTTTGGGGCTTCCTTATTCTGACTATAGTATAACGGGCCCCAAAACCCTATTCTAACTATTAAGGCTCGCACAGTATACTTTTCAAAATTATCTCAACCCCGGAATCTGGACCCTCATCTTACGCCTCAATTGATACGACAAGGCCCTCTGCTCTGTGAATGCTATGAGGCCATACCTCCCAAACAACGGCTTGTACCCGGATGGCACGCCTATAGTGGAGGAGGAGTGCATGCAAACGGTGGTAAGTTTCAGAAAAAGGGCCGGCCCTGATTGGTATTTCTTGGAAGTACCTGAGCAGTTAGCTGTTGCACTCTGGGATGTACAGTAATGGCCCTGCTGTAGTTCAAAGGTAACAGTTTTGGTGCCACCGCACTCCTGTCTCGCAAAAATACTCATACAAAAGTAAGATTGACAGGATATCAAGAGTTCAAGACAAGTGCTGGTGCTTCATATTATGTAGGAGAATAATCTCGAAATCATCAACACAATAATAAAGCCAGCACTAAAGCCGTGGTCTTGAAAACCCCGACCCTGTATCATAAACTGTGTTCCCTATACAGAACATGAATCAAGTAACCCGGACGGGAATCTTCAGTCTATAATAAATCATGGGCTTACCTTGCTGCAGCTCGTGCTTCATGCCTAAACCCGTAACCCTTAACTCCAGGCCCTTCACCCCTAAGCCCTTCATTAGACCGGAAGCGGCTTTCGGGGTGTTCTGCTCGCTCTTGGGAGGGCTTTGGGTAGATAGATCATTGCATGCACATCTAGTCTATAGTATAGTTTGGGCTCTGAATATTTGACGACAATATCACATGCTAGTCCCTGTGCAAACGTTTTGTAATGGACATCAGTAGCGCCATTATTGTCATTGTTTAGGGCTGAAGTCATGCCTGGGGCTTGAGGGGTTTGCCTCTATGACAATGCTGAGATGAACATGATGCCCTTGGGGTCTGCGGCGCGTATGTGTTCTGTCATGAAGGGAGATGGCATGAGAATCTGGAGTCCCCTTCGTTGTCTCTAAGCTGCCGTGCCTAGGCCGACCCCCGCCTGAACCTGCTTGAGGAATCGTTCTTGAAATATTACAGGGGCCTAAGTGATTAGTACAAACAGTCTTCGTAGGTTCCTTATTATAAGTGCAGTATAATATACCCCAAAACCGTACTCTAATCATGAAGGCCCCGACATTAGCCGTTGTAGTTAGAATAGGGTTCATAATCATAATAAGGACCCCCGAAATAGTCCCAAAAATAGTATTGGGCCCTGTACTAATCGTTGTAACAGCGACAGGACCTTCCCACCGGGCCCATACCTTCACCAGTGGTGGCATTCCTGCACATGGACGTTTCAGGAATGTTGGTTTTGACAGGGCTTTGGGTTTGACAGGGGCTTTATGTGGGAGTTTCCGAGAATAGGGGACCCTAGTCTAGTACCCTAAATAGTTGGATCCTTTTTGCGACCCCAAAATAAGGTACCCCTAATGCTCGAAAACTCCCATTTGGGAATTTAAAGTTTCCTGTGTGTTTTTGTCACTCCAGGGTTTTGTTGTCTACTTTAACTTCCAATAACCTACCTTTTTAAGGACTTATATACAGAAATCATATTTGGGAACCCTGAAAAAGGTAGGTTCCTTAGGGTCCAGGTAGGGTTTAGGGTTTACTGTACCTAGAGTCTAAATCCTAGACCCTTTAGATATCCGTTATAGATCCCTTTAAGGAACCCTTTAAGGATCCCTTTAAAGGTACCCCGTCTCGGTGTTTGGGCCGAGGATGGTTCGTGTTCAGGAGGGCCAGATTTTGTTAGGCTTGTAATTTACAGGTTCCTTAAGGGTTCCTTTAAAGGGATCTATATAGAAGGGATCTATAAAGGGTTTAGGGTTTAGGGGGCAAGTTGAGGTTCCAGAGAGTGGTCGCACATCATCATGCAGGGATCTGCTTTCATGAAGGCCTGGGCTAAGGTGTGGCCCCAGGCTAATGTGGCAGCTACGGAGAAGGCAAGCTGCAATGCCACCCTGTTTTGTCAGTTCGTTCTGATCTGGGCCGAGCACTGCAGGGAGGTCTTGAGCGTGCCCTCGGAGCAAGAGCTTGTGCTCGTGTGTGACAGCGGAGGCGGCTCGTTGATTCACCTCAACGTTGAGGTGACCTTGCTATGCTACTAGCAGAGAATCCGCTTGTTTCTCTTCGGTCCCTACCTGACGTGAGCCTTGATGGCTCTGGATCAATGCCCCAACAAGGAGGCCCAGAGATGCTGGGAGACCATCCGCAGGGAAGGTGAGACATTAAACCACTTGCAGACGCTGGACGCTGCTCATCAGGTCTGGGATCATGGGTATTGCGAGCCTGGGCTTTTAACTAGATATTTTATTTAATGTAGTTCTGCGTTGCTTATTGGGGGGGTTATTCAAGGAATATTCTTGTGTATCGTATGTAGTTCTGCTCATTGGGGGGGAGGGTATTCCAGCCATTTTCCTGTGTATTGTAAGTAGTTCTGCGCATTGGGGGGGGGGGGTTATTCAGGGTATATTCCTGTGTATCCTATGTGGTTCTGCTTATTGGGGTGTTATTCAAGGTATATTCCTGTGTATCGTATGTAGTTCTGCTTATTGGGGGTTTATTCAAGGTATATGCCTGTGTATCGTATGCAGTTCTGCTTATTGGAGGTTATTCAAAGTATGTTCGTGTGTATCCTATGTAGTTCTGCTTATTGGGGGGGTTATTCAAGGTATATTCTTGTGTATCGTATGCAATTCTGCTTATTGGAGGTTATTCAAGGTATATTCGTGTGTATCGTATGTAGTTCTGCTTATTGGGGGGTTATTCAAGGTATATTCCTGTGTATCGTATGTAGTTCTGCTTATTGGAGGGGTTATTCAAGGTATATTCCTGTGTATCGTATATTCGAGATGTCGGGCTTTTTTGTTGTGCTCATGCGGAGGGACATTGATCATGGGTTTTGAAGCTGGTGCAAGGTTATTTTGACGACCGTTGTCGTAATACTTCCAAAGGGTTCCTAGTATTGGATTTGCTTTACTGACTCTGCCTATCGTCTCCATTGTAGTTCCATTTTTTGTTTATCCAAATATACAATAAGGATCCCCCAAAAGGAACTACAATGGAGACTATAGATGATAGTTCACATCGTGTTCAATCTGCCATGATTATGAACGTGTCTTCGTTCATGCTTCCTGAATGCCTCATGACCCAACTACAATAATATAGAAGCCTACATAGTTACCAGTAGTTAGGCTTCCTCTAATCAATGATTAAAGGCCCCTGCAAATTACCCAAAGCCGCAACTCCTAAAGTCTGAATTCGCAGACTCCAAACCCCAAACCTCACCTGCATGTCAACAATGACCCTAAACGCTATACCTCAAGACCCCTAGACCGGAAATCCGTATAGTGCCCAATAAAACCACCATGGAACGATCCCGCGTCTAAATCGAAAATCTGCTCTTCCCATCGAAATGCTAGGTGGAGCCCTTCAACGAGCTTGTTTCCACCGCAGAAGGCCTTTTGCTGACCCATGTTTTGGTAGTGTCTAAAAGGGCTTTGTGTTTTGCAGGTTTGCAGCGTGTTTTCTCAGATTTCGGTTTGGG
Organism: Symbiodinium sp. CCMP2592; assembly: GCA_905221615.1. Classification (NCBI taxonomy): domain Eukaryota; class Dinophyceae; order Suessiales; family Symbiodiniaceae; genus Symbiodinium; species Symbiodinium sp. CCMP2592. The sequence continues at coordinate 632,191 of CAJNDT010000058.1, forward strand.
GGCGGACGTGAAGGTCAGGGTTCAGGTGTCGTCACAGTTTTAGGTTTGAGGGTTTAGGTCGAACTTCGTTCACGGAGTTCAGTGTTAATTACGGCTTTCGGATTTTGTCTAAAAGGGTCTTGATGTTGCAGATGCAAGCACTTTCAGGGACCCTAAACCTCGAATTCCCACACCCGCTCCTCTTTGTTTCCCTGCAGGCAACTTTCAGGCGAATGTGCGCTACGGCTTGTCTGCCCGAGCTATTCTGCCCTCTTCTCAGCTGGCTTCGACCCTCGGAGTGTCGACCAAAGGGTCCAAAGTACCTAAACAGTAGAATGTAGGATTTACTACTGTGATTTGTGGAAGTATCTCCCATAACAGTACCTAGGACCCTGTGGGTAGACCTTTGTGGCTTCTGCGTCTGAGCGCCTCCTTGAATCAAGGGTTCCTGTAAGGGTCATGGTTATGGTGTAAGAAGCCTAACGGGTTTAGGATTTAGGGTTTTAGGTTTAGGGTTTAGGTTTAGGGTTTAGGATTTTAGTATAGGGTTTTAGGTTTAGGGTTGAACAGTCATTTCACGCATGATTCGCTATGGTTCCTTGTTCTAGTTGTACTAGACGTACCCCAAAACTCTGATCTATAATTGCCAAGGCCCCTATATTCGCCGAACTCCAAGCCCAAACCCCGTCTGTAAGCTTTCGGTTGCAAAGGATTTTTTCTTTGGCGGGTCGGGTATTCAGGACTTTCGGATTTGATTTTTGTGAGCAATGTCTCGCGGGGCCTAACACTCCCTAAGCCACACTACAGGGACACAGGATACCGTGCTATACATCCGATGAGGTGTGCTGGGTAGTGGGGGGGGTTCAAGGGGGTTCAAGTTTGGGGCTGATGGCTGTCTCGGATTTGGGATTAAAGTCCCCTGGCTCATAATATTAATCAGGGTCTACATTAATGGAAACGCCACCAGCGAATGTTATCAACCCCGATGGTAGTGTCTGATGTGTTTCCCCAAACTCCGGAAGACCTCCTTCTGTGGACTACGGTTCATGGGTAGCTTCAAGTGGGGTTATAAGTAGGATAACTATACGTATAACCAACATTAATTGGGGGACGTATAAACCCACTTATAATGACTGCCCATGCCTATGAACCTCCAAGTAGACTCTGGTGTTCTGATCCTGGTCGTAAAACTAGAACGACACAAGAAATGTCTATCGCAGTTGTGTTCTAAACCTGCCGGCACGGAAAGCCAACATGCCGCGAGGCCGAACCTGCCCACCACTGGGTCGCCGGATGCCTTTTTCCTCTTCTGTGGCTCGGGCCAGCTCGATTGCCCAGCTGCTTCTTGTTGCTTCTGACTACTTAGAGGTTGATGGGTAGTTATAAGTCGGATCTTAAGGAGGATCACTATACTTGTAACCCATATTTTGGGAATTGTAACCCCGCTTATAACTACCCATGAACGTCCAAGTAGTACATGCCTACAGGTTTAGGGGGCTCAGTATGTAATGGTTATGAGTGGTTTAATGAGGATGCGAAGTAGATAAAATTGTCGCTACCTTACTTGTAACCCCACTTACTGAATCCCCTGATCCTCCAAAAGGGTTGTTTGGGCTCAGGGCTCAGGAAATGCAAAATCGACGAACCCACAGGGTTGCTGGTATACTAGAGGGGCCTTAGTAATTACCAATACTATTTTGGGGGTTCCTTATTATGATTGCAGAGGATCTGACAGCACTAGCTTCAGCTCACTATTTTGTACTTGGGCTCCTTATTATTATGATCATAGTAGAGTATACCCCCAAACCCTATTCCAAGTATTAAGGCCCCGATATTCGGCGGATTAGAAATTAGAATAGGCTTTTGGGGATTACTTTGCTATGATGACAAGGAGAACCCTGAGACACACAACTACTTACTATTCAGACTTCTTTTTGTAGAAGCCCCTCCTCGCCTGCCCTACACTCCCAGGTTCAGCGGATTTAGAAGTGGGATTATAAGTATCTTAGTTTGGGCGGTGAGTAGGTATACTTATGGAGTTACCTCACCTACCCCCTAAGTCCCCTGATCCTTTAAGTACCTACTTAAAACGGAACGACACGGCTCCTCCCTAATGCAGGCTTTAAATGGAGATTAGACGGGGTGTCAAACGGGGTATTGAGCAGAATAGCGGAATCAGAGGCTATATCGAAAATAGGAAGCCCCTAAACCCCAAACCCTAAACCCTAATGACTCCCCTAAACCTATAAGACCGTAAACCCCGAACCCTAAACCCTAATTACTCCCCTCAACCCTAAACCCTAGTAAACCCCTAAACCCCAAACCCGAAAGACTCCCCCAGCCCCATAAGCACAGCTCGCTGCCCCCTCGTTGCAGACAAACCCCGTCAATCAAGGCCCGTCCCCCCGACGGCAAGCACGCGCAAACACACGCATGATACAAACGTATTACACGCATGTGAGCATGTATACATACATACGCACACATACATGTACATAAACATAGCCATAAACATATACATAGGCATAGACATCGGCATAGACATTGACATACACTTACATACATGCATACATATACGGACATACGTACGTCCATGCATACATATGTACCTACGTATGTACATACCTGCATACATGAGCACATGCGTATTTCTCGCAGAATGCACGTTGAGGGATGCTTTACCACTGCACTCTGAAACACGACCAATTCGAATAGGCATCGCTGCATGTGGTCTTCCGGAGATGTGGGAGGAAAGAATACAAAGATATCTCACATGTCCCTGCTCGGTCCTCGGGCTTTCTGTCATGATCTATATACTATGCTGTACCGATGATCATGAACGCGTGTCCATGCGTGCATGCATCTGCAGACGAGCGTGCATGCAGCACCGTAACGCCAAACCCTGCGTTTGATTCATGCATCTGTAGCAGAGCTCGCAAGGTGAGGACTTGTTATTAAACTGCCTGCTTTTTGTGTGCATGATGCGTTCATCGTGATGTATGTTCACGCCCAGACTCATAAATCTATGTGTAATTACTGCTACCTATTGTATACTTGTGTGTGTGTAGATACGTGTGTATGTATGTATGCATGCATGTATGTATGTTATATAGTTCGATGTACAAACCAACCTGTTGTATAAACAGACATGCGCGTGTACAAATGTGTTGTATGTGCCTACATCCATGCATGCACAATTACATACATATATACATACATGCATACGTACATACATGCATTCGTTCATGTACATACATACATACATACTTTCACTTTCACTTTGCGCGTTGCAGAGTCTGTACTCGGCTAACGACATCGGGGAACAGGTGTCTTGCCCGGCCAATGCTGCACATATGTGCATTCCCCCACAGCCCTGTCCCCGGCACGTATGCCCAAAAGCAGGACACTACTGCAAGCATCTTTGGTAAACAAACAAGTACATGTCACGACCTAAACTCGCAACACCATCCGCATACACAGGATAGGCCCTCCGACCATCATCAGCTAAGTAAATCATCGGCTCATCCTTGCAGTACAGCAGTGCCTGATAGTGACCACTCGAGGGAACGCTCCCTCGGTGAATGATCACCGATTGTAGCTGATATAGCACTGGTCTGACACTGAGCTCACTGCGAAACACAGGGATATCGAGGAACCGATTAGGCACAATCTCGTAGCGACGCTTGGTAGCATGCTCGAACTCAGTGCCGTAGCAAAACCGCACAGCTTGCAGGACGAGGGTGGTTGCAGGAGTAAGCATTGCATGTGTGCAATCCTGATTCTGCCACTCTTCAACGAGGCTTTGTACAGTGACAGAAACTTCCGAATCATCAGCATCCGTGCACCCCTTCGGAGGCAGCAATAACAGCGGAAGCGAGCACCCCACGTCAGCAATTCGTGCGCAACCTTCCTCACCCCTATACCTGGCCTGCCATTCAACCTCTATATCCTGGCGCACAAACCACTGAGCATTCCCCACATACTGTAGGAACTCCGCCGCATCATGTTGCTTCAGCGGTTGGTTCCAACCTCGCAGCATGTGCCTCCATTCCTGTGAGTGCCAAAGATGAACTTCACCACCACCCATATGAACCTCCAGCCACCTAAGGAACCCAGCAGCTTTTCCCCTGAAAAACTTATCCAGGCACCCCAGTCGTGAGGCAGCATGCAGCAGACACTTCAGGATCACATTCATATAGCAAAAATTGCCATGGTTGCCTAAGCATGCTCGAATCATTGGGCCATGCTCTTGAGTCGCATCGCCAGGGCGCCCAGCTTGAGGCGTTCGTGCCTCAAGAAGCATCCTGCTGCCGTCCATGCCGCACTCTGGCTCAATAGGTGCAATCGTTTCCACACCAGTTGAGCCTCTTCCACTCGGGATCCCACCTCGATCATCATCGCCAAGGTGGGCGACTGATAGGTCTCCGCCATCTGCCTGGTGGCATGGTACCTGTGGATCACCATGGGCTTGGTGCTGAGTTTGATGAGCTCGTCGATCGCCTCGCGCACCTCCATCGGTTTGAGGCTGGGCAGCTGCGGGTCTCGCTCGTGCCTGGCCTCCTCGGCGTTCCACCGAAGTCCGTACACCTCGTCCCCGGCCTTGGAGATCCATCCCAGCTCTTCCGCCTTCGACCTCGAAGAGGGGCTCGCCATCATCGCATCGAATTTTCCGCGAACCGTGGTAAGCAGGTGCTGAAACAACACCACTCGCATAGGCTGGGTCAGCTTCTCCGGAGTGCTCTGTTTCATCTGATGCCATGCCAGGCCCACCTTGTAGGTCGATAAGGCCAAACTCTCCGGGGCCGTCGTCTGGATGAACAGCATGTAACCGGAGTCCAGCCTGCAGATATTCTGTTGAATCTCCTGCCGGATGACAAGGGTCGTGACCATGTTCAGCATCGACTTCATCTGGGCGAACTCCGCCCTGGTGACTGGACCCTGATTCTCTTGGTTCACTTCTCATTCCCCGCTGTGGTCCGTCTGCTGTCCTCCCCAGGCCCCGCGACCCCAGGCGTTGTTCTTCGAAGAGGCTGCTGATTGTCCGTGGTGCTTGCTCTTGCCCTTTCCTTTGCCCTTTGGGTCTGGTGCTTGCCCTCCTTTTTGGCCCGGTTTTTGCCACTTCTGTGGTCGCTGATCCAGGCTTTCCGGTGGAGTCGCCGTCGTTCCCGGTGAGGAGGGTGCTCTGTTGACCACCTGCGGAGCTAGGGTTCTCAGCAGGTCCGGCTCCATCGTCGCCTTCGACAGCTCGGCCTGGTCGTCCTGGTTCCCCATCTGCACGTCGGCCATGGTGGAGTGCAAGGTTGGTGAGCTTGGCACTCTTGCCTGATCCGGCGTCCTCAAGCACTAGCCTGGCACCCCTGGCGAGCCGACGATGTACATAGACTCCGTGAAAAATGCCAATGCATGATCTGAGGTGGGCGTCCTTACGCTTGAACTCAAGTCCGCAGTACTGACAAAGATTCGTAAGACTGAGCTTGCTTTCCTTGATGGCTTTCATGCAGTCTTCCACCACAGCTTTGCAATTTGGATGCTGGCTCAGCATGTGCCTCTTCACGTACTGCGGAGTGCTAGACCAGTGATTACATTCGGGGCAATGATTGTGCTTCTTCCGCACCATGGGGTGAAGCGCAAGCTGCTGCCACGTGCACTGCTTCGCAAAATCAAGCAATTGTTCATTCGCAACTAGTGCATCGCTCTGTGCAACCTCCGTCTCATTGGTCACACTAGCCGTTCGCACACGCAACTGTGTACAACTCTTGGAACTGATGTGGTAGTTGAAGGCATGCCATGTACTGAACTGGTGTTTGCAGTGTTTGCATGTTGGCATCCCATCCACGGAGTGTTCCATGTTGGAGTGCATCAGTGCCGCATGGACCTCTGCATCTCGCTTCTGTTTTTGCTCGTGATCAAAGTGATTGAGGTACATGTGTCGTCTGTGCGAGGCCTGTGTGCTGAAGCATTGCCCGCAAACTTCACACTCATACTGTTCATGAAGCACCAACTGCACAGGGACCAGCCTAGATTGCAAGTTCTGGTCTTCAGGCCGGGCTTGCCACACACACATGGAGTCAAAGAGGTGCCCTCTCACCATTGAGCGCCATTGCAGCTGTTCTCTGCCTGGGCGGATGGCTTCTCCAAGTGCACTGTCCTGTTGCTCCCTGCGAGTGAGAGCCTGCTGCAGGCGGCGCACCGGGTCAGGTAGCCGAAGCCTGTCGATAATGGCACGATTAGTCTCCCTGGTCAGCATGCTGTGGGACCTAGCAATCGAACGGACCTGCTTGAGCAGCAGTGTTTGCATGGCTTGTAGGTCCTTGCCTGGTAGACCACTGCTGTCCAAAGCATGAAGAAGAGTGGGCCACACACAGCCCTGCCATAGTTGGAGTCGAAGCTTCAAGGGAACCGATCGATGTCTGAGGATGCTGCCAAGTCTGGAGTAGACCCCTTTGGCCAGCCTCATGCGATGCTGAAGGGTTTCGTGCTCGAATCGGTTGTAGCTGATGACTGCTCCCAGGTAGACATGGTGCGGCACAATCCTAACATAAGTGGCTTCCCCATGCACCACAAACTTCATGCACTTCCCTTGGGGCGTGTCCACGAGATATCGTTGCAGGACTCGCTGTGCGTGCTGTCCTCGTAGGTCTAGCAATATGACAGTTTTATCCGTGCTGATCTGCAGACCGAACCTTCTGAGGGAGCCCAGGATGTGCTTCATCGCTGCGTAGGCGTTTTCCATATCGAGCCCCTTGCGTACCTGCCAGGCGTAGTGCTGGTCATCAGCGTATGTAGTGTTCGCCGAGACAATGCTGGTGGTGCCTGTCGCCATAGGGTCTTCCATCTGCCTCAGCATCCACCCCGTCAGTATCGCCCATAAGATGGGTGATAATGAGCATCCCTGCCTCAGTCCCCGATGGGTGCCAATCACCTCCTCGAGGCCACAATGGCTGATTCTGATCCTGGCAGAGCGATGGATGAGCAAGGTCATCTCTATGAGGTACTGAGGTATAGCAGCAGCCTTGAGCGCCTCTTCCAGTTGGTGTCTGTCCACACAATCATACGCCTTGGAAATGTCTAGGGACAACATGCAACCGCTACATAAACTGTCCGCTCTGTGTCCCTGACGCTTGGCGTGGATATTCTGGTGCCCCTGTGGCAGAAGAGCACGAACAGCAGCACAGTGCCCAAAGACCCTTTCGAGCGCTTGGGAAAGAGTGCGGCCTGGTACATATGCGTATTGTGGCACCCCCTCCAGGAAGCGAACAGCATACGGCTGGAGCCTGCTCGCAACAACTGCCGCCAGTGCCTTCGCCGGAAGCGTGAGCAACGACAGCGGCCTGAGGTCCCCCGGTGTTTTCATCTGCTTCCCCAACTTGGGTATCAGGATCAGGTCAGAGATGCACCAGGTGTCTGGCAAGGTGTTCGCGCCCGGGCTGAGGCAGAGATTGAACTGTGCCGTCAGGATCGGCGCCACCTCCTGTGTGGAAAAACTTCCACAGGGCAGCTGGTGCACTATTGCCGGGCATGGCCTTGCCAGGTTGGAGTCTGCCAAAGGCCGCCGTAACCTCATGCACCGTGATCAGGGGGCATTGGGACAATCGAGGCGCATCCAATTTCGGGCCATCATAGAGCTTGACAAAGTAAGTCTTGATCTGCTCAAACTCAGCTTCATGTGTCTGAATGCCTCCTGTCGCATCTCGAAGTTGTAGACGCCTCCTCTGAGCCTTGGGTGCAAATCGCTTCGCAGCCTGATGGATGTTCTTACTACAGACCACCTCCTCAATCTTGGCAGTTTTGCGCTGCCTGCATTCCTTGCGGAGTTCACGATTGTGCCGATTGAGTCGAATGATTTGTGCCCACGCTTGCATAGCCCTTCGGGCCTGAGTCCGTGGGCTGGCCCAACTCCCCATCTCCTGTGAGAGGTGCTTGAGGGTGGCCCGCAAGGTCCAGAGTTTCCGAACACTAGCCGTGAGCATTGTTGGGCACGATCGGGGCCCCGACATCCTGGTGTACAGCCTTCCGCCTGCAAGGAGGGCACCATCCAGCTCATCCATGGGTTGGAGCTTTGTGAGGTTTTGCCCTACCTCCTGGGTCAATTGGCTTGCCAGTTCTGGTTGTGCAAGTAGTCGTTGAAAATTCCGAGGTCGTAAATGTGGATTCGTCACTGCCGGCTTGTGAGGTCGAGACGGCGTCGGGATGGTAGCTGCCACCGGCCTGTGTCGCCCACCACTGGTGGGCACAAATGGTGCATTGATCGGCCCAGCCTGCCTGGCGATCTGATCCCCGAGTTGTCCACGTGCCAGACTTGGCCCTTGTCATCGGGAGGGATGTAGGTCCTCGCATGCAGGCCACGGCGGCCCCATGTGTTGAGGGTGCAACACTGATGGGTCACGAGCAGGTCTTGGAACTCGCCTTGGTCCTGCTGATGAGCCGCCTGTGTTGTGGCAACTCCCTCACCTGCCACTTGTCCATCAGAGACCACTGGAGTGTTCAGGTCACCCAGCAGCAGGCAGCCATTCCGCTGCGGGATGCTGCCGAGCCACTTGTCAACCAGCCTCCAAATGTGGCGTCGCTGCTTGAGCAAGGCCTCAACACGATTGGTGCCCGCTAGCTCAAGCTTCTGGGGATTCCATGAGTACTGATATAGGCACAGCACATCCAACGGCAGCCGCAGGTGCACCATTCTGCCTGACATCACACTGACCGTTCTGATATGGCTGGGTGGGACCAGTCCCACCCGAACAAGGCAAAGTATGCCCGAGGTGTCCTTCCCCGGGTAGTGCACCGCATGCCAGGCCAAGTCCCCCGCATTTGTGGGGGCATTCGTGTACTCCATTTCCTCTCGCCACTGAGTCTCTTGCAGGCAGCAGACATCCACCGTACGACCAGCCTGGTGTTCATCTTGGAGCCACGTCAGGACCTCATGGTACCGCGATCCTTGAAGACCTCCGCAATTCCAGGTGACCAGTCGCAGTCTTTGTGGCTGCCGAGGTTCAAGCGTCGATTTCGGAGTGGTCTTCTGCGAGGCGACACGATCTGAGCATAACTGGTTCAGGTGCCGGAGTCTGCCTTTGTACCATGTGGTCTGCTGTTCATTGCCTTCTGCTCTGCGGATAGCTCTGCACAATGCTCGCTTTTTAATCGTAGTTGGCTGTGAGGGAACATGTTGTCGATGGGAGAAGTAGCGAGTGTCACCTGGCTTCGCCCATGCATGCACCTCTGGGTCAGGTTGTTGGGCTTCAGGGTCGTGTAGGTGGACAAACGACCCAACCCTCGCATCTACCTGCGATGCACATGTAACCGTTGGTAGAGTGGACAACAAGAGACACCATGTGCCATCTATTCTGCCGGTCCCGGGACTTGGGACCCGGGCGGCTTGACGAGGAGGGGCAGTTGTGCCCGAGGGAAGTCCTGTACCAAGGTGTGGGAGGGCTCGTAGTCTCACACCCTTGGCTGCAACGAGGGCCGAGGGGCCCACCATGGAGCACCTGGACGCCAGAGATGACCTTCACACGTATCCATTTCAGGGTGTTATGAAAGCGAGCAGGTAGACGCCATGCCTGCATCACCACGATAATCGCGAGGCCCTCGAACAACCTGAGCAGGCATGCGGTCCAATACTCCATAACGTCGCAAAACAGCAGCAGGCACAAAGTTCCCTGCCACATTCTGGGGAAGGTCGTCATACAGTACCTGGCCAACGGGGAGGTAGAGGGCGGACTCATATTCGACATGCTCGCAACGATATAGTCATGCATTATGACAGGAAGTGGCAGCGGAGCCCCTGTTTTCCTCAATGGTCCAGCCAGCTGTTTGCTGTCTGCTCGACTCTCCAAAACATTTGGTGGCCACTCTGTGGAGCACCTGGGTGGTGATGAGCCATCGGCCTCCTGGGCCAAAATCGCATCCTGTCCCCTGTTCAAGTGACCCTGGGGCACATGTGCAAGCCCTTTGCCATTACAGCCCTCACAGCCCTCAGTTCCGCTAGTCAGCTCACCCCGTGCGTCTGCGACTGTCAGGCTGACATGAGGCAGGGGAGTTTTTAGCAGAGAGTCCCTGTCATAGGTGCACCCTGGATACCATTTGCTATACTGAGACGGAGCAAGCGAATGAGGCCCTGGCTTGCGGTTCGCCTTTGGCTTCGGTGTCGCCATGGTGCTGGGGTTGCCATGCGATGCTCCGCTCGAGCTGCCACGCCACGGGGCGGTCTCAATCGCCGTATCCACAGCTGGTCTTGAGCTCGAGGCTTCGGTCTCGCTGTGGCCGTCGCCACCCTCTGCTTCATCATCTTCTGCTTGGGCATCATCGTCAGTCGCCAGAAGGGTGTTCGGATGGAAGGCCTGGGCCGGAGTCAGGAAGTCGATGTTTACCTGCACCGATCGAAGTTCTCCATACGTCCATGGCAGATGTGTCAGTACCTGATGGAGCGGTATGCCAACCTCTGCAAAGGTCTGGATGATCGCACCAGAAATGCGATGCGACATCGACCTGAGATCTGTCACCGGTCTCGGCGGTGGAGGGCCCGCCGGGAGCGGGGTCCCTCCAGGCGTAGTAGGAGCCGGAGTGGGCGGCCCATCTTCCCCGGAGGAGAAGTCATCAAGGCTTGCCAGGCTGGACGGCATGATGCACACAAGAGAACCACACCCCTCCGAAGACTGTTGACCCCGCGTGTTGAGCTGCGAGTATGCATGGTGTCACAGCTCGGTGCAGGAGTCTGGGTCTCATCACTGACACTCACATGCCGGTAGCCATGAACATGATGGGGGCACATGTTGGTAGAAGGTCGGCTTGTCGGGTAGGTCGCCTGCACCTGCAGAGTGATGAACATGCCACCACAGTAGACAATGCTCCCCTGCCCAAGCATGACAAGGCAGAACGGGAGGAAGAGCATCACAAGCGCCTGCTGCATACGGTTGTTCTCATGCCGTCGGAGCCGACAGAGGCAGTAGGCCCCTCTAAGGGCACGTCACCAGCTAGTCCATGGAGTCCAACCATGGTGCCACATATGCACATACAGCTTGCAGCATGCATTGCCCAAACTCCAAGTAGTGACTCGTAGTTTTATCAAGGAGTTCCAAACGACCTGCCAAGTCCAGCAAAAACCAGCCTTCAAACCATACAGAGAACGCTCCAAGATGCTGCCACCGGGTTCGTAGCACTCGTTGCCTTTTGAAGACCACTTTGTCTGGGAGGTGGATGGTGTTGGTCCAAAGCCGCGCAAGGAACCCGAGCACGTAATACTCCACAAAGCGATCCAGAAAGCTAGGCAAGCTTCTAGCATATGATGGCCGAATCTTATTCGCTCCGTGCGGTGCAACCAGTTCCATGGCAGAGTAGTCCATGCTAAGTTTCCAAATCGAGCCACAGCCAGCCACCCCAACTCAAGAGAATTGGACGCCTGGGCACAGCCCTGAACCACACCCCACAAGTAGCCGAGTAGCCTGTGCTGCAAGGCAGCCAGCTTCCCTGACTGAGCTCTGCCCCTCGTCATGGAGCCGAGATGCTTATACATACATACATACATACGTACATACATACATATACACGTATGGGTATGTATGTATGTATGTATGCATGTGTATATGTATATTTACATACCTGTATATACACACGTCCGTTTTTGTTTTCGTATTCAATGTTGCAGTAATGTCTGTATCTAGATTCGTGTATCTGTCGTGTTTTCATGTACTTGCTGCTTCAAGCCTGCATTTAGTACACATGTGAAGATTCACGTGTGTGTGTGTGTGTGTGTGTGTGACTGACATATGTTGTTCCATACTGACCTGAGACCGCAGAACCACTATAGAAACTGAACCCTCAACCCAAAACCTAAACCCCTAATGCCCCGAACCCTAAACTCCACCCGTCCTTCCAAAAGGCCGCGACTTTCCAACCGTCCCCTGGCGTTCCGCCAGACGGCTCCGCCCTTGCCGGATGTGTTCTAATACCCTAAGGGTCCATGTGCCCATATATATATATATATATAGTATATACTCTGGTCCTGAAGTACCTATGTAATGACTACACTTAAGGCCAAAGCATAACCTATATGGGCACATGGACCCTAATAGGGATAGGATTCCCATGGGGGTTTAAGGTTTAGGGACTTAGGGCTTGCTGAACTACATGCTACTTGGGGGGTCCGGGGACTTAGTAAGTAGGTAGTAAGTAGAGTTATAAGTACCCTAAAAGGGACCCAATTGGGGTTATGGTACTTATAAGTCCCAAAAATAACCAGTTACTAAGTCCCCCGACCCTCCAAGTAGAAGGGTTCTTCAAGGGGTCGGTTTAGGGTTTACTGTGTAGGGCTCTTCAAGGGGCCCAATCCGGTTTCCGTCGGGCTGTGGGAACCTTAGCATACCTTAGCAATGAGACTCCGGCCTTGGCCGGCATATATGCTTAGGGGTACCTAGAAATAGTTTTTTATTTTGGGTTATAATCCCGACGAAGCAGCTAAAATTATAATTTTTTCTAGGGTTCTAAGTTCAGTATAGTATGGGGTGGTTGTCAATATTGGGGTCTCTCTGTGGGTGATGATAGGTGCCGTAATATATTAGGGACCCAAAAAAGGGACCCTAGTTTTGACAACCACCCGTATAACACAGCACGACGGGAAGAGGGCTAATCGGCAGATTCTGATTCTTAGATTGCTGTTATAGTCCCATAGGACCCACCTCTCAAATTCATGCCGAAATGTTCGGCAGCAGCATCCAGACTCGTAGTACCCTGCCATCGCCCGTGCCGCAGAAGGCTCCTCAAGTCATAGGCGTACCATCAGTGCAAAGTTCCATCCAACGTCTAGGCTTACAAGAATTCTGAAGCAAGGAAGTCCTATCAGTCCAAAGCTCCGACACTTTCCAAGTGAGTTTTCAATGAAAGAGTGTTGGGTCAATAAGCATGCCAAGTCTAAGTACCCCCCCCTTGCGCCAGTGCAAGTCCGGCTGGCAAAAGCTGCGTGGGATTGGACCAAGTGGGATTGGAATTCAAGAAGTCCAACCACGCCCAAGAACGTGAAGCACTTCCTATGCAGCAATACCTCGTGGCCACACTACGTCAAAGGACGAGGCATGGGCAAGGGCCACGACGAGTGCCAGCCCATGGCGCAGACGGTCCTTCGTTTCGGAATCTCCCGACAGTGAAATATCAAGCATCGCTTAGTTGTGCGGAAGATAGTTAAAGTATGCCAACAGGCTTCCGGAATACCTTCCTTTTTGCGTCTGATTATTTTGTACTTCGTAAACAAACAATTCACAGACCCTAAGCAGCGATGCGAGTATTTCGGGGCACTTCCATCAAGCCCCGAAGCCGTTTCCCAGGCGCCAACTCTTGCAGCCCTTGTGGATGCAACGGTAGGCTCCACTCTGGGTTGGGGTACGACATCCTACCCGCATCCCCAACTACCCTCTATGACTCTATTATAGCCTAAGTACCACTATTCAGGACAATCAGGGTACTATGGGGTTCTAAAGTAGGGTTCCCTATAAGTACCCACCACAATAAGGGCTATAAGGGCTCCATTACAGGGTGCTTGGGAAGTGCTGGTAAACCCCACACCATAAACGAAAGAAGTTCTTAGCTCTCTACAGTAAACCCCTTAAAGTTGGAAATCGGATTAAGGCCAAATAGTGCTGGGATTCTCTATACATGACTCTTCAGGATTGAGGCTTTGGGGTTTCCAACTTTTTGGCTTCTACGCTAGAGCGACCGGCGGCAGTACCTCAAGTTATCTCCTTGGGCTATACCTCAAGTTTGAGTGTTGGGGTTTGGCTTTGGGACGCGGGTGGGGTTTTGTTAGGGCGTGTAATTACGTCAGGTTTTAGTCAGGTGCACGGTTGACGTTGCAAGAACGTGCCATCCTCCTAGCAGGGCCCTCATGAACACCTTCTTTTATCTCAGAGAGCCCTGGCGATAGCACAGTCCCTAAGGGTCCATGTACCCATAGAGATACATGACCCCCAAAGTACCCATATAGGGACTACATTAAGGCCAAGGTATCTAGTTTATGAGTACATGGACCCTTCGGGAATGTGGCGGGCTTCTGTTAATTAGAGTCTGTTTTAGGTTCCAATACATATGGGTACAGTATTATTTGGACCTAGAACGTAGGGCTTAGGGATGAGGGTGGGGTCTAGGGCATAGTATCAAAGGGGAAAAGGAGGGACCCTTAATGGGGACCCCCAGCCTATAATGGGCTATATAATGGGTATATAGTAGCTATATTAAGGGTGTATACCTACGGTCCTTATTGAGGGTCTCTCCTTTTACTCGTGGATAGTAGTTTGATATAGGGGCCTTAATAATTAGCATCGGGTTTGGGGATCGGACATGAAGTCTGTTCGGGCAAACGAAACTCGAGGGCTTATGCCTCACCAGTAGTTGTCAAGCCGTTTCCGTGTTGGAGATCAGCTTTTAGACATAATATCCGTGATATCTTTGAGCATCTGGTATATAATTAGCTATACTATTTAGGGTGTTCCTAATTGTAAGTATAGGATAATATACCCCCAGACCCTATTCCAAGTAGTAAGGCCCGTATATATTACGGGTTTCGACGTGCCGATTTCGGCTTTATTCGACCATCATAGTTTCCCAAAGGGTCCACGTATCATTATGGTATGTACTTAGACCCCCAAAATACCCTATAAGTATATACCATAATGATACATGGACCCTTTGGGAGTTATGGGGGATACTTCCCTAAGTCATAATAGTACTTCCTAATATGGAAACCCTACATTCTTCTATACCGATACATAGGCCCAAAGGGTCCCTCATGTAGCTCGTTTGTCGAACGCTAAACGCTGCCTAGACTTGTTGGCACCACCGACTTCTCGGGTGTCCCTACTTGGAGGTTCATGGGTGGTCATAAGGGTTCCTTTAAGGATCCCTTTAAAGGGATCTATAGGGATTCTAGGAGGGTATAGGGTTTAGGGTCTACTTGGAGGTTCATGGGTAGTTACAAGTAGGGCTATAAGTAGGGTAATTATACTTATGACCCATATTAGGGGATTTATAATCCCGCACTTATAACTACCCATGAACCTGCAAGTATCCTGCCTTCATTGCAGTAGCTTCAAAGCCCTGACCGAAAACGGGGTCTGTTGAGAGCATGTAGAGTTCACGGCTGGCGCGTGTTAGCGTATAAAAGCAAGACTGGAGGAGGGTTATAGGGCTTTCAGTGTTTAGGATTTTCAGTGGTTTTTGTCTCCATTCATACTTATATATACACGTACATATACACATACTTATCATGTGCATATGTACATATATATATATATGCATATACATATATATATATATATATATATATATATAGGGTTTAGGCTTCAGCGGTTTAGGGTTCAGATTTAGAAAACCCTCCAACCATCTTCGGCTTGAAAGTTCAGGAATTGAGGTAGTTTAGATGTGGCTTTCCTGCCCGTGTCGCCGTTCCCGCAGCTTCTTCTACCACTCAAGGATTTCCGGGAGGGCTTTCAAAAGGGTACTATAAGGGTTCCCTTGTAGCTTCTTTAAAGGGCGATAGAGGGACCTAGAAGAAGGACATGTTTCAGGGTGTCAGGTTGCAGCTGCAGTGGATTTGGCAGTAGCCCAGACCAGTAATGAATCTGAGCCGATTCATGCTTAAAAGCCCTTCATTCAGCAGCGTTTTTGCTTCAGGGTTCATCATGTTCGACAATAAGTTAGTTAGGGTGGTGCCCGAATTCATGAACTTGCATTTGCCGCCCTTCTAATGGACGCCGATCTGCCGCCACTGCCATTTTCTGACCAGGCCAGATTCCTGCTGATGTTTCTGACACGCAACAATGTAGGGGCTTAAATAACTACCAGTACTATTTTGGGGTTCCTTATTATAATTATAGTATAATGGGCCCTGAAACCCTATTGTAATTATTAATTAAGGCCCCTATATGAATGTTTCTGAGACGCAATAGAAGTCCATGGCACAGCAGCAACAGAAGATTTGGGCTTAGAAGTTCCTGCAGCTTGCAACGAATCCCAGAGCAGCTAGGCATCTACTTGGAGGTGCATGGGTAGTTATAAGAGGGGTTGTAAGTCCCCGAATATGGGTTATATCATGGGTAGTTATAAGTGGGGTTATAAGTCCCCTGATATATATATATATATATATACAAGTGTTATAAGTATAATATTACCCTACTTTTGGCGAAAATGGGACAGTTCAGGGCGGGGGGTTCCCTGAAGTCCTGTTTAGTGTCGGTCCCTTCTGTTCTGTCCTTCGGATTCCTTATTCTCATTTCCTTCCCGAGGTCCTTGAAAGGTAGGTTTGGCGGTTGCAGATAAGCCCCAGAATAAGGAGCTTTTGGACAAGTCGGGTGAAAACGAGGAGTACTTGAACCCTGACTTTATAGACCCGAAGCCCTAAGCCCAAAACGCCTGAGGCCCAAAACCCTAAAAGCCCTACAAACCGAAACCCTAAACCCTAAACCTCACACACCCTAAAAGCCCTAAAACCGAAACCCTAAACCCTAAACCTCACACACCCTAAAAGCCCTAAACCGAAGCCCTAAACCCTAATCGCAAAAAAAGCCTTGAAACCAAAACTCGAAACCCATCTGGGATGGCAGGGATTCCCATCTTGATGCGCGCCGGGCACGTAGGCTGGTGCTGGGGCTCGTCGCCCAAACGGGGTCTTCAGGTTTCATGTTTCTGCTTTGAAGGGTTTGGACCCGTAGCTAAGTGCTTGAGGGTTGTCGCGAAAGCTAGCTCCTTTAGAGCTTGTGGGGGGTTGTTGTTTGCAGATTTGGTTTTGGCGGGAGGCGGGACAACGAGTTTATGAGGCCCTTGCTCCTGACATATCAGAGATACCCTTTATATAGCTAGTATATAGCCCATTATAGGGTATGGGTCCCCATTAAGGGTCCCTCAGCAGCAGGCGGCTTTATTCCAATTCGGACGCTGCTTTTTCGATGAGGGCGCTCCGCCCCCGGCCCTGTGGCCCGCCCTCACCCCTTAGTAGCTGACTGGATACACTGTACACTTTTGGGGATCATATTACCCCGATAAAACAGAAAGTTTACACACTTTTGGGGGCTTATGAACTCAGCAGCTAAGCTTTCCCTGCTCAGGCGGTCAGTGCAACAGACACCAGAGCAACAACCATGGGGGCAGCATAGCCGCAGCATGCATCTGCACGAGGACAGCAGCATTGTCTAAGATAGTTTCACATTCTTGGCAGGCTTCTTTTCCGACTCGTTGACAAGCACAATCATCTACGAGTTTGTAGTTAGGAGGGTAAACAAGCGTTTCGGACTTGTTATTGTCTTAACCCCGC
Source organism: Symbiodinium sp. CCMP2592 (assembly GCA_905221615.1). NCBI lineage: Eukaryota > Dinophyceae > Suessiales > Symbiodiniaceae > Symbiodinium > Symbiodinium sp. CCMP2592. The sequence goes on from CAJNDT010000058.1 coordinate 649,457, forward strand.
TGCTGTAGGATCCCTATGCGTTTCATATCAGGGTATACGAGGGTTCATACCATTAATCCACAGAAATTAGGGGTTCAGGCTTTAGGGTTAAACTTGATTGGATAGTCGCTGGCCTGCCAGTCCGCCGAACAGCAGACAACGAACACTGCAGACACTTGTTTTAGGCAACCGTGAAAAAAAGGTCTTATCTAACAAACTAAAGCCCCTGGGAACCCAAAAACCCAAAACATCTTTAAACCCTACAGCATCCCAAAGCCTAGTAGCAGAAGACTTTCCCAACACTCCAATTTCCGAATATTAGCCTGCTACGACAGAGCATGGCTCCCTGGAGATACATGCAAACCCTAAACCCCAAACCCCAAACCCTAGCCCTAAACCACAAATCCTATAAGCCCTAAACGGCTGGGCCTCGGGCTTCTCCTGGAGGTTCCCTGAGGGTCCAGGTCAGTATATACTTTTGGCCGTAAAGCCGTCGCCTTATGAGGGATCCTTTAGGCGCCCCTTCAAGGGCTGGTACGTGCGGCTGCGGATACGGCGGAGCAGGAAATGGACACCCCGGAGGCGGTCAAGAATCTGGCCACAAGACGAACTCCCAGAAGAAACACGGGAAGCGGGGCCAATTCAAAAGGGAAAGCCTTCGCGCCCCACAGTTGAGTCAGATCACCAAACGAGCTCATTACTGTTGTTCTTCTTATGACAAAAACACCAAAACCTCAAGAAGTCTGAGGACGAAGACCACGCGAGTCTGGGTGACCTGGCATTCGTTGCCTGGGCTCCGGGGCTCACCCCTGCACAGCGCGGTGATGATCCGGCACGGCCCCTCGGCCCTAAGAACGTCGCTGTAAGTGCCGCAGCTCAGCGACGCGTAAAGTACCTACACCGGAACCCCCTTCCCAAAGGGTCCAAGTATCATTATGGTATGTACTTAGACCCCCAAAATACCCTACAAGTACATACCATAATGATACTTGGACCCTTTGGGCTTAATTAAGGCCTAAGTATATACCGATAGGTACATTAACCTAAACTCTTGGAGGAACCTTTTGAAGGAACCCTGTATATAGGAATATGTAGCCCAGAACCCCAAGCCCCTTGGAATAGATTCAGGGGATGTATTCCCAAATCTCTGTAAACCCACTAGACTCTCGAATCCCCAATAAACCCACTTATAGATCCCCAAGGACCCAGAGTAGGCCCTTATTCCCTTTTTTAGGGTTCAGGTTCCCTTATAAGCCCCTTTAAACCAAAAAGGGCATCCTTTTTATGCCTGGGTTACTCTTGGGTCTTGTCCCGTTTAGGAGCCCTTATAAGGACCCCGTAAAGAGATACTTTTGGGACTCTCCCAAAGATCTGGATAGGCCTTAAACCCCAAACCCCCAAACGCCAAAACCTAAACCCTAAACCCTAAACCCCTAAACCCGAATCCTAAGTCGCATAAACTCCCCTGAACCCTAAACCCTAGACCCTAACCTCTAAACCCTTAAATCCTAAACCCCCAGATAGCGCGAAACCTTGGGGTTCTCGACCCCTTTGCCTCGCTAGGCCTCTTCGGAGAGGGGGCCTCCGCCTTTCCAGATCAGAGGCCCTCGGTTTCTGGTTGCTGTGTCATAGTTGGGTAACATTTACATTTTTATGGGTATCTAAACCCAATAAGGAATGGAAATGTACATTCTTAATCCTATCCCAACAATGATCTAGGTTGCGTCTTTAGGGGATTTTAGTAACATTCTTGTAAAGGGATCTTTAGGGTAATAGGGTTTAGGGTATAGGATTATGGGGTTTAGGGTTCTTATAACTACGTACCCATGAACCTCCAAGTAAGGCTTCTCTAAAGGGTTTTATGAGGGCTTTCGGGTTTAGGGGTTAAGGGTTTACTTCATTCATTTTGGTTTAAGGATTTTCGGTAGAAGGTTTGCACAATTCCGTGCGGAGTTTTTTGTAAATATTTAAGCTCTTACAGGTTCCTACTGGGTTTCATAAGCCTTCTAAAAGGTTTTACAAAGCTCCTATTTAGGACTTATATGAGGTTTACCCGTACTTAGGTTTTCAGGTTTGTGGCCCCTAAACCTTAAACCCTAAACCCTTTTGAACCCTGAACCCTACATTCCTTAACCCGTCGTGCAGCGTGGCATAGACTTGTTTCGCGCCGAGCTTTCTGTACTTGTGGGTAGTTATAAGTAGGGTTATAAGTAGGGCAACTATACTTATAGCCCATTTTAGGGGACTTACAACCCCCCGTATAACTATATATACCCTAAACCCTAATCCCTAAACCCTGAATCTCTACAGAGCCCTTTAAAAGGGACCCTTAAAGCAACCCGTATAACCCCCTGCATAACTTTCCATGAACCTCGAAGTAGAAGACCTTTGAGTAGAAGACCTTTGAAAAGGGCCTTACGGCGCCTCCCACTGGCGAAGCTGCGGTGAGTTGCTTCAGTAGGGGCCTTCAGAACTCAACTAGGTTTTGGGTGGTATATTATATATACTATAATTATTACAACAAGGACCAACCAAATAGTATAGGTAAATATCAAGGCCCGGGTTCGTTTGGTATATTATACTGTAGTTATAATAAGGAACAACCAAAATAGTATAGGTAATTTTTAGTTAAGGCCCCTACATTACCAGGACGGGGTTGGCGATGTGCCTTGGTTCCTCCAGGCTACTGGCGACAGTCAGGGCGAATCAACCGACTTCATGCGCTGCATGTTTATGTCCAACTTCCTGCGACATCCAAGACTGTCGGGAACACCACTAGGGTTCAAATTCCGCACCGCTGACAAGACGGCATTGGAAAGCTGGGACGAGGAACCACTGAGCAGAAGTATACCGGGCTGCAGCAGCAATCCCAGAGCACGAGAACGTGCCTCAGAAGTTTTTGCGCTTGAGCATGTTAGGCTTTAGTTCTCTGTACGGGTAGTCATAAGTAGGGTTTTTCGTATGGTAACGATGCTTTATCGCCCTTATTAGGGGACTTACAACCCCACGAATAACTACCCATGAACCTCCAAGTAAGGATTACATTCGGGATTCGCATGTCCTGTCAAAGCAGTTTATAGAAAGGCGGGTCATGTAATTCAGGGTACTAGAGGGGGGGTTCTATCAACAAAACGGTTCTATAAACCTTCCAGAAGGGTTTACATGACGAGCCCATAACTTACCTTTGGTTCGTAGGGAATGGCAGAATGGTAGTAATAGTAGTTATAATTATACCACATTCCTCCATTCCCTAGTAACCAAAGGTAAGTTATGGGCTCCAAGAAGGTTTCAGCCTTCGGGTGTTCATCTTTCGAGTCTTTGGGTTCTAGAGGCTTAGATAGTGAACGGGTGAACTTTTAATTTTTTGGCCTTAAATTTTTGCTCTCTCTTACAAAGTTTGAGCGTTTTGGGGCCCGGTTGTTGAAGAAGAGAGGAGGGGATCAGGGAATTTTAAACCTCAAACATCTTCAACCCATTAGGGATGAGGCTTCAGAGGTGCTCGGACCTAGTAAGCCCTGGGCGAAGGGCTTGATCCCTTCCCCCATGTACGAATCACGTCCCCAACAATAAGAACACTTTGGGGTCAATCCTCCCGAAATCATCCCTGCCCTTTAAACCCGATTTGCGTCACGGGGGCACGAGCAAGAGCAGGAGCAATAACAAGAGCAAAAGCAGGAGTGCGAGCAAGAGTAGAAGCAACAGAGTCGGGTAGAAAGAACAAGAGCAGGAGCAACAGCAAGGGCAGGAGAAACACCAAAAGCAAGAGCACGAGTAAGAGCAAGCAGAGCAAGAGTAGGAGTAAGAGCAAGAGCAGCAGGGGCAAGAGCAAGAGCAAGAGCAGCACCAAGATAAGGAGCGACAACAAGAGCAGGGACAAGAGCAAGCGCAAGAGCAAGATCAAGTGCAGGAGTAAGAATGAGAGCAAAAGCAAGAGCAAAGGCAAGAGCGAGAGCAAAAGTAAGAGCAGCAGCAAGACAAAGGCGAGAGCAAGAGCAAGAGATGCAGCAGGAGCAGGAGCGAAAGCCAGCGCAGGAGCAAGAGCCAGATCAGAGTAAGAGTAGAGATAAAATTACCCCCTAATGATAAAGACGATTTCCGAGTTTTATTGCGGGGCCGTTTATTCATCTCAGCGCCGTCAACATCATTTCATAGGAAACTGATGTAGATCAACACATGGTCTCCGGATTTGGACAATTGTAGGCACAGCAACCGGAATCAATTCAATTTGCTTGTGGTTGAGTTTCACAGAGATCTACACATGCTTTTGGGTGACTCACCTAGGAGGAAGGTTGCCTTTGCCCTGTAGCTTCCCGAACATGGATTACTCCTCAGCGTGCTAGAGCTGGAGAAAGGAGAGGATGTAGCAATTCGAAAGGATTCGAGCATATAGGTGCATGGTCTATACAGACTACGGCGATCCGGGTATTGATTCCTGAGGCTTCTATATCGTATTCGTAAATCCTTAAGACTGCGACCCGCATGTTCTACACATCAACCCCCGAGGAAAGTTCGCAGGCTCACCGTCTCAGAAAAATCACAACAACACCCTAAAGCAGATGCTTAGCACGAAACGCTTAAACCCCCAAACCCTAGACCCTACAAATCCCTACAATATATATATATATATATATATATATATATACACATCGAAATCATGCACTAAACGCTGAATCCCCACGTAAATCCCGGATCCTCAAGCCCATAAGTTCTAAATCCTACCCAGAGGCTCCATAGTAGTTCCTTTTTGGGATGACCTTATAGGATTCTAGATATGAACCCCCAAAAGGAACTACTATGGAGCCTATGGGTAAGTCTTCCGTTGGACCTGAGCCAGATGGTCCCTGCCCGTCCTCCTGCGCGCTGCTGCCCGGGGCGCCTTGGCATGCCATCATTTCAGGGTCCGTGCACCCAGCTAGGAATACAGGGGCCTAAATAAGTAAAATAACTATAGTACAATGGGCCCCAGAACACTTTCTAATTATTAAGGCCCCTATTGTATATACTTTGGCCCCGAAGTACCTTTGAGGGATCGATAGGGGTTCCCTTAAGGGTTCCTTTAAGATATCCTTCACAGGGACTGTTTTGAGCCCAAGGAGAGAGTAAATTCGATCTCGGCACATGGACTGTAAGGGATCCTTAGGTTGTACAAGATCTTTAGCCCTGAACCCCCACACCCCAAACCATTCAAGGACGATGGAATCTTACAAAGCTTCCGCAATTTAGAGAATCGGGGCCTCGCAGACGGGCCCCAACGCGTTAAATCTCAACCAGCATAAAGTGGGTGGTTGTCAAAATGGTCCCTTTTGGGGTACCCTAGATAATAGGTGCCGCATTAAAATAAGGACCCTAAGTTTGACAACCACCCAAGTCGCTGAGCCATAGAGCAGGAGCCATCAAGTCCTCGATGTACCGGGGTTTAGGGGGCAGGGTTTGGGGTACTTGTGAGCCTGTTCTGCTGTGATCTATAACTCCGGACAGGTGGTAGGCATCCTAAATACATACATAAATGGCGAAGCCCAGAGAAAGAACTGCAACTACAGACTATAGGTAGGACCCTAAACCCTAAACCCTAAACCCTAAACCGACCCTCGGTCCGAAACATTGAAACCCAAAGCTTCAAAGCTCCTCAGCCGAAGCGCCTAAGGGTCCCTTGCAGGCTTCGTGGTAAGGCTTCACAGACCCTGAGTCTGAATAATTGAGACCCAAAGCCTTACAGTAGAAGCCAGAAAGTTGGAATATCATTATCGTAACCCCTTTAAAGTAAATTTTAGGGGGTCCTACCATTAATCCATATTCCAACTTTCTGGAGTTCCCTTTATGCTCGTTCGTTGTAAGGATTCCGTTTAAGGCTTCCTTCAAGGGAACGGTTCCTTCAGGCGCCTGGTTCACTACAAGTATTCCTGTCAGCTGAGATTATATCTATACGATAACGTACCCCCAAACCCTCTTCGAATTCCCATATGAAGCTCCATATTCTAGAACCCATATAGTAGCCTAGTAGTAAAGTAGGTAACTTGTTGCCTTTTCGGGGTAGTTACTACCATCTTTATATAATCCCAATATACTCCCCGAGGTTAACGATGAGTCCCCCGGATACTCGACGACTAGTAGTGTAATACAGGGCCTAAATATGTTTTTTCTTTTGGCGGGGGCTCCTTGCGATGATTATAGTATAATGGGCCCCAACACCCTATTCTAACTATAAGGCCCCTGTAGTTATCCATATCGCAGCCCTTTTACGAATCCCTTTCGAATGGCCGCCCAGGCCGCCCCAACCTTGACACTGACAAGGCTGAATCTTCGGGGGTCGGAGGTTTGGTTTAGGGTTTTAGAGTTTAAGAGTTTCAGGGCTCTATGCTTTAAGGGTTTAGGTTTTATCTCTAAGGGTTTAGGGGTTAAGGGCTTAGGGTTTAGGGTTCAGAGGTCTGGTTTGTAGATGGCCGTGGCCGTTTTCTTGTCTGGTGCTGTGTATGTCTAGCTATCTATCCTATTTATCCTCTACCTATCTATCTTTCTATATCTGTAACTATGTACATATATGCATGTACGTATGTATGTACGTATGTATGTAGTTGTGCATGTATGTATTTATGCATGTATGTATGTATGTATGTATGTATGTATGTATGTATGTAGTGTAATGCAACGTGGTGCAATGTAATGTAATGTCACGTATTGTAAGGTAACATAGGGTATGTTTGCACGTATGTATTGTATGTAATTTAATTTGTGTAATGTATTGTAATGAATGAATGAATGAATGTATGTATCTATGTATCTATGTATCTGTCTATGTAGCTATGTACGTATGTAGTCATGTATGAATGTATGCATGCATGTACACATGTAGGTATGTGGGTGTACGTAGGTGTATTGTAGATTTCTGTATAGAATCATGTATGTACCTATGTATGTACCTATGTATGTATGTTGCTGTTTAGAGTTGAGTAGGGGAGGTTTGGTGTTGTTGTAGGGCTGAGAATTTCGGCAGTCGCTTTTGCAGGTCTAGGCGGGTTGGGTGCAGGGTTGCGGTACAGCTTGATTTTCCCGTCTAGTGGGATGCATGACCGTTGCGAGGCAAGGAGCAACGGTGCACAACTGTATATAGGGGCCGCAATAACTACCTAGACTATATTGGGGGTATAGTACCATGGGCCCCAACACCCATTTCTATGTATTAAGACACCTATAATATGCTACCCTTTTAGATCTTATTATATACCCGTTGAAAGGAACCCTTTAAAGGAACCTTGTTCTAATTGTATATTAAGGCCCCTATATATATATATATATATATATATATATATTGACAAAGCCATCGAAGCTCATATGTGTGTGACCTGAAAGCTCCATCCAACCTATTGTGGGAACACCGGCAGTCCCATACCCTACGCAAAAAAGGTATAGGGTTTAGGGTTTAGGTTTTTGCCCTCGTCATTATAGAGTATAGCCCTTGCAACACTAGCTTTTTAGATCCGCAGAAAGATTTGGCCCGGCAGTAGATAGGTAATCTTTATCCTTTTGGAGGTATACAATCCCCGTATCATCCCACAGGTTGTTGATCTGTACTTCGCCTGCGACACTGGCCCGTTTGAATCATACTCGGCATCCCCAGCAGAACCCTTAAACCCCGAACCCTAAACCCAAACCTAAGCCCAAATCGCTCTAAACCTTCAGGTTTGCCGGTTTCCGGGGTTCGGGGTGACATGTTTATGCGTTGGGTCGGGTCGAGGCCAAATTGTTGCTTTGGGCTTGTTTTCGGTCCGGGGTTATTCAGCCGGAGTTCCAAAGCTTGCCCTTGCAGTGGTGAGAACGCTTGCATCTCGAAAGCTGATCACCCTGAAAGTATGGGGCTGTACCGCACTACATGGTGATTGTAGCACATACCCCCAACAAGCAAAAAGCGCGAAGTGCATGAAGCTGCGTCCAGGAGGATGAGATCAACACAGACAACGAGCAAGAGCTGCCGCTGGGCTCGTCACCCACGTCCCCATCACCCGCATCCAAAGCATCCTTATAGTACCCTGATAGTATCCTTTAAAAGAGCACTTTTAAAGGAACCTTCCCTTTAAAGGAACCCTTGCTTGGAGGGTCGGCGGACTTAGTAAGTAGGTAGTAAGTAGACTTATAAGTACCCTAAAAGGGACCCTAATTGGGTTTATGGTACTTATAAGTCCCTAAAATAACCAGTTACTAAGTCCCCCGACTCTCCAAGTACACCTACCTAAACTAGCCAATGCACCTTCAAAAAAGCGGTATGACCCTAAAATTGGCTACTCTAGCTACAGTAAACCCTAAACCCTACCTGGACCCTGAGAAACCTACTTTTTTCGGGTTCCTTGTTACGATTTCCCTATATAAATCTTGGAAATGTAGTTTATTTGGGGTTAAGGTAAACCCGAAAACCCCAACTACCCTCTATTATATTCCAAATACCCACTATTAATGACCAAAAGGCCTCAATTAAACCCTAAACCCTAAAGCCTTGGGTTTTTTCGTGCTAAACCCTTATTATAGTACCCATATATGATCCCTTCGGGGCGCCCCTTAAAAGAACCTTGCGGTAATTATCCCTAGACCTAAAAGTGGCTACTCGTAGGCAAACCCGAACCGTGTATCCCGGCCAGGTCGGCCTTCGAAGCGTAGAGAAGCTGAAAGCTTGAAAGCAAGGGCTGTAGTAATTAGAAATAGGGTTTTGGGATATATTATACTACAATGAACATAGGGTTCTTGGACTTCTTTAGTTAGAATAGGGTTTGAATTCAGGGATATAGGGGCCTTAATCACTAGAATACGGTTTTGGGATATATTAAAGTATAGTTGACATAGGGTTTTGGAATTCTTTATACTAGCATTATAAATAAGAAGCCCCCAAAACAGTATTGACAATTATTTAGGGGAAGGCAGTGAGTCCGAGAGTAGAAAAAACGTGTATTGCCCGTCATCGGGCCGTCTTGGACCCCTCAGGCCCGCACAACTTACTTATGACTTAATTGGCTCTTGAACGTGGTGCGACGCTCCATTCCAGTCCTGGTCCCTACACGGCGCTATTAATCATGATTTAACTCTTGCTCCTACACTTCCCGAACCCGGGACGACATTTACATCAATATGAACGGTTCTGAATCAATGCCGAACCTGAAACGACTAAATCGGAGCTTAATTGTCTCGAAGAGTTGGCAAGAACGCAAAGGTTAAATCATCACGTCCTCCCAAGGCCATTGTTTCAGGCTCAAGATTTAAGGTGGGGTAAAGGATGCACGGTTCGCAGGCTTGTTTGCCTACTGCATTGTGCGCCGGTGTGTCTACGGGACACGTCCCTGGGTGACCGTTTCAAAGTGGCCGAGCTCTCACCGTCATGAAAAGAAAGACCCTGAGCCAATCAAAATTTCAGAGGACAGCTTCGGTGGCATTGGAATGACGGTCCATGGCGTTGGAAAGATTCTTCCCCGTGGCCACTGCTCTGTGAGCAGAAGTTGTAAACTACCGTCGGCCGCAGGGTGACTCCTTCCGAGCGCGCCTGGCAGAGCGCTTCAACGGCCGATGGCCGATGGTCTTCGTACGGTGAGCATATGAGTAGACCAGGATCTTGGGGAGATGGCATGACACTGCTGGGTGATGGTCATGTATTGCGGAGACCTATCCACGTTATCACGGATTGACTACATTACTGGAGGTTAATTACCAAGGACGCCAAATTCCGCATTTTTGTTGCTTTGATGTGGCATCCCGCTAATGAACTGGCACAAGTTTCTAAGCAGATTTCGCTGGTATGCAGCGAGACAGTAAACTCATGATGTGATTGTTTCTTAGAGAAATGCATAGAAACACAATTACAACCAGATGCAGTCGTGTTTTTGGAAGGTCCAAGTAGGTCAAAACCGAACCATCAAATCGAGTTTTATTAATGGAATTTAACTTCTGGATTCATTGGTTATTGAGGCCACTTTTGGGGAGTTTAGGGAGAGCCCTCCCTGAGCAAACAGGCAACTAGAGGCCGGCAAGAGACACGGGGCTCAAAGAGGCAACTGGGTTTGTGTAGGGTTCGTTTGGAGGTCTGAGTAATTGGCTCGGACAGGTCAACCTAACAGGTAAAACAATGGCAGCACCTACAAAAAGGGGGTCCAGCTATACCTTTGGATTCTTGGAACCCTCTGAGAATTTAGGGGCGTTTCAAGAGCCTTTCAAATGTCAGAGAGCCCAATACTCCTCTATTCACCAATACCTAAACCATGTATATAAATCCTATGGTTTCAATTTTGAATACCCTAAATAAAACCTACGTCTTAAACCCTAAATCCTAAGCCCTATACTCTGAGGCTTAAACTCTAAGCCTAATTCCCCCAAACCCTCATTTCAGGAAGCTCCTTAGCATCCTACAAACAGCCAAGGCTTCGAATAGGCGAGTGCCAACGAAGCGCTGTGTCCTGGTAGCAGGTGTTTGGATGTTTCCTATCACGTTTAGGTTTTAGGGATGAGGGTCACCATGAAAGTTCTTTGCTGTAGGTAGGCCTCTGGGACAACTTTTGTGGTCCCCCATATTGGGCCTAAGAAGGTCTTGCTTGCGAATATCTGAGGAAAGGTTACAAGGGCCAAGCTTCAACGGATTGGATGGTTTCAATGAGGATTCTGTCACAGGTTTAATGTGGGGTTCTTTTGCGGGTTTAGCATGTTGTGAGCGTGTCATATGAAGGGGTTACTCGAGGTTCTCTTCGAACAAAACGCAGAAACTTGGTACAGTTTGCATGTGGGCTTGAAGCCGCATACAAGCTTCGGGTCGTTGTTAGCACCATTACAATATCCCCGCAAGCCCTATTCCAAACCTCCAGCCTCAGACCGAAACCCATTAAAAACTGGAGCCAGGCAGTTCGTGAACAATTTTTCAATCTTAGCATATATACCAAAGAAGATCAAAGAAGCCTGGATAATGAGGACCATTGTTCCTTCGGGTTGTCCTTAGGAGTAAACGAGGATATGCCTTGAGAGAGAGAGAGAGAGAGAGAGCGCCAGAGCCTACGAACGACGTGGATGGAGATCTTCCATCGGGAAGTGCATCATCTTCTGCAGGCCGCCCAATCAAGTCTTGCAGTGGAAGGAGTCTGCTGGTGTGAAGGACCTGATAGCCTGGGGCCTCTCAAGGCAAAAAGTCCAGCAGCTTACGGCCAACTGACCTCCTCCAGTCGACGTCGCCGTGAGCTAGCAAGATGGAGCGCAACCAGAGCAAGGCTGCCTTCGCTGCTTTCCCGGGAGCCGTATATGGTCCAATCAGTCACTATTCATACACCTGGCACGGGGAGGAAAGGACCCACCGACTGGGGCAGTGATAAACGGGCTGACAGCAGCCACAGCATGCCACGGCGGCAGTGTCATGATGTGTCATGTCAGGGAAGCAAGCAGCTTGTGCGTAGCATGGTATACAAGGCTGTATGCCTGAACCCAACCAGAAAAGACGACATCCTACAAAGCGGACAGCGCTGTGGTAACCGGAGCTGCCCGGATAGCCTCTGAAGTGTAGTGCTTTGAGGAAGGGTCGTGCAGAGGGAAAGCCTAATAACTTATTGCTCCCGAGGTTGTTCGGAGTTTTTCCGTCAGGCGTGTACAGCTGGCAGCTTTTCTTTTATGCCTTTGCACGCTTTCCCTCGTCACGTTGTAATTACTTACCACGACTCTTCATGTGGGGATCCGGTGTTTCTTTCACCTCGTGTAGCAAGCCATTTTGTGGACCTGGGGGATCCCGCATGATAGCTAGTGACCTAGTGTCAGGTAGACGCAGAGAGAGAGAGAGAGACCCAAACCAAGGCCAAACTAGAACTCAAAAACCTAAGCCACAAGAGGAAGAGCGGTCTAGGGTTTAGGAGTTAAGGGTTTAGGGTGAGCCGAAGCGTACGTACGTGTGATGTAGGGTGCAAATTTGGATTTTGGTGAGTGCGTATAGGCCCTAACAAAAATTTGGTGAGTGCATAGTCGGGAGTTTGTTTCGGATACAAAAAACGAATGTCGGTCTTGCTGTGGGGCATTTTAGGCTTAGGTTTAGGTCAAGGTCTGGGGTTCGCGACCATTTTTGGATTCTACGCCCTTCGTTGTGTTGGGTTGGGGATTTCAAAACTTAGGATTTCAGGGTATGTATTCGAAGGCGTTGGACTTCTGATAAAGCAGGACTTTAACTACGGATCCTGCGTCCTGCGTATGGGGTTTGATAACATCGCTACCTTCTTCGATAAATCCCAAACCTTTGACCGGCTGTCAGGATCAAGGTCCTACCCGTAGGCGCAAAGTCTTTCCTTTTTGGGATTATCTTGTAGGATCCTACATATGAACCCCAAAAAGGAATTGTTATGGAGCCTATGGGTAAGCGCTTCGAGAGTTGAGTTCCACAGTTCTTGCATTTAGACTTCAATGATATGGGTCAGAAGCTGCCCCCACCCTGTAATAGTGGTACAATAGGAATATAATAGGGCCCTAATATAATCTTATATAATCCTTATGGTCACTATTACAGGGTGGGGGCAGCCCCTAAGATATGGGTTACAGCTCCAGACTCGGCGCCGACTCGACTGAGGCTAGTGCCCTTATTTACCAATACCCTTCCTCAGTGCACCTTCGTCGAATTCTGGCTTAATTGGTGCCACGAAACCCTATTCTGGGTCCTATAGGGCTCCTAGATTAAGACGTAGGCAGAAGGCTTGAACCCTTTGTTTCAGAAGTTGCTTTAAGCATATGTTTGCAAACTTTATATGAGAGCCCGAAGCAACCCTAAGCCCTAAACCCAAAATCGAAACCCTAAAACAGCAACTGAGGACCATGACAAGGAGCTCCAGATGTCGCCTCGGGGCCTTTTTGGAGAAGGACGCAGCGAACCGCTGACCAGGCATTTCTGCTGCTTCAATAAGGGCTTACCGAGGTTTCTCAGGGAATCTTAAACCAGAACTTTGAGGGTTTCATGTTAAGGTTTAGGGTTTTAAGTTTCGGGTTCTAGAAGTAGCAAGAGGTCGGGACCTTCAAACAGTTAGAAGTGGATTTTGGCATGTATCGTACAGCACAGGTATAATAATGAACCCGAAAGGGCATTATTTGCGATCTACTCAGAGATTCAAGAGACTTAGTAAATCTCCAAGCGCGAACATACAAGATATAACCCTGATCCTTTAGGTACTCTGTTCGGGGTTGAAAGGTGTAATATCAGTTGTTGCAAGAACACCACAACACTTTCCTTTTCAGTAGATGGCCTGCCTTTGTTTAAACAGCTGCTGCCCTAAACCCCAAACCCTATCAGGTTGCATTTAGAGTTTGAGGATTTGGGATCTCGTGGGCTCAACGGTATAAGGGTTTAGGTTGTTTAACTAACATAACGGTTTCGGGTTTAGCGTTGGGCATTTGATGGGATCTGCTGGAAGATCTGTGCTTTTCTCGCTTTGCTTTGTCTGTAAAGTCACCAACGTAAGGGATCCTTACTTTATTGAGCCCCCAGATAAGCTCTTGCATTACCCATGTCGTCTGTATAGTCGTTGTAGGCTTCAACAAGAGGCCCTTGATAGTTGAGGCAGGGTTGCATCGGGTTTCTGTGTTGTACGGTGTACTAGTTGGGCCTGAATGGACGGTGAGGACAGGGTTGCAGAGGGTTTCATAGGAAGCAATCAAGGGCATGTACAGGTAGAACGCGGTTTGGGGCATCTTGTGGTGTAGCTACATAAGGACCACAACGGGATAGCATCACAGAGAATATTCACAGACTAAATTGGGCCTAAACCCTACCTGGGCCCTAAGAAACCTGCCCCTTTAGGCATTTAGGGTTCCTCAATATGACTTCCTTGTATACGTCATTCGAAAGGTAGGTTACTTGCGGTTAAGGTGGACCCTAAACCCCAACTACCCTCTATTATGACCCAAATACCCACCATTATAGGATCCGAGTTCTGTGTTTAGTCATACCAAGAAGGAACTACACTGGTGGCTGTAGGTAGACCCTAAACCCTTCTTGGAGGGTCGGGGGACTTAGTAACTGGTCATTCTAGGGACTTATAAGGACCATAACCCCAATAAGGGTCCCTTTTAGGGTACTTATAAGTCTACTTACTACCTACTTACTAAGTCCCCCGACCCTCCAAGTTGTAGCACTCGGTGAGGCCAGCGCCGCGCCTTCCGAGCTTGCCCTGGGATCTTGTTTCCTTCGCAGAGGGCCTTTGCATCTGGGACGGACAGGACAGTCTTAGGGTTTGGATTTTGATAGGTAAGCTTCAGGTTTAGGGTTCAACTCTTAGGTTTAGGTTTTAATGGTTACGAGATTTAAGGGGTTGGGTTTAACTTTTCGGGTTTAGGCTAAGGTTGGGGTTTAGGGCCTGGGTTTACGGTTTCCTGTTTGGGGATTTCAGGCAAATGTTCCACTTGTCGCTTTCATTTCTGTTTCGATAACATTAAACGTGAAGCCAACACATCAAGATTCTGTTCTTTGAAGAAGCTCACATCAAGAACCTATGGCTGTGGTGTTGAGCTGTCCAGCCCTACCCCGAAACCGAAAAGCTTGGTTTTTGCCCTGCAGGGCTGGTTTCGTTCTTGGGGACACAGCAACCGCAGCGCTGGTTCGGACCGACAGCCAGCAAAGTCTATAAGATATACATATACACATAGATACATTTTTTCATGTTTATGCACTTGGATGTGTATATATATATATATGTATATAGATAGATAGTTGTGGATAGGTAGGTACATAGCTAGATCGTGTGTTCGTATATAGTTACATCTGCTCACTTGCGTGCATGGATACCCACAGTTGCATTCAAATATTTGCGCATACGCGCATATAAACTTGTGCGCTGGTACAAATGTACATACTGTACAGATAGTCATATAAGGACATATACATATATCTACATACAGAGCCTACATCTCATCTTCAGGCGCCACGAGTTGCTACCAAATGTAAATGCAGGCATCCCAGATCATGTGTGGTAAGCAGGTAAGCCGTAGTTCTGCCGTATTAGGAACTGCATCCTAAACTTATCGTTTCAATTCTCACAAGCCCGGTTCCGCACAACTTCCCTATTGCAGAAGCCTGAAGACTTATACTGCAGGCTGTAAGCTGTAACTATACTATCATGTACCCCAGATCCCTATTCTGAGCATGAAGGCCCGTGAACTCAAGCGTGGTGGAAGCCGTGAGGTCAGAGCATCCAAAATTAGGGGTACCTTATTTTGGGGTCCGTCTAATCAGGATCCTTCTATTTAGGGTGCTAATTTGGGGTCCCCTATTTTCGGACACTCCCAAACCTAATCCCTAAACCCTGAATAGAGCCCTTATAGATCCCTTAAAGGAGCCCTTAAAGGGTCCCCTATTTTCGGAAACCCCCAGGTCAGAGCATCTCGCCAGATGCGGTGTCGCCGGGGACACCAACGTCCCCATGGTGGAAGGACGCTTCTGTCTAAGGATCCGACTATTTTAGGGACTCTAGTAGGGTCCACTATTTTCGGAAAGTCCCAGTCCCATTTGTGGGGTTTCTATTTAGGGTACTCTGTTAGGGTCCACTACTTTCGGTAACTACCATTTGTGGGGCTTGGAGCGTTTATCTGTCTGGTTCTTAGTAGGGAGTGAGGGAATGGATCCCTGTAGTAGTCAGTATATAATCCCCAATAATAGCTCCATAACCTATTCCCCCATTCCCTACTAAGAACCAGGGCGACTTTAGCGGTCAGGCTTTCGGGTTTGTGTTTTATGCTGAGTGTCTTCGGGTCTAGTCTACTGCTGAAGGTTTAGGGCTGTGGGCAAATTGTTCTAGGTTTAGGGTTTAGGATTACAGCTTTTGAGCCTTTTGTAGGCAGGGGAAGAGAGATGCTTGGGATCACACCTTCGCCTCCAGCTACATCTGTATCTGCATCCAGAAATGGACCCGCATGTGTGTGTGTGTGCAGAGACATACACATATATATATATATATATATATATATGCACATGTGTCTAAGGAAAGTTGACCACCCAACACCCCTGCATGATGCACGACACCCATTTTCCAGCTGTCACTGTCAAGTCTGCTTCTGCAAGATCTCAATGTGTCGCTCCTGTTTCTGCAGGCTCTCATATGTCGGTCTTCGCTTGTTTCGCTCGCATCAAGACGGTCTCTTCCTTGATGGGCTGAGGTCTCTCAGAGCATCTTGTCTTGTTTGACAGCAGCCCGCCAGTCCCTTAATGATTCACAGCTTCCCGCTCCATTATCAGTTTATATAGTCTATGATGCAGCCCAAACCCGTGTTTTTGTGATGAGGGCCCCTGTACTCCACCCCTTCTAAATGCCCTTGGTAGAGAGTCTTCCTGTGCCTCAAGGAGCCCGCATCGCAGAAGGTTTTCCTTGAACCGCAAGTTCCGCGTGCACCGATTGCCTGCTGGCAGCAAGATGGACTTGGGGTATACGGTTTAGAGTTTAGGGTTTTAGCGTTTTTAGTTTCAGTTGAAGGTTTTTCGGGGGTTAGGGTTTAGGGTTTGACGGTTCAGTGTTGAGGGTTTTCGGCTTCTTAAAACTCTAGGGCTTAGGGCTCGGAGGGTGGAATAGGAAGCTGCGGTCCGTCAGAGGCTCATGCGACTCATGGTTGAGAGTCCTTCTAAGCCCTGTCAGGTTAAGCTTGAACCTGGTCCTGCACCCAGAGACTCAAATATCTCTTAATTATGGAATATACCGTATACCTTAAATTAAAACAGGACCCCTAATTCAATTTAAGGTATATTCCTTAATTAAGGATATTTTGGTGTCTCCGGGAACCCTACAGGATCCAACCCGTAAGAATTAGGTACTCGGGTTTGGGAGAGTAGTTGTGTAGGCTAGTTTTCGGGAGAGTATGAGAGTATACGACTATCGGGTACTTGGAACCTGTGGGGCGATAGTCTCAACTGTCCCTAAACAGTAGGATCCTTACTCCAAGAAACCCCCAAATAAGGTACCCCCTATTTTCGGACACTCTAAACCCTAAACCCTTTATAGGGCACTTACAGATCCCTTTAAGGAACCCTTTAAGGATCCCAAAATAATATTAGGGTCCCCCATTTTCGGACACTCCCGCAGTCTAAGCCCTGAAGCCTCAAAACCCCCAGAGCCCTCGATCTATAACCCCGGAACGCCCGAAACCCTCGGACCTAGACTAGGCCCTTATTCCCTTTTTTGGGGGTTCAGGTTCCCTTATAAGCCCCTTTAAACCAAAAAGGGCACCCTTTTTATTCCTAGGCTACTCTTGGGTCTAGAACCCCAAACCCCGAATCCTCGGGACTTAAAACCAAAGACCTTGGAAATAGGGGACCCTAATATAGTACCCTAAACCGTAGGACCCTTTTTATAAGGACCCCAAATTAAGGTACCCCTAATTTTCAATATAGAACCAGCTGACGTCGTTGGATGTCATGAAATACACACTCGGGTTGCAATGAGTTAAGTTTGCTTCACCAGGCCCTAAACAGTCCAACCTTCGATATTTAACGGACTCATAAAGGGCTAAATAATTACCAATACCATTACCCTATTCCAACGATGAAGGCCCCTATATCCCAAAAACCCTTATCGTACCCTTATAGAACCCTCCAAGGAGGCCTTTAAAGGAACCCTATTCTAAGCTTCGCACGACATTCGTACCAGAGGGACGCCTCCTCCATCATGACTTCGGGTCTCGGGACATGGTGTTTATTGGCTGTTTCTTGTGATCGATGGCGATGGCAGGTAATATAGGGGCTCAAATAATTCCAGAAAACAATTGCCGGGGGGGGGGGGGGTCCTTATTATAATTATGGTATCATGGGCCCCAAAACCCGATGCTTATTCTAATTACTAAGGCCCCTTTTTTATGCGTCCGGTATGAGTAAGACATATGGCAAGAGTCGGGCAGTAGCCGCAGGAGCCTTGTCGTCGCAGACTAGTGGCAGCGGCATTGGCAACCAAGCCACGGGTTTAGGGTTTAGGGTTTAGGGTTTAGGGTTTAGGGTTTAGGGTTTAGGGTTTAGGGTTTAGGGTTTTGGGTTTAGGGTTTAGGGTTTAGGGTTTTGGGTTTAGGGTTTTGGGTTTAGGGTTTAGGGTTTAGGTCTATCCGGATCTATCCGGTACTGGTGGTTTGGTGACCTTGGTCACGATGCATGCTTCAGCCAACTCAGTTCTTACTTCGTCAGCCATATGCCATGTACAGTTATACAGCGAGAAATAGCATACTGCCGCAAGTACACCTCATGCAGTCCGTGTGTGAACTATAAATTCTTTAGCCGTGGACTTACCCAAATCCAGAAAGCGCGTTAAGACTGGGCATTATCTATGACATGCATGCATGCGCCCTCAGAGTGAGTTCTCACCTCCGAAGGGACACCTTTGCAAAACTTCCATGCAAATCCTTCGGTTGATGATATAAATCCGGCATTACCCATAATCAGAATTATACCATAATGCCCATAGTTTAGGGTCCTTAAGGTAATGCAGGATTTATATCATCAGCCATTGCCTAAACCCTAAACGTCCGAAACCCGTGGCTGGAAGCCGCAAGCCCACAACTCTAGAACTCTAAAACCCCTAAATCCGGACATCCTGAGACCCTAAACCCTGAAGCCTCAGAGAGACAAGGAGGCTCCGTTTCTGCGACCCCGGCCTGCGCCCATCAAGGACTCCCATGTTTGGATTTTCATGTTTCGGAACAATAATATGTATCTAGGCGTGCTTGCCCTAAGGGTCCATTGCCCCCAAAGTACCTCTTTAGGGACTACTTTAATGGACCCTTAGGGTCATATTCTAGTTCTACTTGCATCCCAAAACAGTAGGATTCGTATAAGGAACTCTAATAAAGACCCAAGCTTTCTTAATCAGGTTCCTACATTAGCCCTAAACCCCTGCAGGAACCGCAACAGCCCACAAAGAAGGAGCCCTGGCCTGAGCCTATGCCCGAAAACCCGAAACCCTACCTGTGGCCCGAAAGACCTACCTTTTTTGAGAAGCTCCATTATGTTTATACAAAATCATATAGAAGTATATATATATATATATATGTTTATAAATAGATATATATATATATGTATACATACAAGCCAGAATAAGGAAACCTAAAGAAGGTAGGTCTTTTCAGCTACGAGTATACTGATCCGTGAAATAGATTCATTGAACCCTATAGCTTATAGATTCCCTGCACCCCATAGCCGTAAACCTTACAGCCCCATACCCCTAAACCCTATAACCATAGCCCATGACTGCATGCTTGAAGCCTTAAGCCTTACAGCCCTATTCCCGAAAACCCTATCATAACCCATGGCCCTAAATCCTATAACCCCTAAACCCATAACCCCTATAACCCTTAAACCCTTAACCCTAGACCCTGAACCCCTAAACCCTAGAAGCCCTGACACCATAACCCCAAACCCCCACCATAGATCCCTTGTAGCCTCTTCAATAACCCCTTAAAGGAACCCCTATAAACACCCTTTGAAACAACCCATCACCCAACATAAACCCTAAACCCCCACTCTAGATCCCTTATAGCCTCTTCAATAACTCTCAAAGGAACCCCTATAGTGCCCTTTAACGGAACCCATAAGCCTAAACCCTAAACTCTAAGCCCTAAACCCTAAACTCGAAGCTTGGAGGACGATGACTCGATCTCCGAGCCCTCGCCCTCGGCTAGGGCCCCTCGGCTCTGCAAACGCCTTAGGGTCTAGGGTTATGGGCTTATTGGCTATAGGGGTTACAGGGGTTATGGGTAGTTATACGATCTATGGTGGGGGGTTTAGGGTCTAGGGTTATGGGTTTAGGGGTTATATGCCTCAGGGCTTCCGGGGTTTAGGGGTTCAGGGTCTAGGGTTTATTGGTTATAGGGGTTACAGGGGATATGGGTAGTTATACGATCTATAGTCGGGGTTTAGGCTTTAGGGTTTAGGGGTTATAGGCATGTTATAGAGGTTTTGGGTTTAGGGTTTACGGCCAGGCTTCGGCGGCGGGTTTGGTTTGGTTTTAAGAAGACTTTTCTTCGAGGGTTTATCGGGTAGTACCCGGGCTTTATTGAAGGCACTTCGAAGGGGTTTATATGGTTGTATCAGGACTTTTGTCGGGTTGTTGTGTTGTTGGGTTTAGAAGTTCTTATAAGGGATGTTGATGTGGGGTTGTAGGGGTTTGCTGGGTGTTGCATGGATGTCGTGAGATTTCACGACAGTTTAAGGGTTTGAAAAGGCCCGAAATCGTAGTCGAATTAGTTAGGCTTGGTTTTTTTAGTCGATGGGGACTCAAAAGGTGGGATACAAAACGGGTCTGAATAGGGACATTGAGTTATGATGAGCCCCCCCACACCCTCAACCCCTAAACTCTGAACTTCAAGATCTCCTGTCTTGCTTGTAAACTCAATACACATGGTTGTACCTAGTGTCCTACATGTGCTTATCCATGCTTGAGAATCACTCTAAGATCTCCCGTTTGCCAAGGAAGTGCACTCGCCCCCAGCTCGAGCCGTGCAGTTGCCGGAAGGACTGGGTGTAGGGTTCCCGACAACTATAAGGCCCTTGACCCTTGGTTACTTCCCAAATGAGTTCGGTTGGGAGTTGTGAAAGTTCCCTTACAGCACCCTTATAGTATCCCATAAAGGAGCCCTGTTTCAAAGGAGCCCTATATTCTATTTGTTAACGCCACTATGTGGGGGTCTCGGTCGGGAGTTGGTACCCTTACAGTAGCTTGTAAAGCAGAGCTTTTTGAAAGGAGCCCTATTCGAATTAAGGCCGCTATAAGGGGGGTCTCGGTTGGGAGCTGTGCGCCTCGGAAGTGGTACAGGGCTTTGAGTCGAGGCCAAGGGAGTTTCAGATTCTCGTTTGTGGCTACGGTTTAGGGCTTAAGTGTTTAGAGTAGCTTGGTTATGGTTTTCGAGTTTTGTCTAGTTGTTGGTTATAGTTTCGCCGTAGGAGTTTTTTTTGCAATTTTGCACTAGTTGCTTTCCTTCTGTGGGCAATGCGGTCTGCGAGGTTGGCTCCTAGACAAGCGTTTATTTGGGTAGTTGTCCAAATTATGGTCCCTTTTGGGGTGCCCTAAATATCAGGTGCCGTATCATAATTATAGGGACCCAAAAAGGGGGCCCTAATATTGACAACTACCCATTTGACTTGTCCCCAAACCCTAAATATCAGGTGCCGTATCAGAATTATAGGGACCCAAAAACGGACCCTAATATCGACAGCTACCCATGTGACTTGTCCCTAAACCCTAAATATCGAAACCCTGAACCCTTGCACTGCCTCCGGAGCTGAGCAGCTGAACAAAAGGCTATATATGCATGTATATATATATATATATATACGAGAGAGAGAGAGAGAGAGAGAGAGAGAGAGAGAGAGAGAGAGAGAGAGAGAGAGAGAGAGAGAGAGAGAGAGAGAGAGAGAGAGAGAGAGAGAGAGAGAGTGCGAGAGAGAGAGAGAGAGAGAGAGAGAGAGAGAGAGAGAGAGAGAGAGAGAGAGAGAGTTTCGAAAAACTAGGGGTACCTTATCTTGGTGGCCTTATAATAAGGATCCTACTAATTTAGGGTACTATATTAGGGTCCCCGATTTTCGGAAACTCCCATACACCCTAAACCCCTAGACCCCAAACGCCTTATGGAACCCTCTTAAACCCTTTAAACGAACCGTGAAAGCCCAATTGTAGGCTTTCTTCAGGGTGTAGCTGGAGCTACAGTTTGACCCCTGGTAAATCCTGTCTGTGGTCTGGGGCGGTGTGGTCTCTCAGTGGGCGTGGAGTACTGGTAGAATCCACTCGACTCGTTGCTCCAGCCAGCAGCGTTGCCGGTGTCCTCTTCTAGCAGACTTGGTGAACTTTATTCGGTCCTTATATCCAGCGGAAAAGACTACGTGGTGTATGGGGTTATCAGGCGGTGTAGCCAAGATTTTGCAGAGTTGTTGGCTCTGCTGTTCCAGAAGGATTTGCCAGGTGAGCTTGGATCTGCCTGCAAAAATCCATACGTGTCTGTTGCTAATGTGATAAGTATGAGGCTCTACCTCCTACGCATCTCCGAAGGTATCTGCCAACCAACCATCTATGGTTTTGCAGTGGACAGGGACGAGTCAGCCGGTGCGCGACTTGCATTGGACTGACACTCACCAGTGCATCAGACCGAGCCGTCTACTATATATGAGACGAGCAAAGTGCTTGATCGGGTGACACTGATCTAAGATCAAATCCAGGTGGCGATGAAAGAAGGGCTAATCGGAAGTGGGCAGCAATGCAATTGGTTATGGATCAGAACGGCGTTACAGCGCCGCTGATCTGCTTGCCACTGGATCGAACCACCCTACCACGCGGATTTGGAGGTTAGGATTTTGGCTTTTGGATTCGTATAAACCCCTGATTAAAGAACGAAGTCTCATAGATCCAGCAAGGAATCCTTCAATAAGAGGCCCAAGAATAATGAACTTAAGCCTTAAACTCCTTAACCTTATTGAATACACACTGTTAAGGGCCATAAGGGTTCTATTAAAGGGCCCTCGGGTGTCCTGGTCCTAAACCTTACATGTTTGAATGTTAAACGCTACTCCCCAAGCCCCCGAAGCCGGCTCGTAATGTAGGGGCCTGAGTGGTTTGAAATGGGTTTTTGTGGCTTCTTATTACCCTACGGCCCCAAAGTAGTTCCTTTTGGGGTTCATATGTAGAATCCTACAAGGTAGCCGCAAAATGGAACTACTTTGGGGCCTATGGGTATAGTTGTAGTAGAATATGCTCCCAAACCCTATTCTAATTACTAAGGCCTCTACAGTAGTGCAGGAGCCTCGCAGATTTCCTTCAGCATCGCAAGCTCCTATTCTGTGAGCGCGTCGGAGGAGGACCTTCGCGGGGGGTCCCCCGTTTCGTAATTGCAAGTATAGCTACCCTCAGACTACGTAGACTTCACGCAGGGTTTAGGGATGATAGGGTTCAGGGTTAGCAGTGCTTTTGCGGGTGTATAGGGTCTAACAGTGCTATGTAGCAGTTTCAGGTTGTTGGGGGTTTGGGGTTCAGGGGCTTTGCCGTACGGGTTTCAGGGCTCAAGGTTTGCGGACACATCAGACCCGTAGAAGGCCAGAAGAAAAGCTTGAAGAAATCCTGAACACCCACACCACCACGAACTCCACAGTCTCAAGCCTTACAAACCCTACTATAAGCTTACCAAATCCTTTTTGTTGAACCCTTGCTTCAAGCCTTGCAAAGGCTCCGTAGAATCCTAACCTTCGAAGTCCTTCTAAGACTGCTTGCCTGGCAGACCTCAGGAGCCTTCGCGTGATGGCGAAGTACCGTGCAGTCTGCCAAAGCCCCCGACCCAACTCGACCCGCCTGGCGCCCAGTACGCAAAGCCTAGATTTGGAGCATGTAAGTTATTGCTAGGGAAGAATTCTCAAGCAAGTCTGATCTATGGAAAGGTAGAAGATTAAGTTTGAGGAAGTGTCTTGATGGTCAAGAGTGAAGCGGTTTTGGGTGTAGATTGCGGCTCTACGGTAGATGATGTTATACTTACAACCATACCTAGCTAGATTAGTCATGTGTTGGAGTAGATGATGCTATCGTTGTGGACAGCTTGCTCACGTTGGGTTTCAGTTTGTGTAACCAACAACTTGAGACAGCTCTCTTGCTATGTCTGTGTCGTGACGAGGGCTGAACCCAACATCTAAAATTACGTTGACACCATACGCAAAGTGAGCCTGTAGGATTCAGGATTTAGGGTTGGGGTTTAGGGTTGGGTTTATAGGCTTTGGGAGGTTTATCCCTATTGCCCGAAATGCTTGAACGCTAAAGCCCTTTTTGTTCGGGCTGGCCATTCAGTGTTTAAGGTTGCGGGTGTTTGGGTGTAAGCTCTGCATTACAGGGCTTAACGCCCAGGAGTCTGAGGCTTAGGCATTGAGGTTGAGCGTTCTTGCTCGATATACTCAGCCATTGCACCACCCCAAGCTCTAAAGCCGAAACCGCAAGTTCGGGTGGAGGTAGGCGCTGGTCTCGTTGCCCTCAAGCCCGATTCCCTTGAACTCGGCTCAGCCCTCGCAGGGCCCGCCTCGACCGAACAAGTCGCATTCGTAGCAGCGCCGGCGTC
The DNA here is from genome assembly GCA_905221615.1 of Symbiodinium sp. CCMP2592. Taxonomy (NCBI): domain Eukaryota; class Dinophyceae; order Suessiales; family Symbiodiniaceae; genus Symbiodinium; species Symbiodinium sp. CCMP2592. The sequence goes on from CAJNDT010000058.1 coordinate 673,466, forward strand.
CCGTGCAGCACCAGGACTCCGGACTCTCGAGAGCTGCCAGCTCGAGAGGGCTTCTAGGCGAATCGGCGCTCCGGGCTGGCAAACCCAGAGACTCCTATATCCCTTAAGTAAGGAGTATACCTTAAAGTATAGTAGGATCCCGAATATGATTTAGGGTATATTCCTTAATGAAGGGATATTACAATCCCCTAAACCATAAACCCTATAGATTCCTTTAAGGAGGCCTAGGTATTTCTTTTTTAGGGATATTGGAGTCTCTGGATATCAAAAACCCATTCCCAGACCCCCGGGAGGATCCAAAAAGTAGATCCCTTAATGAGGGTTCCTCTTAAGTGCCCTTAGTAGTATAGGGCCCGAAATGAGGGGATCTACTTTCTGGATCCTCCCGGGGGTCTGGGATCCTGATCGATCACACAGCGCGATGCGAAGGGCGAAAGATGAGGCCAGGCCAAGGGCCGGGAACTTGGAGGTTCATGGCTAGTTATAAGTAGGGTTCTCTTAAAGGGATCTATAGGGTTCTTTTAAAGGGATCTATAGGGTTCTTTTAAAGGGATCTATAGGGTTCTTTTAAAGGGATCTATAGGGTTATAGGGTTTAGAGTATATAGGATTACGGAGTTTAGGGTTTAGGGGTAGTTATAAGTAGGGATATGGGTAGCTGTCAAAATAGGGGTCCCTTTTTGGTTACCCTAAAAAATAGGTGCCGTATTATAACAGGGACCCAGAAAGGGACCATAATTTTGACAACCACCCATAGAATATAAGGGGTTTAGGGTTCCTCTACGGGTTCTATAGGGTTTGGGGTTAAGGGGGCCATGGGTTTTTTTTTTCGAAGGTGCGGCCAACCCTTGTTTGCGAGGTGCGGCCAAGGGTCCCTGGTGCATGCGGTCCCCTGGTCCTCTGGTCCTTGGTCCTGTGGTTCCCTGGTCCTCCGGTCTGCTGGTCCTCTGGTCCTGTGGTGTCCGTGCATGCGGTCCCCAGTCCTCTGGTCCTTGGTCCTGTAGTCCTCTGGCCCTCTGGTCTGCTGGTCCTCTGGTCCCGTGCTCTCCTGGTCCCGTGGTTTCCTGGTCCTGCTTTCCGCCGGTCCCTCGGTCCCGCAAAAGCAACAAGAAAGCAAACAATGAATAACACAAATAAAGCACAACCCCAGAAGAAAGAAAAGCAGAAGAAAGATGATGAAGGAAAGAAAGCCAGGAAGGAAGCACAAAAGAAAGCAAGAAAGCGCAGGAGCTAGCAAGGAATGAAAGAGAAACAAGAACAGGAACCCATTTTTGTTTGTGCCCTTTTTTTTGGCCCTCTTTCTTTTGCTCCCACGTCCTGTTATTTACAAGGGCAAGGAAGAAAGCAAGGGAAAAAGGAAGGAGGAAGGAAGGAAGGAAGGACGGTAGTATTTCAGTAATATATATATATACATAGTATACATAGTACATGTTGTATATATAGTATGTATACTATATATATATATATATATATAGTATGTACAGTAAAGATAATATATTGTAATATAATATAATGGAATATAATATGATATATTATAATATAATGTAATAAAATATAATGTAACATAATATAATATAGTATAATATAACATAATGTAATCTAATAAAATGTAATATAATGTAATATAATGTAATATAATATAATATATTGTAATGTAGTGTAATATAACGTAATATAATATAATGTAATATAATGTAATATAATGTAATATAATGTAATCTAATGTAGTATAATATACTGTAATATACTACAACATAATGTAATATAATAAAGAAATACAGTATAATATAAAATGATATAATATAATATAATATACTATAATATATTAGAATAGAATATCATAAAATAGAATATCATAAAAATAGCATAGAATAGAATATCATATAATATAATAATACATAGAATAGAATATATATCATAGAATATAATAGAACATCATAGAATATAATAGAATATAATATAACATAAAAGATTATAGGATAATATAATGGAATTTAATAGAATTGAAAAGAATATAATATAATGTAATATAAGAGAATAGAATAGAATAAAATAGAAAAGAATATAATATAAGAGAATATAATATAATATATACAGTATATAGAGTGTATATAGTTTGTTCATAATTATATATAGAGTTATTTATATAGTAGTTATATAGTATATATAATGTGTATAGTATATATACTATATATAGTATATAGTGTATATAGTATATATAGTATATTTAGTGTATATGTATATATAGTATATTTAGTGTACATAGTATATATAGTATATATATATATACAGATATACATAGAGTTTCAAGTTTCTATATATATATATATATATATATAAATATAGTATATGTAATAAGTACAGGAGATATAACCTTAGTATATATAGTTTATACAGTATATATAGTATATATAGTATATTCATAATATATACATATTTATATAGTACATGTAGTAGAGTTAGTATATATAGTATATGTAGTATATATAGTAGATATAGTAGATATTATACAATTGTATGTATATATATATATGTATATAGTATACATAGTGTAAATAATATATATATATATATATATATATATATATATTTATTTATAGTATATAGTATATATATATACACAGAGAGAGAGAGTACATATGTGTGTATATAAATATATACATATATATATATATATATACATATGGAAGGCCTATTATTTTGGATCTTGTTGTTGAATTTTTTGTTTGGTGTTTTTCCATGGTTTTCCTTGGGGAAACACTATTTTCCTCACGTTTTGGACAGATTTGGTGTGCTTTTCTTGGTTTTTCCACCTGAAACGAAAAGAACCCAGGAAGACAGAACGAAACACCCAAGAACAAGGACCAAAGCAAGGAAGAAGAACAGAAAGAAAGAAAAGATAGAAGGAAGGCAGACGGTTGGAAATTCAGGTTCGGAACCCAGGTTCAAACCTGGGTTTGAACCTAGGTTCTAATTCGGGTTAGAACCCAGGTTCAGAACACGGATTTTCTCGGGTTGTTGATTCTGTGGGGTTAAGCGCGAAGCAGCACAATCAATCATGAATGACTTGGAAGTTCTCTTGAGCCACGAAGTAATCAACAATAACGTGTTTGCCAACCGGTCGTTTGAGCCGCCACGAAATAAATAAAACCGTGTTCGCCAACACAAAAAAAGAATAAAACCAGACAACACTGCTTCAGGGGGGTTTAACGTGAAGAAGACAAAATCAATCCTGAAGGATTTAAAAGGTTTGCAAATGGGGGGGCTGCGCCCCCCCCAACCCCCCCGCTTTTTTTAGACTAAACTCCCCCGCTCTCTAAAGCCACACAAGAAAGGGAAAGCCAGACAACCACGCTCCAGGGGAGTTTACCGCGAAGAAAGCACAATCAATCCTGAAGGGTTTAACAGCTTTGCAAATAGGGCGAGTTCCCCCCCCAAACCCTCGCTGTTTTAGACTAAACTCCCCGCTCTCTAAAGCCGCGAAGAAATGAACATAAACGTATTCGGCAACACACAAGAAGGGGAAAGCCAGACAGCCACGCTCCAGGGGGTTTAACGCGAAGAGCAGCAACAACAACAGCAACCAAGACGACGACCACGACGACATCAACGACCCCACCACCACCAACGACGACAGCAACGACATCAACGACATCAACGACACCACCACCGCCAAGGCAAATAGTCTTGGAAATGGCTGCATTTCCCATTATTTTTTCTTTAGTTTTTCGTTGATCCCTGGATCTAATTTGTTTTTGATGATATGCCTCACGCCGTCCACAGGGATCCTGCCCCTCGAAGCGCCCGCGCTGTGGTGCGGCGCGACCCCGATGAACCCTCTACAGGGATTCTGTGTGTCGAAGCGCTGGCACTGTGGTGCGGCGCAAATTCTTTACGTCGCCGATGAACCCTCTACAGGGATCCTGCGTGTCCAACCTGAACAAATCCTTGGCCGCACCTCCGAAAAAAGAGGGTTGGCCGCACCTCCGAAAAAAAAAAAAAAACCCGCCGGGTTAAGGGGTTTAGGGGTTTAGGGCCGGCTACTAGAGTAGAACTTGGAGGTTCATGGGTTATACTTTGGCCTATATAGGTACTAGGCCAAAGTATATAGTACTCGGGTACATGGACCGGGTAGTTAAAAGTGGGTTCCTTTAAAGGGATCTATAGGGTTATAGGGTATAGGATGATGGAGTCCAGGTAGTTATAAGTAGGGTTATAAGTAGGGTAACTAGACTTCTAAGCCATACTAGGGGACGTATAGCCCCACTTCTAACTACCCATGAACCTCCAAGAAGAGTGTGCTGAAGCAGGGGCAGGCGCCCGGCGCATGCGCAGTGCAGGCAACTCTGGATGCCGAGCGAAGGGGGCTCTCACACGACCTTTACTTATAGTCTCCACTGTGATTCCTTTTCTTTGGTTAACCACATTTAAATTATGGGATCCTAATTACATGGTGTACGTTACTCTACATCTTCCTGCACCCTACATTCTAATCGCGTTCAGGTCCTTCCCTGACGATGCGGGTACGGATGGCGACGCCGAGGCCAGGATTGCATAAGCGCACGTGGCGCAGTACTCATCGCCACAACCCACAACATCGTCATGATCATCGTGATCATGGTCAGTCATCCGCACCATCATCATCATCTCCATGGTTCCACGATGTAGAAAATGAGGACGACAGGGATGACAAAGATTGCCATGATGCTACTGATGAGCATGAAATCAGAATGCTGCCACTGCTGCTGATGATGACGAAAATTAAGGTGCAGATGAAGATGACCGAAAGAAGAACATGATGATGATACTGTGGGTGGTGGTGACAGGTTTGATCACCGTCATCATCAGCAGCAGCATCCCTGTTGTTTTAAGGATTTCCGTGACCACTGCCACCATCATTGTCACCACAATCCTCATCACCAAGGTCATGACCATCAGCATCACCGTCGACATGAGTTCGATTATCATTAGCATTATCTCGTCAATCATAAACTGGGGTTGTGACAGCAATTAAAACTGCCATCGTCATCAGATTCTCCCTGTTGGTATGATCGTTCCCTGGTCATGTTGACGTTCGTCTACGTCGTCATGGTTCATTACCACCGTCACCATCACCATCAGCATCACAGCATCCTCGCCATCATCAGCCTCATCATCTTGATCATCTTCGCCTCAACTCCTCAAGTATTCGAACTCACCAAGCCAAACTACGAGCTGCACTTTCCTGTCTTGTTCTTAGTAGGGAATGTGGGAATGGATTATGGAGACAACTGTTGGGAATTGTATAGGGGCTACTACAGGCATCCATTCCCCCATTCCCTACTAAGCACCCTCTAGATCCCTAAACCCTGAACCCTAAATCCTAAACCTTAAACCCCTAAACCCTAAACCTATACCCTAACCCTAGACCGTAAACCCTAAACCCCTAAACCCTGAACCCTAAATCCTAAACCCTAAACCTAAAGTGTCCTTCCACCATGGTGACGTCTATCATCTATAATAAGGAACACCGAAATGGTACGGGAATAGCCCTCATAGTAGCCCCCTATCGACCCCTTGATAGGTACCCTATTCTAATGTTTCAGCTAGCACCAGACAGGGACTCTAGACCCTAAGACCCCTTGTAGAACCCAAGGGTCGGGGGACTTAGTGGGTAGTAAGTAGACCTATAAGTGCCCTAAAAGGTATCCTAATTGGGGTTATGGTACTTATAACTTTACAACATAACTACTTAGTAAGTCCCCCGACCCTCCAAGTAAGACCCCCTGTAGAAGCCTTATAGGAGCCCTTCAAGGAAGCCCCTAAAGGAACCCCATTCCCTAAACCCGCCCAGGAGGTGTCTCCAGGTTGTCCTGGCCTCGCTGCGGTGCGCCAGCTCACAAATCCCAAGAAGCTGTTGTTGAGGGGTTTGGGGTTAGGGATTTAGGGGTCTTTTGGTTTATCCTTTGGGGTTTGGGTTTTCGAGCTGGGGTGTTGTGGGCTTTGGATTAAGGGTCGATAGGGTTCGGGGTTAAGTTGTGTGTGTGTGTGTGTGTGTGTTTTTTGCTTTTAATGGGCTTTGGGTTAAGGGCTTAGGGTTGTGGGTTAAGTTGCGTTGTTTGTTTTATGGGCTTTCTGTTAAGGGCTTGGGGTTCTGGCTAAGTTGTTGTTCATGGGCTGGGTTAAGGGTTTAGAGTTCTGGGTTAAGTTTGTCTTTTTCTGTGAGCAGTTTTTTAATGTTTTTGTAAGGGCGGCGGGGGCTGGGGTTTTCGAGGATGGGAAGTTGTGTTTGCTGAGAATATGATTTAGTTTGGGATGTTAGCTTGTTTAAGGGCCTTTAAACATTGCTTGGGATTTCGAATGGTTTTGGGTTTGGGTTCTGAGTGAGTAACAGTTTTCTCGTCTCGGGGTCAGGAGCTTTTGTGCCCGGCTGGGGGTTGTCGGGGTTTAGGGTGTTTTGGTTGCGGTTTAGGGTTTCCCTGAGCCCCGGCACCTCCGGCGTCGAAGCCCTAACACCCGCAAAGCGTCGAAAACCCCCCGCTTGGAGGTTCGGTGGGGCTCTAAGTCCCCTTACGTGGGTTATAAGTAGTATAGTTACCCTACTCATAACCCTACTTACACCTACCCTAAACCCGTAATCCCTAAACCCGATAACCCTATAGATCCGTTTGAAGAGAACCCTACTTACAACTACCCATGAACCTCCAAGCAGGTGCAGATATCGTCGGAGCTGTCCCTGAGCGACTTCGACTCAGCCGACACCATGGACCGAATTCTGGGTTCTTGTTAAAGGGTTAAATTCAAGCTACCAGAAGCAAGCCATATTGGTTATTTGTTAATTTCTACACATCCTGTTTATGGTTAATTTCGATAGATCCCTTTTTATGGTAACTTAAGCGAAACACCTTAACAAGAACTCAGAATTGGGTTTCAGGTTGAGGTTCAGATGTATAGTTCTCTGAATTGGGTACCTTTTTAGGTCTCACAAATAGTACGGCACCCTTTATGAAAAGGGTCCGACGAGGGACCTTAATTAGGCCCTAGTTTAGAGAATTAACCAGATTTTATGTACTTCAAAGTTGCATTCCACAGTGTTTCTGTGCAAACCCTCTGCTCGCCGTCCTTTAGGTCCACAGTGGGCTGCAGCCTACAGTCCTGTTGCGGTCCCTGCCGTCCTGCGTTGCTGTGTTTTCATTGGCACGTCCACAGCAGTTTCCGCAACAGCCCTTGCTGCAAAAAACACAACGACAAAGACGTCCATCCCGGCTAACCTCAGCTTCGCCTGCAGTGCTTCAAGTTGCAGCTGCAGATCCTTGATTCCTAAGCCCAAGCTGTGGCCGCTGACCCTACAAAGTACAGGTATAATTATGAAGTTCTTATCTCTCAGTTAATACGGCCCAATCCTTAAACCAGTAGGTTTTCGGATTTCACAGCAAAGCCCAAAGCGCAAGTTGCAGACTTCTGGCTCAGACACGAAGACTCTGATCTCCCCCGAACCGAAAATCTTCGGGACACAAACCTTGGATGATCAGCCCGAAGCCAATGACTCTTGAAGTATGGGATAAACATATCATTGTTATGTTGTCTGTTATTGTTGATAACTGTAGTTGTTAAAATTGCTTGTTGTTCCTGATCATTGCGCTTTTTGCCTAAAATGAGGCTTGAAAGCTTGGGTTTTTGGGACTTCCGGGCTTCAGGCTCGAATTGGTTTAGGGTTTCATGTCTATGTATTGGGTACAGCCCCCACTCAGTAATAGTTGAAAAATATTCATAATATAGATATAGTAGGACCTTAATAGTAGCCCTATTATAGACTCTTACTGTATGGGGGCCGTACCTAATCTATGTATAGGGTTTTAGGGTTTAGGGTTCAGGCCATGGGGTTCAGGGTTTTGAAAAGGACCAGTGTCGTTCCTCACAGTTCTCTCACAAGTATACTGAAACTTGGAACCCCTATCCATCCTCCGGGTTGCAGGAGAACAGCCAATCCTCCCCAGTCAGTAGCCACTCGGGGCCGCATTTCAGGGGGCGGGGCAGGTTTCTTGAGGGTTTTGAAAGGGGCACGATGTACGGGCCTGAACAAGTACCTGCACTATCTGCTGATGGTTACCGCAAAGACCGTATTCTAGTTCCTGAAGGCCGTTTATTCCGGGCTCCAAGATGCCAGAGATCAGAGTCTAAGAGTCTTCGTCCTTAATAGCACATAAGCAAAAAGACGGTTAGGGATATCCCATATAAACCCCCTTATAATGAAGCCCAATAAGGTAGGGATATCCCCATAAGATGCTTATGCTTAGGTGTTTTTTTGGGCCCCTACTGAAGAGTCTTCGAGGGCCAGGCTGCCAAAGAGGGGCAAAGCGATGGTAAGGGTGATGAGATTGATGGCAGGATGGGGACCCAGAGGCTCCAATATCCCTTAACTAAGGAAGATACCTTACATTATAGTAGGATCCTTAATATAGTTTAATGTATATTCCTTAATTAAGGGGTATTGGAGTCTCTGGGGATGTTGCTGTGGAAGCTGCGGGGTTTAGGGTTTACGGTGGAGGGTCGGGACACGTTGGGAGATGTCTTTTGCCGAAGGAGCACATATCAAGTTAATCTGGCTCATAGGAGCAGCTAGCACGGCAGCAGCAGCAGCAGTAGGAGCATCAACACTAAAAGCCAACAACAACAGCAACAACAGCAGAATCAGCAGCTGTAGCAGCATTACTGGCAGCCACGTGTCTTGCAAGTACCGTATTCATGATGGCAGTATGGAGAGAAATCATGACCATCATGATATGAGAGTTTTTAGCCCCCGCAGATTTCTCATGCGACAGCAACAACAAGAAAACACAGAGTGTGCAACCCGTTTCAACCCGAGATGTACTTAAAGCCCAACTTCGACGCCGACTCTAAAGCCTAAATCCTTCTAATGGCCTAATAGTCAGGCAGTCGGAACAGGGCCCTTAAATAAAAAACCCAAACCCTGAAAGCCCAAGCTCTATGCCCTCCCTAAATAAACCCGTAAACCCTAAACCCCAAACCCCAAACCCCTCAACCCTGTTCCCGACACGGTGGACTGCAAAACCTCACAAGGCTGGAGCCCGCCCAGCGCCGATCGCAGGCTGCACCTCCAACACTCTCTACCTATAGTCATAGGGATCCTTAGGGGTGTAGGGGACTATATTTCCTTAAATAGGCCTTATTAGTCCTTATTATGGGCCTTAAGGCCCCGTACCCCCCCTCCCCCTACACCCCCAAGGATCCCTATGATATAGTCTCCATTGTAGTTCCTTTTGTTGGTTTAACCAGTTTAATATTAAGGATCCTAAAGGGTAACCCAAAAAAAGGAACTACAATGGAGACTATATGTAGGTTTGGAGTTCAGTAATTTAGGGTTTAGGATTCAGGGTTAGAGGGTTTTCGGGTTTAGGGTCAGGGGGTTCAGGATGTAGTAATTTAGGTTCTAGGGTTAGGGGTTTTAGGGTTTGGTTAATATAGAAGTTCGGAGTTATGCAGGGGTTTAGGGAATCCAGACACCGGTGTTTTGGTATTTTGATTGTGTCTCATTGTCGGTGAGGAGTCACGAGTGTCAACGCAATGGTACGAGAACAGTACTGCAAGGACTGAGTTCTTGTAATTTGTAGTGTTGGTAGTAGCGTAAGTGAAGTGCTTAGTTTCATCTACGAGCATTCACTTGCTTCAACAAGGCAGACATGTTGCATCCAAAGGCTCCGTACCTACCAATCGCCGGCCCGTTTCAAAAGCCTAGACGCGACAACCCTAAGAAATGAACTGACCTTAAGACATACACGATGCGCAACCCTGGGGCTCGACTTACCTAAATAATGGGTTATTGTGGTATCATATATGGGTGGTTGTCAAAATCAAGGCTCCTTTCTGGGCACCCTAGATTTTACGTGCCGTGTTTTATTGAGGACCCCACAAAGGGACCCACAATTTTGACAACCACCTATATGGTCAGTCACCTACTATGTATTTCACTGGAGGCCTAGGGCAATATTGTTGCAATATTGGTTTGGCTTGAAGGTCGTTGCGAGTGGCATCTTGTGACTTTTAAAGCTCTAGGACGTCGGCTGGCATTTTACATGAAGCTTCACTACACTTCACTTCTTCTCGCTTTGCAGAGGAGATGAGCAGTATCATCCCAATGATCGCAAGCGTTTCCCTGAAACTCTAAACCCGGGTCCCCGACCCCAAATCCTTTGGAATTTTGCCCTGAAACCCCCAAAATCCCTGCTCCATGCCGTCAATCTGTTTCCCGACATCATTGAACTTATTGAGCACCCTACTCAAGGACCGGGCCTCTGCTGTAGAACCCTTAAGGGGACCCTCATAGAGCCCTTATAGGAACCCGTATCCTTTTAGAACCCCCTTAAGGTGAGCCTTACAGAGCCCTTAAAGCGGAAACTGCCAGAGCCCCTGCTGGAGGCTCTCTGTCATAGACCGCTGAAGTAAAGCTCTCCTAGTGTCCCCAAAAGAGGCGACTCAAAGACATGATAGTCATATACTCTCCCTAATGGGATTTCCGAAAATTAGGGGTACCGGATTTTGGGGTCCTTATGATAAGGATCAGAAAGAGCGAAGACAAGTTGTGCAGAGTCAAGAGGCTCGTCTCCTGACAATGCACCAAGAGTTGACGGCTTGGTTCCAGAGTCACCCCTCCGGGTTCGAGCACATTCACCGCGGCGGCTTTCTCGGCACTTTTGACAACCTCGACGATCCCGACACGTCAGTGTCAGAGTCGGGGCCGGAAAATTTTCCCTGCATACCAGAACAAGTTCAAGCTGCTCGGGAAAGAGAAGGGAGTCAGAGTCACACACAGACTTGTCTGACTTTCTGAAACCCACGCCAAGCCCTGGCAGGAGTGAGTCATGGAGATGTTGGAGACACTCGTCGTACTATATATTCTCCTCCACTTTCGGAAACTCCCAAATAGTAACCTACATAACTACTTTCCAAAACCTAAGTACCTAGTTCTTGGCTCCTTTGGACCCTTGGGGTTATAGAGAGCCCTTTTGGAGATCCTTCTATTCTAGGTCCCTTAAAGGGGACCCTTATATAGAGCCCCAAAACAGGCGCCTCGCAGACGACTCCGACACAAACCCTTCTCAAGGACCCCCTTTGGAAACCCTCAAGGGGGACTTAAAAGAACTCTTTACGTGGACCTTATAGAGCCCCAAGCGGGACTTAAACGAACTCTTGGAGGGACCCTCATGGAGCCCTTTTCTAGAGGCGCCTCGCAGACGACTCCCCGAGCGGCTGCTGCTGTTGGCTGCGCCGGGCCGATTGCCGCTTCACGCGGGCAAAGGGCTCTTGGCCCGAGCCTGAAGCCGGTTAGTAGAGTAGAGAACAGCAGATAAGGCTGTAGGGGTTCAGGGTTTAGGGAGTTTAGGGGTCAGGGGGTTTGGTTTAGGGTTTACTTGGAGGTTCATGGGTAGTTGTACGTCAGTAGGGGGTTATAAGTAGGGTTATACGGGGTTTAAGAGTTCTATAGGGTCTAGGGGTTTTGGGTTTAGGGGTTCAGGGCCGGTTAGTAGAGTGCAGAAGGGTAGGGGCTTGGTAACGCTTCCTTTATCCCCTTATTATTTCGGGGTCCTTGTAAAATAAGCTTCCTACTATTTAGAATACTATGTTAGAGTCCCTTTATTTCCGCTTGGAGGTTTCTATAGGGTTTCTTTGAGGGGGTCTATAAGGAATACCTGAAGATGGTTTTGATATGTTTTGGGACTTGACAAGGGTTCCTTCATGAGCTTGATGTTGGTAGAGTAGAGAAGAGAGTAAACTAGAGTATTGTATACTATGGTATATGGTATGGAGAATGACATAGTAAAGTGTAATAAAATATTGTATTGGTATAGCGTAGTTTAGTCAAGCCTGTAGGGACTTGAGGGTTCGCGGATGTTGAGAGTTCTTAGGGTTTTGGATTGTTGAGGTCCGGTTTCCTTTAAGGGTCCCTTGGGTGTAGGATTCAGGGTTTCAAGTCCAGGGTACGAGGACCTCAGCCCAAGGAGTGCTTTTCAATAATTCCAGGTCCTGGGTTTAGGGTTTAGGGCTCCTTGAGTTGATGGGGCTGTGCGAATGTTTGAAAGCATTTACATCAGTCCCTAAATCCTACACCTTTTCCCTTCTGTGCTGGGGTTCAGGGCACTACAGTTTAGATGAGCAGTCGTTTGGATGTTGGAGTTACATTTGGATTCTCGAAAGAGGCGATCCGTCATGTGAGTGAGATGATGCCGGAATTGTAGGCTAACACGGGAACAATCACGAGACGAACTATGCGCTGTGGGTACAATGGTATATATGACTTATGAAGCTGTTCCCACAAGTCCAACATCAGCATGTCATAGGATGGTACAGAGCTGGTCGGTGCAGTTACAGCTTTGGCTGGTAGCAAGGCAGGAACCTAGGAAGAAATCCCTGCTAATGTGGCTTTGGAACCTTGGGTGCCCCAGTCGACTTCGGACACTATGCTGACCAAATGAACCAGATTCTACCCAGATTCCATCAATCTTTCCCTAAACCCTGCCCCAAGCGCCACAAAACCCTGAAACCCCCAATTCCCTGAAGCCTTACAACCCTGAACCCTTACCTGGACCCTGAAGAACTTACCTTCTTACGGAGCCCGAAAAGGTAGTTGTACTAGGTATCGATATGTTATAATTCATAATTTCCCATATTGTTTAATCTGGAGCCCCCATTATATCTAGTTTGTATGACTAATGACATCGACACCTGGCATACCGTACTCCAGAACCCCATTCTAGCCATTACACCCGCTTTAGTAGGCTTAGCAGGGCTCAGGTTTAAAGTTCACCCAGTGGAGTGGAGCCCGAGGTACTGTGGCATCAGTGCCAGTGAAGACGCCACACCGCTGGAATGCCGAAGTCCAAGCTCTACTAGGGTTTAGAGTTTTAGGGTTTAGAGCTTGGGGTTTAGGGTTTAGGGTTCAGGGGTTTAAGATTTAGGGGTTTAGGATTTCGAGCCTAGGGTCTGGAGCTTGGGGTTTAGGGTTAAGGGGTTTAGGGTTCAGGGGTGTAGGGTTTAGAGCTTGGGGTTTAGGGTATAGCGTTTAGGGTATAGCGTTTAGGGTATAGAGTTTAGGGTATAGAGTTTAGGCTATAGAGGTTAGGGTTTAGAGTTTAGGGTTTAGGGGTTTAGGGGTTAAGGTTTAGGGGTACGGATTCAGGGGTTTAGGGTTTCGAGTTTAGGGTTTAGGGCTGCGTTCGAGGTGCTTTCATAAGGCTGATCTATCTATCCCTGTCTACCTGTCTATCTAAATAATGTGGACACTTAAACTAAGTCCCCCAGCGAGACTCGGTCGACGCAGAAGAGGCATATCGTTCATCACTTAGGTAGTTCAGTCAAGCGGCGCCCGTTTTGAATCCGCTTAAGTGTACATCACTCTCAGACGTGTAGAACAGGGACTCTGTCACAAGACGTAGACGCGCATGTTCGGTTAATATACTGCGCTTCTGCAGATGAGCGAATGGTTGCTCTGACGCGTGTACGGCTACACACCTTACCTTACAAATGACAACAACACATGCAACTATGATGCAATTCTGTTACAGCAAGTAATTCAGTGAGTGTTTATCTATGCATGTATGTAAGTGCGAAGGTACATATGATGTGTACGTGTCTGTACATGTCTACGCGCATGTCTAGGTGTATGCAACAGTTTCTTGATTGTTAAACTCTCTTTCTTCCAGGGCCCCAACATGATTTGACCTTGGAGTTTGAAAGTTCCGAGGCTCTAAACCCAAAGCTCAAAATTTGCTTATTCCTTGCTACGACTACCTTATTAGGTTTTGAATATAGAATTGGTTTCACTTCCAACAGAGGAACTACAATTTGAGACGAGAGATGACGGGTAAAGCGCCGAGACCGAAGCCCTGCACCCTAAACCCAAAAGATCACCAACCCCTGAACCCTGGAACATGCGAACATCTGAACTCTCCCAGGCACTTAAAGCCTACACCCAAGTTTTCCTTCAACCCCAAACCGACGAACTTTTGAACATTATAATTACCCATGCCATTCTGATAGCTCCTTATTATAACTATAGCATAATATACCCCCCAAACCCTCTTCTAACCATTAAGGCCCCTACTTCATGGTAGCCTTATAGATCCCTTATAGTAACCCTTATAGACCCCTTCAAAGGAACCCTCCCTATATCCCTTATAGTACCCTTATAGTATCCCTTAAAAGAGCCCTTTAAAGGAACCCTATTCCAAAACCTGGCGAGCATAACCCCAATTAGGGTCCCTTTTAGGGTACTTATATAGGTACTACCTACTTACTAAGTCCCCCGACCCTCCAAGCAGGCACCCAAAACCTGTTTCTTTAAAGGAACCCTCCCTAGACCCCTTATAACACCCTTCTGGTCTCCCTTAAAAAAGCCCTTTAAAGGACACAGAACCTGGCGACTGAGCTCCTCCATCCTGCATTACCTTAATTATGGTATATTCCTTCTTAAGGGTAATGCAGGATTTATATCATCAACCGTCCCAGGCACCGTTAGTCGGGAGGTGCCCAGCCGGGAGCGAATCGCGCTGCAACAGCGGACTGGACGGAAGTTAGCGACAGGGCGCTTGATAAGTGGAGTTTAGAGTTTTCAGGATTTACGGCTTAGGGTTTATGGTTTCGGGTTTAGGGTTTGATAGGTAGAGTTTAGAGGTTTTTAGGACTTGTGGTTTAGGGTTTATGGGTTCGGGTTTAGGGTTCAGGGTTTTGGTGTAAGCTGAAGTTAGCAAAGGGCAGCTGGACATAAATGGGTGGTTGTGAATATTAGGGTCCCTTCTTTTGGGGGTCCCGATTATGAATAATAATACCGCACCAAAAATTCACGGTACCCAATAAGGGACCATAATCTTGACAACCACCCTCAAATGGTTTGGCAATATTAAAGAAATATAGGGGTTATATGGTCCTGGATAAGTAGAGGTAGGGTTCTTCTTGAGGGTTCTCTGACGGATTACCAAAAGGGATACTACAGGTGATACAGGGGCCTTTCCAACAGCGGACTGGACGGAAGTTGACAAGGGGTCCTGGAAAAGTAGAGTAGGGTTTATCTTAAGGGTTTTTTCAAAGGATTATCAAAAGGGATCCTATGGGTGCTTTATATTCTATAGGTGCCTTTCGGCCTTTGCAAGTCGAACAGTTCACAGAGGGCCGAGGACAAGTAGAATCTGGTTCATCTTCGGGTTTTTGAAGGCTTTACTTCAAGGCTTCAAGGGATACTATAAGGGTTCCAGAAGATACCACTGTTTGGGCTCGGGGAATGCGGCTCAGATCAGAGTCTTGAGGCATGAAGCATGGTTACGATGCGATAGATGCCCCTCCCACAATCTTGACTCTTCACGGCCGATCCGTGGAGCCAAGTCAAAATCGTTGCCCTAAGCCCTATACCCTAAACTCCTAACCCCATCCCGAAACGCCAAACCCTAAGCCTTATCCCTCGGTCCTTCATCCTTGCGCTGCGCCCTGCACAAGACCCACAACCCAAATAGGGGTTTCCGAAAATAGAGGGACCCTGATATAATACCCTTAATAGTACTTATAAGGATCCCAAAATAAGGTAACCCTAATTTTCGGAAACTCGCAAATAAGGGTCTGGACATCCCCTCGAACGCAGGGCTCCAACGTCCACTACATGGCACGTCCTTCCCAAGCTTTGAAGGCTTTGGGCCCCATCAGGTCCTCAAGGCTTGATCTGAAGCCGAAATAACCTACCGTTTTAGGGTTGCTTTGCTGTGTCTTCCTCATATAAGTCCTACAGATGGTAAGTTCATTAGGGCCTAGGTTTCGGACCTTCTCATCTGAGGCTTTTTGCAGCGATCGATGATTCCGTCGACGAAGATGCCTGGCAGCAGAGATGCCGCAAAGGTTACATCAGGGCCAAATTCAGGTCGCGGTTATGCTATGCACATACATGCGTACGTACATACATACATACATACATGCATACATACATGCATACACCCATGCATGCCTATTTATGTTTTTCTACCCAAAGAAAGCAGGGATGCATGCCCTTATCTATTCTCTGCTTGTTCATTGAATGTCTGCATGAAGACAGGCCGGGCCTTGTGAGTGCAAGTAGTCGTCGTTTTGAATATTAGCACCCAAAGCACCTCCGAACGATGCAGTTGGCACGGCCACCCGACATCTAAAGTAGGGGTCTAGCTGAAGCAGTATACTTGGACTTGGAGGTTCATGGGTAGTTATCAGTGGGGTTATAAGTCCCCTAATATGGGTTATCAGTATATAGTTACCCTACTTGTAACCCTACTTATAACTACCCGTGAACCTCCAAGTATCCCCTGTATGCGGAATGACGCTCCAAGGGAGGGAAGAAGGGTTGCTGAAATTACCATGTTCGCGAGGGGGTGTGGCCGCAAATACTTACTCCTCCCAGGGCGCCAAACCAGAAGCCTTGATTCCCAGACCTGTTAAGGTTGTAAGGTTGAGGGTGTAGGGTGTGGGCATGTGGCCCAACAGAAACTCAGTATTGGTCCAGTGCTGCTGAAAAACAACCCTCAGAACCCTAAGCCCGGATATACTGGTCCGACAAATCAGTAGCAATATCGCAGCCTCTGCATTCTGGATGATAGCCCCAAAGCCATAGTCTGAGCATAGAAAGGTTCCTGCATGAAAGGTATAAGTTCCTTCTTCTAATGTTGGAGGCACGAGAGTCATTTGTGAACTGTTCCCGCCGGGAAGGTTCGGAACTCTCAAGATCAGCGTTGTCGGGCACGTGCCTCTGCACCCTGGACCAATCGTTAGTGTATTCACGGCTGTATGATTTCGGATGGGTGCGCGATCCAGAATTATTGGGCCCAGGTCAGGGTCTGACATACTTTGGGATTTGGCTTCAGGCTTGAAATAGTGCCAGGTTTCGTAAGCCTCAAGACCTTAAGCCTTAATTACACACATTTAGGGGCTCAAACAATTACCAATACTGTTTTGGTGTTCCAGCGCATGATAAGTATAGCATGATGCACCCCAAAACCCTACTCTAATTATCAAGGCCCCGAGTCACGGTTAGTTTATGGCTTGATGTCCCTTAACCCTCTTTTAGGGTTTAGGTGTTAGGGTTTCGGGATTGTGGGCTTTGGTAAAGATATATAGGGTATGCATAGTACAGGGCGTTAGGTCTTGCCGTGCCGTTGTCTTAGATTTTGGGGCATTGGGGTTGTAGGGGTTTTTTGCGTCGCATTCTAGACCCCTCTAGTTTAAAACAAGCCTCTTTGCGCTTGAGGGCGGTTTAATACATGGGTTATGACCCTGATAGGGAAGGGGGGGCTTCCATGAATCGGTGTTTTTTTTCATGATTGATTATAGAGCTTAGCGTCTAGAACCCTGGACCCTATAGAACCTAGACCCTAGAACTCTGAGGCCCTATATGTTGCCTTAAAACACAGAACCTGACACTCTGATAAAACAAAAGAAGCAACGCACCGCCCTCAGACCCGAAGAGGGCCTTTGCTCATGTTTCAGCGGCGAGGTTGCGCAAAGGAGCACAGTACTACGAGGGGGGTTACTATTTACAAGTGTTGCTATAGACTTATTGGCTGTTAACTCAACTTTTCAACTTTTGGAGGTTCTTAGGTTGTTTCTGTGCTTTTGCTGGGCACTCCTTGATTAGCAACTCCAACGACAGCACGGCATAGTCTATCCGTGTCTGAGCCGGGTCGAGACTTCAAACTTGTCGTACTGAGGGCTTCCACGTGGTCCCGTTCAGGTCGAACCTTTCATCCTGGCTCGGAATTTCTCGGCCAAGGGCAGTTGCTGCTGCTAGTTGCTAGCTCTTCGCTGTCCCACCTGGCTGTGTTTAGTAGTGCCTCAAGTCTTCGACTGCTTCGATGGCCACGTCACCCAAGACTGCTTTCGGTCAGCATTGATGACTGGTTCTCTTGGTACGTAGGTCTAGGTCTGGGGTCCGTACGGTCGTTACTCAATAATTCTGGTTGATTGAGCGACACTTAGCAGCAGTTGGTGTTTGTTGCTGCTAGCAACGGTGCCAACGCTTGTGGTTTATGTGCCTGGTGTTTGTTCCAAGCGGTGGATGCCATCTAGTCGTCTCTGCTGCTTTCGGCTCCGCGTGTCTGCAGTCCTTGTTTGTAGGCTGTGACGCGCCTCCTGGCCTAGCCTCCCCGTGACCCTGCTGTCTCTTCCGATGGTCTTATCTTTTCTCACTGTGGACCGCATGTCGTTTCTTCAGAAACGCTGTGAGGAATTGCAGAAACACATTGCAACGTTGCGTGCTGCACTGGCTCGCTCTCGAGCTGCTGTGACAACGCTTTCCCTTCGACGTGGGCAGCATGGCGAGGTTGCCCAACGCATTGTTGCTTAGCAATGTTGGTGTGAGCTGTCCTGCATGCTCTGCAAGTTTTGCTGTTCTTCTTGGGTCCCGGCCTGCTGCGTGTGGATCTTAGGCTGGCTTCCTGGTGGCGCCTTTGGATACTCCCACCTCCCTCTTCGTGCAGAGCCTCGATTTGTGCCTACTGCAGCTGGGCAATGAGGCGGCTTCCACTTTGGTGTTTTTTTCGGCTTGCTTGTTGAGACACCTTTTCTCTGGCAGGTACAGACGCAGCAAACTTGCGTGTACGGCTTGGCTCATCAGGTTCTGGACTTGACCTTGCAACTCTGTGTTTCAGAGAACCTGGCAGGACACCTTCTCTGGGAGCTCGGGTGTCTTTCGGAAGCACGTTTTATCCAGATGCAAATCTCTGACCTACCAAGCAAAGCTCGTTGCACTAACCATGTATAGCGCGGCCGGCTTTTTCGCGGCACCATCTGAGGCAGCGCCGATCTGAAAGTCAACCTCCTTCTTGACGCTATTGTTTGGCGTTATCTGTATTTTGTCTCCTTTTTGGTTTCATGTCCCAATGAATGGCTTCCCGTGCCCAGAATGTTGTGCAATCTGTGTCTTTTTGTTTGGCGTTATCTTTTCTGTTTGCGTTATCTGTGTATCTTTTGTGTTCTGCTTTTGGGCTTTACTTATGAATGTGTTTTCTGCATTCGTTTTTATAGGTGTCTGTCGGCTCCAAATCCGAGGGTGGCCCTAGATCGCTTCAGAAGTGATCCGCTCGTGATCCCTGCTTTATTGCTCAGATGGCTCCGAAAATCATATGGGCGGGCCATAGCCCTTCGGATCCGCGCACCTGCCTCATATCGTACTCGACAAACTGGACAGTTTCCTGGACCCTCAGACCGAGCGATGCTTCAGACTGTGCCGCTCTTCTGGTGCCCTGCTGTCCCTGGAGATGTTCGCAGTTTCGGGTTCGCAAAACTCTACTCGACGAGGGTTTTGGATTTCGGGTTCTAGCGTTTTACGAACCAGACTCTGAGCCTCCGTTCCAGGTTCATCCAGCAAGTCCAGGACCTTGTGTTGGCCCAAGCCGAGGAAGCGGCTGCGGCAGCAAGACAACAGGCCCTCCTTGCTCTCCCGGTTGAGGAGCTGGGAGGTTTCCTGGACCCTGCAACGCCAGAGCGACAAGGACTGTCTGTGTTCCCGGAGCCCCAGCTTTTGAACTTCAACTGTTTGAATTACGTACAGGGACAGCAACCCGGCCAGCCGAGGATTGTAAAGATTGTCATTAAAACGGAGCCTTGTGCCACAGTAGAAAATCGAGCACCCTCCAAGAGCACTACTTCCGGCGGGATGCGGACAAGCTGTGGGAAGCATGCTGGAGAACGGGGTGCGACCTTCAAAGACCAGGTTTGAGCGGCGGCTCCCAGAGCCAAGAAATATGGCACCGGATGCGGTTGAAAAGCTCGGTCCCATCGTTGCAACAGCCCTTGGCGAGCTTCTGTGATCATATGACCATCTTCTTGCAATCCTTCTTGTAAGGTAGTGGGAGCGTACGGCGATGTAGAACCAATTCAGAGCGTGGACGCTGGATTTGCTATCATGCGCGATGCCTCCGTCGACTTCCCTTCTGGCGTCGACATGATGAGGCAGCATGCCGACCAGCTGGAGAGCAGCGTGCCAACGAGGCTGGTATTGCGGTGATCAGAAACCACATTGTCATGATTTGCCAGCTGCGTCGTCCTGAGTTGCTGCAATAGAAAGAGGCCCGAAGCTTCATCCCCTATGAAACCCGCCTGTTCAGCGTTCCTTATTATGGTTTAAGGTTCCTCATAGTTATTAGGGTCCAGTTAATTCCCAAACCCCAAAACCCCAAAAAAACACGGAAGAAAAGTGACCCTAATTTAGGGATCTACTCAATAGCAGAGGATAGCATCCCGGCGCTGTTCACGCAGCTCTCCATGCATCTCCGCGGGTACCTGTACCAATTGCAGGCATCTGTGGGACAGGGTTTACCTGGACCACAACAGCACGTGGAAGAATAGCTTTCACCACGTGTTGGGCTAAGGCTTAGGGGTTTAGGTATGGGGGTTAGGGCTCAAGGTGTCCGGGTTCGGGGGATTAGGGTTTAGGGTTCAGGGAGCCTTCGTGTTTTCTTATGTGTGTACTGCCTCATGGTTGCTTGGGGTGTCTGTCGGTTCAGATTTCGATGGGGGGGTGTCGGGTTGACGGTTTTCGGGTTTAAGGCAGAAGTTACCTTAAACCCAAACCCTAAACCCCCAATCGTTAACCCTATGTAACCTATGTACCAAACGACGGAACAGGGTTTTGGGGTTTCGGAGTTCAGTGCTTCGGGCTCTTACACGTATAGTCTCCACTGCAGTTCAATTTTGTGGTCGCCATTAGGGATCCTACAATGGAAACTATAGGTATTGTGGCAGCCCGTGTTCAGTCTGGGCAAGAGTGCAGCTTTGCAAGGCAGAATTCGAAGAGGGCTACATGGCAGCGACGATTCTGAGACTCTAAAGTTTCAGTTTCCCGGCCTCCGATCAATGTCTACACCCTGAACCCTACTCGAAACGCTTAAAAGACGTGGTGCAGGAAAAGCAGTGCGTGGAGACAGTGGAGGGAGACGCTGTGGTCCCACGGCTGCAAGTTTGAGCTTTGTGGCTATACTTATAACATAGTATTGCTGCCGCTGGTGCGTATTACAGCGCATACGGTATCGTTCATGCAACACTCGCACTTGCGAGTACTTGCTGTTACCTTTGTTTGATGTCGTAGTGTCTTGCGCGAGTATTTTATCCCTCTTATTCGCACGTTCACCACTCCTGAGATGTCCTGAACAAATGTCCCTCAACTGAAAACCCAGAGGTGTGAGGCTCGGGACTTCATTCGAGGGCGACACACAAACACACACACACACACACACACACATTTGTTAGCCCCGTGTGGGGTTTCGCCGCGCAGAGTAAACTGCCTTAAACGGTAAGCACCACATCGCGTCATCAAGGCCCTAGTAGTAGAGTAGGTAACCTTTATAACCTTTTTTGTGCAGTATAGTCCCTATATGGTCCCTATATACACAAAAAGGTTGACGTGTAGTTCCCCATGATACCCGAGAAGTAGGAGGCAATCACGTCCATGCTTCACATGGGCAGATCTCCGGTCCCTTTGTCATTGTTTTCAGAACCCTAAGCCGGTAAAAGGAAAGGAACCCTGCTTTCTTAGATAGTGAACGTGGGAACTTTAAACTTTCTGGCCTTATATATTAGTTCCATCTTAGAAAGCTTGACTTTTGTGGGGCCCGGCTGTTGAAGAAGAGAGCTTTGGAGAACTATCCACATCCAGGCAACGCAAGAAGCGGAACAGTCAGCTTCGCAGCATTAAAGTCGGCCTTTGTTCTATTCCAATCAGAGTCCTAAACTCTGAGACCCATCTAGACTTCAAGAAAACTCTAAACCTGAAAAGCCTTCAGAAGCCTAGAAACCTAGCAGGAACCCATAAAGATATCCAACATACCAAAGTCCGTGTTCGAATTGTCAAGAGCGCCCTCGTATAGAACCCAGAGAGTGTTTTTTGCAACCCTCAAACAGAATCTTGCAAGGAATCCTTAAAGGCGCCCTTTAAGGAAACCCTAACGGGACAGTTTAAGGGAACCCTTAAGCGGACCCTGAATGGTGCCCTTAACCAAGTAGTAGAGTAGGTAACCTTTAAACTTTTGGGTAGCATAGTCCCTATATAATCCCTGTATAACCAAAACGGTTAACCTTTAGTTCCCCATGATACCCAACAAGTAGGAAACCCTACAGTAAATCCCATACAGTTGGAAACCGGACGAAGGCCAAATAGTGCTGGAATTCCATATACATTACTCTTAAGGATTGAGGCTATGGGGTTTCCAACTGTTGGGCTTCTACGGTATACCCCTAAACCCCTAAACCCCTAAACCCTAAACCCCAATCCCTAAGCCCTAAACCCTGACGCTAAACCATAAAACCGTTAAGGGGACCCTTAAGGGAGCCTTTAAAGGAAGCCTCCGCTTCCCGATTTCCTAACCGAGGTCCTGGAGCTCTTCATCCGAGCGGCTCGAGCCCGAGATGCCACTCCGGGCCTGGGTTTAGGGTTTAGAGGTTTAGGGGTTTAGGGTTTTGGGGGTTTAGGGTTTAGGGTTTGAGGGTTTAAGGATTTAGGGGTTTAGGGGTTAGGGGTTAAGTGGTTTAGGGTTTAACGTACTCCGGGCGCAGGACTTACCTGGACCCAAAGAGCCTTTTTGCAAGTGCGTGCAAGGTTCGAACAGGTTTTGGGGTACCGTAGAGAATACATGTAATTTCAGGGCCTGAATGATTAGAGTAGGTTTGGGGGGTGCTGTATAGTAGAAGTATAACAAGGCACTCTAAGGAACAATATTTGTAATTTAGGCCTCCAGTACCTATCCACGGAAATCATAATAAGGAGCCGAAGCAGGTAGGTTTCTTGGGGGTCCAGGTCGGAGTTTGCGGGTGTAGGAAGGGTTGGCTGTAGGGTTTAAGGCCTGAGCGTTTGGGGGTTTAGGGTTTAGCGGTTTAAGGTTGGAGGGTTTCAGGGTTTAGGTGTTTTGGGTTTTCGGGGTTTAGGGTTCCTGAAGTGTTCAGCAACCTTTAAGTTCCTTCTAGGGTACTATAAGGGTACGGTCAGGATCGGTTAGCCAGGGCTGGTTCGTGCAGAGTTGTGTAAGAGTCCTACGACCTAAGCCCTTGAATCCCTAAACCATAAACCCACAAATCCTGAACCATAAACCTTACACCCCTGGACCCCTAAACAATCGCGGGCTCTGAAAGGTGCGGATCCTGTACTGAAACTTTCCAAGTAGTGCTCGGGGCTCCTGCAAGAAAGCTGCCACGCTGACATGTTTTTTTCCAAGCATGGCCTTTCCTGAAGGACCAAATGACCCTTAAAAGAAGGGGCCCTATACCCATATACTATGAATCCCTATATGGTATATGAACCTTAAACCCTTTTAGGGGTCATTTCGTCCTTAAGGTTTGAAGTGAGCGATCGGTTCACAGCAGTCGGGGCCCTCCCTCAGCGGAGTTGCGATGCGAGCGCAGCTTGGCTCAGATGGATTGAAAGGACCACCGTCGCACAGCTGTTGTCAGTCGTTGCGGCAACACCAAATGCGGGGCTCAGCAAGGTGGTCTCTTTGAGCCCTAATGCCTAAGCCTTTCAACCCTAAACCCTAAAAACCTCTACAGCCGATTTCATCAAGGTTCCGGATGCAACCTCTGGGCCGTTATGGCTGGGGCCCTGAAGCAGGAAGCCGCGTGGAAAGCCGATTGTACCGTCAGCCGGCTGAACAAGTACAGTCGGCTGAGGAGGAGATTGTCATCCAATGCTGACCCCGATGACGTAATGATTTTGATTATCATTGTGATACTGCTTATAATGGTGGTGATGTTGCTGATGTTGACGATGTTGATGGTGTCGCTGCTGAGAACGACATGCATTTCGGCTTTCGCATTCTGGTCTTGCCAGGACATGTTGCTTGTGATGCTATCCCCATATCCATCGTCACCTGCTAGGTAGCGATGAAGGCCCTGAAGAAGACCCTGGTAAAAGAAGAGCGAACCATTGAATCCCTGTTGACTCCTATTGTCACGGCCCCTAATTATGTGTTCTTGAAGTGTACTGCCCGGTTACTGCCCTGTACTGGTTCTGTTGAACTCAGGGATACGGGATAGCCCCTGAAGCCCTAAAGCCCCCCCATCATGAGTTATTGATGGGGGGACTTCTGGGCAGGCCAACCTTACCCTTGCTGTAAGTACAGTTACATTACGCCATGGTAGGAACCCAAACGTTAAATCTTAAACCCTTTACCTTAAATCCTAAACCCGTATGTTCCTTGATTGGGAGCCCTAAACCCTTTACCCTAAATGGCCCTAAACCCTAAACCCTATTTAAGGTATGTTCCTTTATTGGAAGCCCTAAACCCCTTACCCTAAATGGCCCTAAATCCTAAAAAGCCCTATTGGTCCTATTGAAGGTATGTTCCTTGATTGAAAGGTGCAGCTTCTGGATGTCCTGGCGCCTCGCGAAGAGGCAGATGGCCTCGGCGGAGAGGCGCCGGGCCAAGAAGGGGCCGGTGGGGGGCGGTGGGTTTCTTCGAGAGTCTGCTTCTACCGTAACCTTAACACGCGAAAACTGCGTTTTCAGGGACATGTAAGTAAAGAAATCATAATATATCATAAGAAGGATCGTGAACAATTTAGTTTGGTTGGTGTTTATGTAGGGTCTCGGGAGTTTGTGTCATTCAGTTTACAACTTACAAAGCCGTGAAGAGGCCGCGTGGCAATTTACGATTCAATCTACCGTAACTAAAACCTCCAGACTTGCTACTCTAAGCCATGTACCCCATAAACCCACAATAGCCCTAAGCCCCGGAACTTGTTATAGCGCCGGAATCCCTGGACCCTAGATTCTAGACCGTACACCCAAACCCTCAACCCAAAAAACATAGAAGGCCCACAATAAAGTGCCTCTGGAGCACCTGTTTTGCAAAGAAGCCTGGGCAATTCGAAAGGAAGATAGATAAACTTTCGTATGCCCCTAAACTAGGCAGCCGCGCCCCCCCCCCCCCCCCCCCCCCCCCCCCCCCCCCCCCCCCCCCCCCCCCCACCGCCCCCCCATCGCCCTCCCCATGCTGTCTGTAGATCTTGCAGAGCCCAAAAGAATAGTACTGGTAATCATTTAGGCCCCTATACGATACCCTTATAGATCCCTTATAGCAGCCCTTAAAGACCCCTTTAAAAGAACCCTAGGCCTTAGACACTGAAGGAACGCTGTCTCTGACTATAGATCCCTTACAGAGCCCTAGGATCCAAAATAGGGTATCCCTTAATTCTCGGAAGCTCTACACCCCTATAGGACCCTTTAAAGGAACCCTTATAGTGCCCTAAAAGTAACCCTTCAAAGGACCCCAAAATAACGCACGCCCCCCGCATTAAAGGAGGCCACGAAGGCGCCCTAAGTCTGCTTAGGCGACGCCCTGCTTTCCCTACTTGGTGTGCGTCGCTCGGCAGATGGCGAGTTTCTAAAGCCCTGAGGCTCCATGTGCCTATGTAATCTACACTTAGGCCTTAAATTAGTAAAGTACCACGTAGGAACCCCTTCAAGCATATACTATATAGGTACATAAAGCCGCAGGGAAGGGGAATTCCTCGCGGTTGGACTGTAAGGGTTCAGTGGGATGTGGAGGCATATTGCATTTGTTTTCAGTGTTCATGATTGTGACCGGCTTCGGCCACACATTCGCGGTCTTGGTTCGCAGGAAATCGTTGAATGCATTAGGCTGAAGTGGTAGCACGTAGAAACTCTTGCGACTGGGTAATAAGTCAGTGGTTGCCATCCTACGTATATCCTAGCCAACGGCTATTATAGTATACCACCGTGTAGCAAGACAAATGTGGAATCAAGAACACTACCCCTAACTGGTGCGATGCCTCAATTATGGAAACTTCTTCTTCCTTCTTGAAGTAGGCTTTCTGGTGGTATTACGGTTCCGTCTGTTGGGGTTTCGCCAAGTTGCCAGAAGGATGTCAGGTTTTGGGTTTGAGGGTTTCCGGTTCAGGGTGGAGGGTTCAGGACTGAAACTTGGTTGAAAAGCCGGAAGATTCAGCGATACCATTCAACGGCCCATTTTTTGTGCAATATACCCTGCAACCAGATGCTACTTGTTCAGGCTCCTATATTGGTGATTTGAGGGCTTGGGGAGGAGTGTTCATGGTGACGAAAACATGGGACCTGAAGAACATTGTTCAGCAGGGCTCCTTGATATACGCGTAAGTTTTGTACACCAAACCCTATTCCGAGTTAAGGCCGTCATATTTTGGAGAACTGGGTTTTCTTACCTATAGTCTCCATTGTGGTTCCTTCTTTTGGTTTAATCAAATGTATAATTAGGATCCTATAAGGTAACCCCAAAAAGGAACTACAATGGAGACCATAGGTAGGGCCTTTGGGTTTCACGGTATAGGACTTTGCCGTCTGCTCAGGACCACCTGAATCAGGCGCTAGGGAAGGAAGGGCTGATCCCCCTTTGCAGCTGAGCTGGAATTGAGGGCTTAGGGATTTGGATTTAGGTTTTTGAGGTTTAAGTCTTACTCTTGACTTGCAGCAAACTGCAGGCAACAGACCTTGCGTCGAGTCAGCAGCGCCCCTTGCAAGACCACCAACACGCAGCACCCGCAGCCGTAGCAGCCAGCGCCAACAGCGGGCATCACATGCAACCAGCAACAACATCGCGATAGTGCGTCAGCATTGTATGTCACAATATAAGTAAGAGTACAATGAGGAACTCTACAAATAGAACTTTAAAAATTATGTTTTCATGCCTTTATATTCGCAAAAGTTGTGGCCTGTTCAGACTAGGGGTCCCAGAGCTAAGTACCGAGGCCAAAGCAGCATGCCAAAGCTCAGAGGTCAGGGGGCTTAAATTCCCTAAGGGTCCATGTACTCATATAGTATATGGGTCCTTTAAGGGTACCATAAGGGATCCTTTAAGGGATCTATAAGGGTTTAGGGTATAAGGGTCCATGTACTCATATAGTATATAGATTGGCCTTAATGTAGTCCCTATATAGGTACTTCGCGGCCCATGTATCTCTACATGGTTACATGGACCCTTAGGGATTGCAAAAACCTGAGCAAATGCCCACCAAGCAGTACTTATCATAACAGAACCAGTAACAGCAATAATTACAATCATAATGAACATAATAGCAAATGACAGCAGAAGAGGCAAATACGACAAGGCCAATGGTCGTCATCACTAGACCACATTGGTTATGGCAGCTTCAACCAAGCCATGCTCCCTAAACCACCACCCTCAACCTTAAGCGACTGTTCGGTTAATCTCTAACTCCCTAAACCCTCAAATCCCTAAGCCGCCAAGTTGCGAGAGGCCGTGGCTGCTGCATATGCTGAGTCAACTTCCCGACGATCCCGCGCCCCAAACCCCTTAAAGCCTAAACTCCTAAACCCTAAAATCTTTAAACCCTAAACCCTAAACTCCTTAAAGCCTAAACCCTAAACTCCTTAAAGCCTAAACCCCTAAACCCGAAACTCCTTAAAGCCTAAACCCCGAAACCCCTTAAAGCCGAAACTCCTAAACCCAAAGCCCTGAGATCCCCAAAGCGAAACACAGCAAAGACAGGGTACCTTTAACGGGATCCTTTAAGGGTTCCTTAAAGGGGTCTACGGGTACTAAGAAGGGTTTAGGGTTTAGAGTTTCCGAAAATTGGGGCTACCTTATCTTGGGGTCCTTATAATATAGGATCCTACTATATTTAAGGTACCATATTAGGGTCCCCTATTTTCGGAAACTCCCATATGCCCTCAACCCTCTAATACGACCATACTGCTGATGGACAAAATCCTGCATTAGCCATTATAAGGAATATACCATGCTTGCCATAGTTTAGAGTCCTTAGGGTCATGCAGGATTTTGCTATGATATACCCATTATATAGCCCATTTTAGGGTATGGGGTCCCCATCAAGGGTCCCTCCTTTCCCCTTTGACCATAGCACTCGGCATCCTCGGGTCCTTAAGGTAATGTAGGATTTGTATAAGGGATCTATAAGGGTACTATAGTATAGGGTCCTTAAGGTAATGCAGGATTTATATCATCAACCATAGCACTCGGCATCTTCCCTATAGATCCCTTTAAAGGGACCCTTATAGATCCCTTTAAAGGGACCCTAAGAGCCTAAGGGCACACTCGGCATCTTCAGGCATTCACTGGCTTTTTCCCGTGAGCCTGGAAGAACTGGAGCCTCGGCTTATCGGCGTCCGTCCCGGGCCCTACATAAGCCCTGGATGCTGCCCCGCTAAGGAACAGTTGAATACATATATATATATATATACATACATATATATATATATACATATATATATACATATATATATATATATGTGAGCTGTGTGTGTTTAGATTTTATGCTCTGTATAAATACACACATGTAGAATGCCCTTCATTGTAGCTCAATGATAGACTGTTACTGCGTGGGGGGGGGGGGGGGCAGTACCCAACATGAGCCTTTCAAAGGAGTTTAATATCTGAGTTTGTGCTGATGCTGTTTTGGATTGATAGGGCTTCTCGGGTTTACCTGGACCCTAAGTAGCCTACCATACGAGGTTTCCGAAATAGAATTCCCATGTATAAAGTCCTTAGAATGCTAGGTTATTTGGGATCAAGGTAGATTGTGAAGTCGATCTGGGGCTTCTGAGTGAGAGCTTTAGGGTTTAGAGTGTCTCGGGCTGCGGTCCTCTGGAACCTTTGAGAAGCTGAAAGAGTTCAGGGGTTCCGGTTTTACATCAGACTTAATAGGAGTTTGAGAAGGTGTATGATCGTTTAACGGGGGTGTAGTAGGGTTTTATGGGGGTTCGTAAAACAGTATTCGAGGTGTTACGGATTAGGGCTCTTCTGCCAGCACCCGTGATGCAAACCCCCACCCCCTGCCCCTCAGGGTTTAGGGTTGTAGCGTTTGGGGTTTTGAAGTTTTAGACCTGTACTGCAAACCCAACAGCCTACTTTACCTACAGACACAACTATTGACATCGTCATAAGGGATTCCTATACATGTGAGTTGGTTGAGCTTGAGACAAGCTTATGGTCTGAGGTCTTTCTTGGAGGGGGTGTTCATTGTTCCTAGAGGTCGACCTATAGGGCTTCAGGCAATGGAGGGCATTTAGG